>CM020620.1:10178919-10348919 GCA_009829735.1 Pyropia yezoensis
CTGGCCACTGCGTACTGCGAGACGCGCCCTCTAGCTCTTCTGGAACGTCCATCTTGTCCCTACTGGTCGTGTGGGTGGCCGGTGGTAATCTCCCCTGGTCCCTCGCGTGTCCCTCTTCTCGGTCCGCTGACGCATTGTACCAACTGGCCGGCGGGACGCTTGGCCCTAGTGAGGGGTTCATGTGGCGTTCTGGCCTTTGGGGACAGGCGGGCCCTCGGTGAGGTGACTTGGGACCCGGTCGGTAGTGCTACGTGGAGCCCTATGTTGGCCGGGGATCCTTGGCCAGGTGGCCGGCGTTGTAGAGAAACACCCGGAGCCCTGATTGGCCCCACCCGACTGGAGGACTTGCCTGGGTTGTGGGCGTGTTGACCCCCTTTATCATTTGCTTGACTTTCGTATTTGTTTTCCTTGCGTGATTTCGTGTCTTTCCCCTCTTTCCCACTTGGTCTTTTCGGGGGATTGACATTTGTGTGTGGGGGGATTTTCGCTTGCTTTTTTGTTAGACGGCCCGGTGAGTGGCCGGTGCCATGCTGGCACCTGGCCCGCTGGGGGCGCCCTCTGGGGGCCCCACTCTGGGCCCCTGGAGGGGCCAGGGGGGAGGATCTTGAGGGTAGCTCCGGGGCCTCCCCGGGGCCATCTTGCAAAATCAACAGTGCTTGGGGTTCTTGCTCCCTCAGGCTTTTGTCCTTGTTACCTTTACCTCTGACGGGGTGGCAAGTGGATTACGCTTGGGCTCTTACCTGTTCCTTCCTGGCCTGTCTGTGGCTTCCTGTGTGTGTGTGGTTGTGGGGTCTGTCAGGGCCAATAACGGTACACACAGAACGCCCGGCTTGCCGGGGTGGAGAACGACAGGTCGGGGCACCGTAGTCCATGGACCGCCCAGCATGGCCGACGCGACTGTTGGAGTCGTGATGGCCAGTGAATGAGGAGCGGTGATGTTCAAGTGGGATCTGTGTTGCAGTGAAATGCATGAAGATGTGTCGTCATACAGGTCGTGACATTTATTGCGGTGGTGTTCTCTTTTTAGGAGTGGACGGTCTTCGCGTGAGTTGCAGTACATTGCAGTGGAAAACCGTGAAATACAACGCCATGCAGTGTGTATACATTGAGTTGCTTGTGGTTCCGGTCGCCGACGATTACGCAGGTGGATTTGAGGAAGGGACTGCTGTCCTCAAATTCAAGGACCCGCGGGCCGAGACGATCGCCGGCCGGCTGACCGGAAGCGAAGGCTGCCAGGCGTGACATACGTGCTAAGCTTGCGTGCGGTGCCACCGTGAGAGATGGGGATGACGCAGTGACTCTGCGCCAGTGACGTTCTCTGGTCCCCAAAGCGGAAGTTTACCGAGGCAGGGCCGTCGTGATGGCCGCTTGGAGCGACGGGTCGAGGTGAGAAAAGTCGTCAGGCAGCCAGTCAGCACCTGTGACCGTGGCGGTGGCGCCAGGGTCCACGATTGCTTCTCCGACCGTACCAACAGATGCCGAGAGCACAGGCGTACTGGCGGACGCGTGGCACACCAGAACAGGATAGCCTTCTTACTGCTGCTCCTGCTCAGCCGGCGCTTCCACGGCGTCGGCAAGCATGTCTCATCGCGGTGCCGGCGCCGCACCCGCAACGCCTGGGGCACCTGCAGCAGCGCCCGGCACTGGCACGAGAGCGGCAGGAGGACGTGCAGGAGCCCGCGCAGCGGCTGACGCCGCTTGCGCCGGGAACCCTTGTGGTGGAGCGGCGCCCCCGACCGGACGCGGTCGCTGAGGGCAGTTGTAACGGATGTGACCCGGCTTGCGGCATGGCCAGCAGACAAACATGCCGCCAGAACGAGCGCGTTGCGCCCCCGCATCCAAGAGGGCGGCGTGCTCAGCTGTCGTGAGGGTGATACTTGGCAATTGGTGCGGCCCCGTGGAGGCGAAGACGTGGCCGTGCACGCAAGTCAACGAAGCAGCGATGTCGGCCAGAGAATTGTTGGTCGGCACGACGGCGGACGCAGCGGCAGTTACCAGTACGACGACTCTCTGCCATGAGACAGGCCGGCATTACGTATCAGCTGTCCCCCAATACACTGGTTGGGAAGAGTAGCCCCAGCAGAGGCGCAGCGAGAAGCAGCCGTGCGGAGCTTGACAATGTATGCCGCCATGCTACCGCTGCCGCGAGTGCACGTGTGCCGCGCCTCCGGGGCCCGGTTAAGCTTCACCGACGATGGGGCTTCAAAGGTGAGGCGCAGGTGCTCCAGAAAATTCATGGCCGCGACAGGAGAGAGCAAACTCGGCTCCGGCAGCTGCTGGGCACTTTCAGCTGCCAGCCCTGTCAGCGACAGCAAAAGTGCACCACGTTGTTGTTGGATGGGGGGCAGATTTCACGTGTGGAGCCACACGCGCGCCCGCCGTTGGTATGCAGGGAAGACGTGCGGGCCGCCCGACGCAGGCGCGGAGACGGACGAAGGGACAATAACGTGGCCGCCAGGTCGGGGGCTGGGCGATGCATGGCGAGGCCATACACCCCACCGCCACGGCCCCCCGGTCGCCCGATGCCATGCCCAGATCTGCCCCCTATATCGCCACGTCCACCACCGCAGCCCCAGGTCCACTGCCCAATGAGCCACCTCCAGGTGGTCCGCCGCCCATTCCAGAGCCCCAACGGCCCCAGCGAGGACCGCCACTCCACGGAGGTCCACCACCGGCGCTGGTTCCCCACGACTGGCCTCCACCTTAAACGCCGCTCGCCCATGGAGGCAGTCCTCCAGCACCGCCGCCGCCACAAGGGGCGCCGCCACCCCAACCGCCACGGTGATTTTCAGGTGGGATGGGATGCGTCGTTGGAAGGCCCGCAGGCCCAGGTGGAGATTTTGTACCAACGTGTGGATCGGCTTGCCGGAGCGCCCCAGACGATGCCCGTCTGATCCGTTGGGTGAGACGAGAGAATGATGCTTTGCAGGTCAGCCCCTCCCGTCCAAACGCGCCCGGGTGGACCGGGCGGGCCACCGCCGAGTGGGTCCCCGCCCCGTTGATGAGCACCCCGACCCAGTCCGTCGGTTTCACCACCGAGGGGGTGGGGGGAGGTAGGCGCAGAGGGCAGAGCAGCACCTGCCAGCCCAGGCTCGGACTCCCAGAGTCCACCCACGCCATAAGTGGGGGGAACACAGGCGTAACAAAGATCTCGAGCCGGCGGGCACAACCGAAGGAACAGACGCAGGGGACAAGGGAGCCTGGACGAAAAGAGGGACAAGACGGCTACCGTCGGGAACGGAGCATCATGATCCCCGTTGTCGTCGCTGAGAGGATGCGGCGGCAGGGCGGCAGCGTCCGCGGCCTCAGACCGCGCCGCCGCCGCGGCGGCCGAGCGAGGAGACGCGGGGGCGAAGCCAAGAGACAGCACGTGAGCAATGTGTTGATGGTTAACGTCATTAGCACCGATGGGCCAGTAGTGGCTCCAGGGAAGTGCCCACTCAGGGACCGGCACCCGGCGCGTCGCCGTGCCGCCCGCGTCAGCCGACGACAGGCTCGAGTGTCCGGCTCCGTCACAGCTGCAATAGATCTGTTGTAGGCGAGTGATTTCGGCGTGCAGACCAGCCGCCCGGCGCGCCTCTGCGCCGGCGGCGAGGTTGACGCCCAGATCATGGTCCGCGGCGACGTTCAGCTTCGTCTCGGCCTGGAGCACATCTGCCACTGGGAAGATAGTCCGAGAAACCGTGGGCACACCATCCACGGCAGGCAGGGCGTCCTCCTGGATACTAGAGGAAGAAATCGTGGCCGAGACAGGAGGAGGGGGGGGGGGGGGGGGGGGGACGGGGAGGAGGGGAAAAGAGAGGAACGTGGTTCCGACAGGAAATGTCCGCCACGCACAGGGTGCCTAGAGCAGTGGGTCCGCCGAGCACCAAGCCCGGCCACGGCACCCCAGGGCGCCAATACGGACTGCGCCAAGCAGACCGCCCGAGGAAGACAGGGCAACGAGAGTGAGAGAGCTATCATGTGAGAAGCGGTGCTCTATCCTCCTACCGATCCCCACCGACCCACCAATCCGGGCAGATCCCTTCCCAATATACCGCCACCAGCCGGCGACCGTGGGCCATGACAGTCCTAATTCACAAAGGCGCAGGGGGAGGGCAAGTAGGCATGGTGTCGATCCCGTGGGCGTTGAACAGCACGGACGACCCGGCGCAGCGTGCGGGGCAGCCGAAGCTGGCGGCAGAAGCAAGGGCGAACGGGACACACGCCGCGTGTCGGCACGCAGCCGGTCACCCCGCGCGTTGGCATGCAGGCGTGCAGACATGCCGTACTTCAACAAGCAGACCGCCGAGCGTGGGCAGGCAGCCCGCCGTGCGTGGGCAGGCAGCCCGCCGTGTGTGGGCAGGTAGCCCGCCGTGCTTGGGCAGGCAGGCCGCTGGGCTTCTGCGGGCCGGCGCACACGCCGTGCATTTGCAAGCGGCGAAACCGCCGCTCGCTTGCCGCTGTCGGCTCGCAAGTATCGGCGTGTCAGCGAGAGCCCTTAAAATAATTGCGTCATATTGTGGCGCGAAGCGATGGCGAGATGCCCTCTCCGACCGGTATCTGACGTGGGTACGGAGGGTTGGATAGCCATTTATGGGTCGTCTGATGTGGGTCGGAGGCCTAACGTGGCAGAAACGTGTCCCCGACCCACGTCACCGACCCACATTTGACATGCCGAAGCTCTCTAATGGCAGCTTCTCATTAGCCGTCCAATCCGTTGTTACGTAGCAGCGGACCCGAACCCACCCTGCGCGCGCGCTGGTTCTTCTCTGTCAGTCATTGTGAAGCGTCCCCCCCTGCGACCACCTTGGTCCCCTTTCCCCCCGCCCTCCCCGTTCCCTCCGTCTTCCCGGCCTCCCCCGCTCTGACATCCTCTACCTCGCCTCCCTCGCTGGCTCTCCGCCGCCGGCGCGCTCGCAGCGGGCACCACACCCCGCGTAGCGCCAAGGGGACAACCCCGCCCTCGGGCTGCCGGCGTGCGGCACCCCTCCTCCTTCTCTGCCCCTCCCCCCCGCCCCCCTATCTCTCCTCCCTGTGCTTTCCTTCGCCCTTCTTTGCCCCTATCAGCCCCCCTCCGCCGCCTCTTCCTTTTCCGACGGTCCGCTGCGACTGCGCCCGTCCCTGGGAATATCCAGCGGCACCAACCGTTGCGGTGCGTGGCGGCCCCTGTAGCGGCGGCAGTGGCGGCAGTGGCGGCAGCGGCCACGGTGGTGGCGGTGGTGTTGGCGGTGGCGGCCCTGTCAAAGGTGGTGGTGGCGGCGGGGCAGCGGTGGCGGCGGCAGGATGGTCACTCCCCCCCCCCCCCCCCCCGGCGCCCCCCCCCACCGCGGCCCGCGCCCACCTGGGCCGAGTCGTGGCTCTCGTTCTTCCTCGCCCCCGCCGCGACGGTCGCGTCGGGCGCTACCGCCGCCGCAGACGCGGCGCGCCGGTCGGCAGCGCCGCCCACCACGCCGCTGTCCACCCCCTCTCCACGGGACCCGTGGTCGGGGTTGGGCGTCGGGGGGGGGCTGGGGGCGGGGAGCGCGGCCGGCGGTGGTGTCGCCGGCGGAGCCGGCGCCGGCAGGGGCGGCGCGGGGGGGCTTGGCGGCGGCGGCGGCGGCGGCGGCGGTGGCGGCGGCGGCGGCGGCGGCGGCGGCTTTGGCGGCCCGCCGTCGCCCTCGGAGCCGCTGCCCGCGCCCGGGGTGCACCTGGTGATGTCCCCTGCGGAGCTTGCGGAGGAGGTGCTGTCGCTGCTGCCCGACGCCCTTGGCGGCGCCGACGCGGACGAGTGTGGGCGGGCGGCCGAGGCGGTGTTGCCGGCCTTTTGGTCGCGCTCTGGCATCGCGTCGGGGGGGCGGCTGGCGGGGGCGCTTGGCGCCGCTGCGGCCGCCGCCGCGCCGCCCGGCGTGGACGCCTATGCCGACGGGGCGGTGGCGCTGGCGGCGCTGGCGCTCCTCCACCGGCTGCTGCTGGGGGAGGGGGGGGGGGGGGAGGGCACCGCCGCCTGGGTGGGGGTGCCGCTTGCTGAGATTGGGGGGGTGTGGGCGGCGGTCGCGGCGGGCCTGCCCGCCCCACCGGGGGGGAGGGAGGGGGAGGGCGGGGGCGGGGGGGGGCACCGCCTGGTCGCCGCTGCCGCTGCTGCCACCGAGCGTGAGGGGGGTGATGGCGGCGCGGGTGGTGGCGCGAGTGGTGGTGGTGGTGGTGGCGGTGGCGGCGGTGGCGGCGGCGGCGGCGGCGGCGGCGGCGGCGGCGGCGGCGGCGGCGGCGGCGGTGGGGGGGAGGGCGGGGGGGGCGGTGTGCCCTACCCGGGCGACGGGCAGCGGCCGCCCCGGCTTCCCGGCGTAGACCGCTACTACGTGACCGCCGTGGGCGCCTACGCCGCGATGCTGACTGCCAAGGTGGACCTCCTCACCGCCGCGCCCGCCCTTGAGGGCAACTACTCGCTCGGCCGCTGGGCGCGGCGGGTGCGGCTGCAGGCGGCCGCAACGGCCGAGGTGGCAGCTACCGCCGCCGCCGTCACCGCTTCAGACGGTGCCTCTTCCCCTCCCCCCTCCCCCCCGCCCGCGGCCGCCGTTGACCTTCCCGCGGGCTCTCTCAGGGACGGTGATGTCGAGGGTTTCACTCCCGCTGCCGCCCCCCCACCCCCTACGTTCTCCTCCTCCTCCTCCCCCCCCACCGCCGTCGACATCGCCGCCGCCGCCACCCCAACCTCGTCGCTCGCCGACGTGGCCACCCGTCTGACGCGGCTGGCGGAAGCAGCGACAGCCGCGACCGCCGCCATCTTGGTGCCCGACGCGCCCGCCGCGGCGGACGTGGCGGCACTGCCGCTGGCCATGGAGGCGGCGGCGCTGGGCCACGCCGCCGGCGCTGTAGGCCGTCGTCTGGGCGTGGAAGAGAGCGGCGGCGGTCGTGGCGGTGGCGGGGACACCCCTATCGACGGGGCTCCGCCTCTTGGGGGGGGGGACGCGGACAACCCGCCCGTGCCGCGGGAGGTGGCGTCGGCGGGGGCGGCTGCCGTGGCGGCCGCCGCGGCGTTTGCCGCCGCCCTGTCCGTCGCACCCGCGACGGGGGGGGGCGACGCGGCCAAGCCGCCAGACGCAGCGGCAAAAGCAGCGACGGCCGCCGCCGCCGCCGCCGCCGACACAGCCGACGGCAACGCACGGGCGTCCGCGGCGGTGGCAGCCGCGCCACCGCGGTCGCCGCCGCGGTCGCCGCCGTTGCCGTCGCCACCGGCGGGGCCGGCGGCGGCGGCCGCCCCCCCTCTGGGTGGCCCGCCCTTCCCCACCCCCGCCGACCCGCCGCTCTTTCCCCCGTCCAACGACACGGGCGGCCTGCGGGTGGCCTTCCCGTCGTTTGCGGCGCTGCACCGGGCGCTTGCGCCTGGGGGGGGAGGGGGGGGGGCGCCGCCGGTGGGCGCGCGGCCGTGACAACGCCTCCCCGCTGTGCCGGCGCCACTGGAGGGGGTAAGGGGGGTGGGGTTGAGGGGTGGGGGTGGGGGAGGATGGATGGGCCGAAGCGGGGCGGGACGGGGCGGGCAGAGCGAGGGGGGGGGGCGGGGGGAGGGGTTGTCCGACGGGGTCACACAGGCTGGACGACTGGCCAGAGGGGGGCGAAGCTCATGTTTTTTTCGAGGGAGGGTGGAGGGGGGTCGCGCCGCCGCCGCCGCCGCCCCTGCCGGCGGGCGCGCCCATATATATATGCACACACGTTACAAGCAACCGGCAGGGGCAGGCAGCACGGGGACTCCGCCTCACGAACAGGGCAGGCCAGGGGGGGGCTGGGGGAGGCGGAGGGGGGCGGAGCGGGGGGAGAAATGGCGGATGTTCCGCCGACAGCGACCGCGGAGGGCGTGCGGCAACACCTCCCCCCGCAGGCTACGGGGCGCCCCCACCGGCGGGCGGGAGCGGCAGCCACTGGCAGGGGCAGAGGAGGGGGCGTGGCGGTCGACACGGCGGGGTGAGACCGGGGACTGCCCGGTGGGGGTCCGGGCGTAGAGGGAAGCACGGCCGCGCCCTGCGCGCCGCACAGTCGGTGACCGTCCATCACTGGGCCGCCTCGCTAGTGGCCTCGCCGGCCCCCCCGTCAGTCGCAGCGCTGGCCGTGTCGGCGGCGCCGGCCGCGTCGGTCGCGCCTGCGGCATCGGCTGAGGCGTCCCCCCCCTCCTCCCCGTCCAACGCAACCGACGCCGCTAACTCCACGGTGGCCGCCAGCGGCGGCACGCCGTCGACCCCCCCTGCCAGCGCCACCTCGTCGAGACGGACGGCGGCGTCCGCGTACATGCGACGCTCCAGCGAGAGCATCTCGCCCACGAGGCGCGCCGCCGTGCCGCCACCACCGCTCGCATCTGCCCCCTCCCCAGCCGCCGCCGCCGGAAGTGGATCCTCGTACCGCTCGATCGCGTTACGAAGGGCGGCGCGGAGGAGCGCCACCGCGCGGGCCTCGTTGGCGTCCGCCACCGCGGCGCCGCGCTCCCAGTCGGCGCCCGCGCGCAGAGCAGCGGCCAGGCCCAGCCGGTCGAGCGCCACCGCCCGCGCCGCCCGCACGGCGGGCGCGGTGAGGGTGCCGCCAACATGCACGTCGCCGCCGGCGCCCGCGGGGCCGGCGCCCCCCAGCAGGCGGAGCTTGAGCGGCAGCGCGGGGTCTTCGGCGCGGCGCGGCAGCGGCACGTCAAGGGGCACTGCTGATGCGGGCGGCAGGGGCGCCGACGCGACAAAGCCCGAGTGGAGGAAAAAGTCCGCCGCGGGGCGGTGGCCGTAAAAGATGGTCACCTCGTCGCCCGCGGCAAAGGTGGTCATGGCGCTGCACTCGACCGCCGCGCCGCACGGCCGCCGCAGCACGTAGGCGGTGGTGGCGGGGCCGGGGGCGTGGTTGCACATATCCCACCCGGGGATGAGCGTCATGGCCGTGGGCGCTCCGTCGTCGTTGTCGTCGCCCGAAGGGGGCCGCGGCGGCGGCGGGTGGCGGTGCCCACCGCCGGCGCCGGCGCCGCCGTCCGGCGCCGCCGTTGGCAGCGCGTTTTGGCGCGTAAACGCAACGGAGACCGCCCAGCAAAAGGCGGGCCACGTGACACGGCTGAGCGGCAGTGCCGCCGCGGCGTCGGCCGGCACGGGCGCCGCCGGGTGTGTCAGCAGCGTCAGCAGGTAGAGAAAGTGCTTGGCAAGCGTCCGCAGGTGCCGCAGCAGCGTTGGCAGCAGCGGCGACGGCGCGAGTCGCGCCAGCACAGCCGGCGGGAAGAAGAGGGGAAGCGGGATGGCCGACGGGAGGGCGCGGATGTAGGGCGCGTAGGCGGTGCGGTCGCCCGCCAGCTCCAACGCCAGCACGTAGACGGCAAGTGCCATGGACGGCTGCGCTGAAAGCACCGGGTCGGTTTGGATCCACTCCCGCACGGCGGGGAGGGTATCGCCCGGGGCGGGGGGGGGGGGCGGAGCTTTCTCTGCCGGTGGGGCGCCAGTCCCGTCGGCAACGCCGTTGGTGGCCCTGTCCCCATTGCCATCGCCAGGCACGCCGCTTCGGCCGACGGGCGATGAGCCCGCAGGGTCGTGTTGGCCGCCGCCCCCCCCCCCCTCCCCCACTGCTCCCACCGGTGCGTCCTCCCCCTCACTGTCCTCCCCATCAGGCGCGACCATCAGGTCCACAACGCTCAGGACCAGCGTGTGGGGCACGCGGATGACCAGTTCCCCCTCCGCGAGCCCCCGGGCGGCCACCAGCTTGCCGCCCTCCACGTCATCGTCGTGGCTGTCCGCCACCAGGGACCACACCTCCCCCGCGCCCGCCACGCCGCCGGCGGTCAGCCAGGCGGTGAGGCCGTCGAGGTCGGCCTGGCACCGCGGACGGCGCGCCCACGCGGGGCCCTGTACCGCGGCCAGCGCGGCGAGCGCGTCGGTCATGTCGGCGACAGCAGCGAGGCCGTCGGCCGCCCACGCCGACGCATCGTCCACGGCGGCCGAGGCGGCGGTCAGGGCGGCCGCCACGGCAGGGGGGGGCGGGGGGGCGCCCTTGGGCTTGGGGGGAGGGGGGGGGGGGGGGGCGGGCTTCTTCGCGGCCGCCCGCGCTTTCGTCGAGGGGGGGCGTCGGCGGCCCATGGTAGGCGGGGGGAGGGGGGGGGAAAGTGGGGGAAGAAGGGTCGGCCGGGGATGAGGGTGCGAAGGTTGGCGGGGGGTGCAGGGGAGAAGGGAAGACGGCTGAGGACCCACAACGTTGACGACGATGGTGATACCACAACCAGCCAACGCCTGGACCAGAGATAGCTGACGACAGCGGAGGCGAGCCAAAGCGAGGAGAGACGACCGAGATGGCGACAGTGGCAGCGACGGCACACCTGACGGGGGCGGCGTTCACGCACGACGTCGGCGAGGGTGGAGAAGGGGCGGAAGGGTCGACCGGGCACAGACGGATCGCCCTGTGCGGGATACCGCCAGTGCACGATCTCACACGTGGCATTTCGCCTGCCGACACTGGCGCGGCACGCCCAACCCACGGATTTGCGGGGCTACTGTACGGTCCTGTATTGTCTGTACAGGACACAACTGTTCATTGGCGGTTGCTCTGACGGTCGGGTAGTTGATCCCAAAAATTCAAAGGCGAAGCGGACATACTTGTTAAAGGCTGGTAGCCTTTACGCCTTGGCCGTGGAACGCTGTTCGGCCAACGACGAGGTGCTCGCGCGTTCACGTGTGCGACCACTGTCCGTCTGCCGCGCGGTGGCGCGCCCTCCCCCTCCCCCGCGTCTGGCCTTTTTGGTGCCACCCCGCCGTGCCGCGTCCATGCGGCCGCACCGGCGGTAGGGACGGATGGCGTCCTCGGGTGGTTCCTCCACCAGCATCGTCGACGGTGGAGGCGGTGGCGGCGTCGGTGGAGGCGGCCACCGCTCGGCCGACGACGCCAGCAGCAGCCGCGGGGACGCAGCGAGCAGCGGCGTCGACGGCACCCACGGGTCTGCCCGCAGGACCGCCGGCGCGGCGACGTCCGCCGACACGGCCAACCGCAACGGGCGGGCCGCGCCTGACCGCGACAGCGCGTCGGGCGGCGGCGGCGGCGGCAACGGCACCGCAGCGGCGGCGGCGGCGGCGGCGGCTGCGGCCGCCCAGGCCGACGCCGACGCGGCAGCGCTGTATGACCCCCACGCGGACAGTGACGACGAGCGGTGGGCGGCGGTGCACCTGGCGGTGCCGTCTGTGGGTGGCCGTGCCGCTGCTGGCGGCCGTCGCCGCCACCGTCCGTCCTTCCCCTCAGCCGCCTTCGGCACCACCGACGCCGCCGCCGCCACCGCCGCCACCACTGCTGGCGACGACGACGGCGCGACGGCGCTGGACGAGGCGGCCGCCGCCGCCGCCGCCGCGGCGGCCGACTCGCCCCGCCTCAGCTGCCCCTGCTGCTTTACCCTGCTGTGCGTGGCGGCGCAGCGCCACGAGGCCTACACCGGCCAGTACCGGGCGGTGTACGTGCGCAACGTGGTGCCCCTGGACGGCGTGCCCGTGCGGGTGAGTGGGGCGGACGCGGTAGCGGGGGACGTGTTTGGGGCGGTGGGCTGTGGGGTGTGTGACACGCCAGTTGGGGTGCTCGACGCGGAGGAGGTGTACCACTTTTGTCACGTGGTGTGTGCGTGAGGGGGGGGGAGGGTGGGCGGAAGGGTTGGCGGGGAGGGGGTGGGGGGGGGCGGAGGTGGAGAGGGGCGGCGAATGGGGTGTGCATTGGTGGCGGCGTTGCGGTCGGGGGGCCGGGGTTGAACTCGAGGAGGCCCCCTATACGTGGATGTGCGCTGCAGAGAGCGGGAGGCCCCGTCGCCGGCAGCCCGTCGCGGGTGGCCATGCCCCAGACGACATAGATTTCCCGTCGGAGGGCCCCCGCGGGGCGGCGGACGCCACCGCCACCACCAGCGCCTTCGCGCCCAACGGCAGGTGGTCGGCGGCGGCGCTCTGCGGGGGCGTCATGGTTCATACCAGCCAATGGTGCCTCGCAGCTGACGCTCCAGGTAGAGGGTGTCATCGGCAGGAGAGTACCCGTAGACGGTAGACGAGGTCCCCCTCGGCGCGGCCGCCCTCCCCACACGGGGCACGGTCAGCGGGTGGCGGGGCTGGAGGTGGTGGCACGGCATGCGCTGACGAGTTTTTGTTTGTTTTGACTCTCTTTTTTTTTACAGACCGCGCCGCGTGGCGGTCCCCACACGGGGCACGGTCAGCGGATGGCGGGGCTGGAGGTGGTGGCACGGCATGCACTGACTAGTTTTTGTTTTGACTCTTTTTTTTTACAGACCGCGCCGCGTGGCGTCGCGACGGAATGAAGCAGGCACGCTCAGCGACCGCCCCCCCTCCTCCCCCCCAACCACACCAGCCACCCCACCCCGCCCCACCCCGCCCCACCCCGCCCCACCCCGCCCCACCCCGCCCCACCCCCCCCCCCCGCAACCCCATCCCACCGCTCAACCCCCCCCGCCACGTGGGGGTGGGGCGCCTTACAATCTCCGTGGGCGCCCCCCCCCCCCAAACGGGCGGTCCGGCTCCTCGGCGCCGTCGCGGCCGACGCGGCGGAGGTCGCTCTCGCTCATGCTGCGCTTGCGTGTGCCCGCCAGCGGGAGCTCTCGGTTCTCCCGCTGCAGCCGCAGCGTGTACTTTTGCGAGTGCGTCCGCACCTGCGTCGCGTTGCGGCTGCCCACGTACGCGGCGATCGCGCGCACGTCCTTTGGGCCAAACCGCTCCATCGCGTCGAGGAAGCGCTGGTGCTCTTCGGGCGTCCAGTAGCGGCTCTGGCCTTTGGGAGCGGGGGTACCGGGGGGGGGGGGGGCTGCGGGGGGGGGCGCCCCCGTACCGCCGACGCCGCCGACGCCAGCCACGCCCATGCCGCCCATGCCACCGCCGCCGCCGCCGCCGCCGACACCGCCGCCCACGGCCGACCCGTCGGCTGCTTTTTCCTCCGCCTGAAGGTTGCCACCCCCCCCTGAGGCAGCCCCGTGCGACGCCGCCGCCGCCGCCGCTGCCAGGCGGTCACGCTCGAAGTCGTTTAGCCGGCCGACGAGGCGGTCAATCTCCCCCCGCGCGTGCAGCAGCTGGTCCTGCAGAGACGTCACCACCCGCTCGTGCTCATTGAGCGACACCACCGCCGGGCCCGACGCGTAGTGGACGGCGCTCAGGTTGGAGGGGTGTGGCGGGGGGGCGTGGCCGCCGGCCACGTGGCCGCCCAGCCCGCCCGGCACCCCCCCCCCGCCCCCCATATGGGCGCCGGGCAGGCCGCCGCCCAAGGATGGCGGGCCCACGCCGACCTGCGAGGGTGGCCCGTAGTAGAGCCCCCCCGGAAGCCCCACGCCGGCGGCGCCCGTGGCGGCGACCAGCCCGTGGCCACCGCCACCGGCGGCGCCCATCTCGTGGCCGCCACCACCGGCGGCGCCGATCAGGCCAACACCGCCGCCGCCACCGCCGCCGCCACCGCCGACGCCGCTGCCGCTGCCGCCGACGCCGCCGCCACCGCCACCGCCGCCGCCACCGCCCGTCAGCGGCGGGATCCCCCCCGTGTAGAGCCGCGGGAGAGGCGCCAGCGATGCCAGACCCGGCAGGAGGGGCGCGCCCATGGCGCCCACCCCCGGCCGCGTCAGTGGTGGCAACGTGGCGCTGCTGCCAACGCCGCCAACATCCACGGCTCCAACGCCACCGACGCTGCCGGGCGGCGGTCCTGCCAGGCTTACCGGCAGCATGGGGTGACCCCCGGGGGTCCCGGCCGACGCGGCGGCGCCAGCGGCGGCGGTGGTAGAGGCGGCGCCGCCCACATCCCCCCCACGGGCAACCGACAGGAGCGGCCCCACCGGCGGCAGCCGCCGGGGTGGCGGCTGCCCCCCAGACGGGCCCAGCGGCGCAGACAAGGGCGGCGGCTGCGGCGGCGGCGCGTAGCAGCCGTCGCCGAGTGGGTGGTGGCCACCCCCCGCGGGCGGCAGCGGCCCCACCCCGCGCGCCGACAGCACGGACCCCAGGCGGGGGAGGGTGGCTTCGGCGGGTGTTCCCCCCAGCCCTCCCCCCCCGCCCAGTATCCCCCCAACTCCCCCCCCTCCTCCTCTACCCCTGCCCACGCCCACCGACGACAGCAGCGGTGCGACGGGCGGCAGGCGGACGGGGAGGGGGGGGGGCTTGGCGCCGCCGCCGCCGGGCGGTGGCCCCACTCCCCCCGCCGGACCGTCCGCAGACGATCGCTTATCCCGGTCCAGGTCCACCTCCATGGGCCGCGGCACGCGGGCGGCCGCCACCGTGCCACCGCCCGCCACCCCGGCGCTCCCCGCTGCCCGTCACGCACACGACGCAACGCCGACGCCGCCGCCGCCGCCGACGCCTGCCCACGGCGCCACCCACCCCCACCTCCACCCCCACCCACACACCCCCGCCCCAAGCTCCCACGGCCGTCGCGGCGCCGGCGACGCGACGCTGGCCAGGTGCGAATACCCAAGGACGGGCGGATCGTGGCACACACCCGTGGACGGGGGGAGGGTACGGGGAGCGGAGAGGGGGGATGGGGGGCAAAGGCCGGAGGGGTCACAGGAGGGAAAGGGTCAGAGAAGAGGTGGAGAGGATGAGGGGGGAAAAGGGGGAAAGCGGGAGGCCCGGGGGGGGGGGCGGGGCATCGGTACAGCGGTGACGGCCGACCGAATGGCGGGCGGGCCGCCCCAGCACCGGCGCACAACCACGCTGTCCGCAGCGGCGCGGCGTGGGTCGACCGAACGCACAGCGTGTGTGCGCGGGGGGGGGGGGGGGGTAACGGCGGGGCAGCGAACGGGAACGACAAAAGGTAGCGAACAAAAAAAAAAAAAAAAAAAAAAAATCGCACCACGGGCGCGCGCTACCCCGAGCTCCCCCACACCCCCACCACACGACCCCGACCGCGGCGGGCCGACCGGCCGCGGCGGCGCGCACCCCCGGCGCTCGCGCACCCACACCTCCCTCGGGCGAGAAGAGGACGGCAGCCGTGGGAGACTGTCAGGCCAATCCCCCGGGCAAAGGGGGAGGTGCGGCGGGCGGGGGCGCGGGGACGAAGTGGCCGGTGGTGGGGGGGGGGGGGGGGGGTTGGGTGGCCAGACGGCGCGCCGCGCCGCGGATCGGTGGCGCGGCGGGGGCGGGGGTGGCAACGCGGCCGCGGCCGCCGCTCACCCCCCCGCTGCTTGACGCTGCAGTGTGCACCCCGCCAGCCGGGTCAGCGGCGCATGACGAGCCGGGGGCGGGCGTCGGGAAAAGGTCCTACGGGGGGGGGGGAGGTTCTGGAGTCCAGAGGGGGGGGGTCGGGGGGGGTCGGGGGGGGTCGGAGGGGTCGGGGGGGGGTCGGGTGGGGGTCTCTCCCCCGACCTGGTTCCCGAGCGCGGCCCTGTGGCCCCCCCGCTGCCCCTCCCTCACTGGGAAACTGGGAGGGGGCTGGAGAGCGCGCGCCAAAAAAAAAAAAACGCAATCCGGATGGCTTCGGGAGTGGGGGGTCGTTGGGGGGCGCCTGCGGGGTTGGTCCCGGTGGAAAAAGAACAAAGAGCTTGGCGGGCACCCAACAACGCAGCCACGGAGGCCCACGCTGGCGCGGCGCGGCCAATCTGCAGATCCGGGGCCATCTGCAGATTGGGGGGGGGGTGGTGGTGCGCCCACGGCTGCACCCAGCAGCTGCTGCAGGGCCACGACTCCAAAACCCTGTGGCGTAGAAGCCTCAAAAGGACGACTGGAGCCTGGATGTTCGACCTGCCAACCAACTGAGGCGAGGGATCAACATCCTCTGCCGTTCGACCAATAGAAAGCCTTGCTGTGATCTGCAAGAGGTGTCATCGTCGGTGTGTTCGGAACGCATCTTCCACTCTTACAAAATACCGCATGACAACTCAACTACACACATATCTATCCCAAAGTGCTCAGAGCTATGTAGGGCAAATACACATGCTTTCAGCAGACAGAAGCAGGAAGCCCCGAGGCTGCTCCGCTCGGTGGACCCACCCCACACCCCAGGTCCCGGCATGAGCACGCTCGTGCGTCCTACAGACGGAAAGGCACCCCCCTCTATTTTCGCTGCGCCCAACGCAGGGAGTAGGCGGGGCAGCCCGCGTGGCAGCAGGGGAGGGAGGGCAGCACTCGGCGCCCGCCCGCGGCGGCAGCAGACCGCAGTGACAACGGGAGGGACCAGGGAAGTTGACGGAGACAATAAAGACGCTTGCAGCGGCAAATGGGGATTATTTCAGTCCGCGGTGGTCGGGAGACCCTAGCCGGTGGATACTTGCTGCGGCGGACGCCCTTATGGGGGCCAGCGTCAGGAGGCAAGGGAGCAACTGGCAGACGCTGGTGGAGGCGACAGCCCGCGTCGGCGGATAGCGAGCGACGGCAATATCAGCGGCAGGAGGTAGGGCGGCAGACAGCCGAGGGTGGAACGGGCAGGCAGTGGCATGTGGGATAGCAGCCACCAGCTCGAACAACATTAGCAACGTACCCTCACAGCTCACCACCGGGAGTTGTACGAGAAAAGTCTTTATGAACTATGCTATTATCCCGTTAAATTAGTAATTTTGACATTAATAACCTGCTTAGTTCTCTGGCGATTGTGGCAAATCGGTCCGAGAAGCTCTTCAGTCACTCAAATTTAGTGCTTCGCTGTCAGCATGCAAGTGCATGGGGCCGCGATGTGTTCATGTGCCTCATGGGGGGCTACATCAGCGGATTTATCTGTCGACGCTGACTGTAATAGCACTACTTGTGTGTGATGTCGTTGTAATGCTCAATTACTTTCATACAACTAGTAGTGAATTGTCAGTGGTGCCCAAAATTCGATGATCCCTTCCCTCAGCTGTTGTTGCTGTCCAAGAACGGCAATACATACCCCGACAGACAGCCATGCAGGAGGCGCGCCAGTCAACATCAACGTGACCGCCGATGTGCTGGCTGGAGGTGCCCTCGCATCGGTACATCCGCCCCCCCGGCCATCATCCCGTCCGCCCGCCGAGTCCCACCTCGCGTTGCCTTGGGTGCGTAGAGCTCTTCCACGGCTAGTTTTGCCTGCCCCTTGCTGCTGCTACGTTCTCTTTTCGGCCCGCTTCCCCTGCCCGTGTCGTTTTCTGTGTTCGCACTGTCGCTTCCTTCCCCCTTTGCCGCCTTTCCACGATGGCCACTTCTGTCTTGACTGTGACGGTGAAATGGCGCAAGCAGGCCTTTCCGGATGTGGCGCTGGACACGGCTCTCCCCGCCGAGGTCTTTCTGTCCCAGCTTTACACGCTGACGGGCGTGCCGCCCGCGCGGCAGACCATCCTGGGCCTGCGGGGTGGCAAGAAAATCACGGCCGATGCGGACCTCTCCAAGCTGGGAATCAAGGATCGTCAGACCTTGATGCTGCTTGGCTCCCCTGAGGCTGACACCCCCGCCGCGGTGCCCGCCACGGCGGGCTCGGCGGCCACGCACGTGGCCGACGACCTGGACTTGGATGCGCCCAAGGAAGATGCTGCCGCCCTGTCTGCGGCGGTGACGACGCCTGCCATCGCCGTCCCGCCGGGGCTAGTCAACATGGGCAACACCTGCTACATGAACTCGGTGGTCCAGGTGCTGAACCGCGTGCCTGAGCTTCGCTCCGCCCTTGGCAACTACCGGGGTGGTGCCGGAGAGGGGGTACTGAACCCGTCTGCCCGCCTCACTGCCTCGTTGCGGGACTTACTGTCGCGTCTCAACGTGCGTGGGGTGGCGGCCATCAACCCGAGTGGGTTCATTGGTGCCCTCCGGACGGCCAACCCTCAGTTTGCTGAGCGCGCGGGGCCTGCGGGGATGTTTGCTCAACAGGATGCGGAGGAGTGCTGGGGAGAGATCCTTACCCGCCTCTCCTCCACCCTGCCTGCGCCCGCGGTCGCAGGGGACGCGGCTGCGGCGGCGGATTCAGGAACGGTGTCGGCGGCGACAGCTGGGGATGCCTCTGCTGCCGCCTCCAACGGCAGTGGGGCAGGTGCAGCTGGCGTCAACGCGGTGGACAGCCTTTTTGGCATCACCACGGTGGCGGTGGATACGTGCACGGAGGAGGGCTCTTCTGAGACCGTTGCACGTCGGGATACGGTGCGGACGCTCAAGTGTCATATTGTGCAGTCAGTCAACCACTTGGCTGATGGTCTATCTGCCGCCCTCTCCGAGACGATTGACATGGTGTCGGAGTCGCTGGGGCGGTCTGCCCGCTGGGCGCGCGTCTCCCGGTTGGACACGCTGCCCCCATACCTGGCCGTCCAGTTTGTCCGCTTTGCGTGGAAGCCCGTTGAGCGGGTGCGCGCCAAGATCCTCCGGAATGTGAGCTTTCCACTCACCCTGGACGTGTACGACTTTTGCACCGACGAGTCGCGGGCACGGATGACCGGCGCGCGGGAGCGCGCGCGGCGCGCGGCGGACGAGGCTGCCGCGCGGGCGGCGACAGACCTCGAGGCCGCCAACGCCTCGGTAGACGCGGGTGACTCGACGACCGCCGCGCCGGCCGGGGCAGACGTGGCTGCGGCGACCGGCGCCGCGGGTGGAGCCGCCGACAGGACTGCTCAGGAGTCGGCGCCCGCTGCCAATGGTGGGGACACGGCGATGGATACGTCTGCGCCGGCCGACACCAACGGCTCCTCGGCGACAGCGGTGGCTTCGGCGAGCGGCCCTGGGGAGGTCACTGGTGTCTACGAGCTGATTGCGGTGCTGACCCACCAGGGCCGCGCCGCGGACGGTGGCCACTATGTGGCGTGGGTCAAGGCAGACCCGCCGGCGGTGGACGCAACCGCCCCCGCCCCGGCCACGGGCCCCGCTCGGAGGGCCGGCGCGTCGGCCGCGTCGGCCGCGTCCGCAGCGCCCTGGATTAAGCTGGATGACAACAAGGTGAGCCTGACCACCGCGGAGGAGGTGCTCAAGCTGAGTGGGGGGGGGGACTGGCACACGGCCTACATGCTGCTCTACCGAGCTAAGCGGGCTTGAGGTCTTCGCGCTCAAGTGGTGGTGGTGCAGGTGGTGGGCCCCCGCTGAGGGTGCCGCCCGCCCACACGCGCGGTGACGTAAGATGTGTGTGGATGACCCGCGGCAGCTCTTGGCAGGTGCAGACAGGGCACGCAGCTGCGCCCGTGATGGTCCCGCTCGCGTAAGGCTTCAATGAGGTTGCCTGTGCGTATGCGTCTGGTGTGCGCGAGAGCCTCTTTTGGACAGCTTAAAGAAGAAACGAAAGCAGCTGGTGCACCGGGTACGCGAACAAGTGGAGGACCAGATACAGGTAGGGGGGACACAACAAAATACAACGCGCGTCTGAGCGCCAACAGGCGGGCGCCATCCGGACGAGAAAGACATGACATTTTAGGAACAACGACCACCCCCAGAGCACAGGCACCACGGAAAAGTCCAGTAGAGACGAAGCACGCGCCGCTCAGACAGAGAAGAAAGAGAAAAAGCAACACGAGGAGACGGCCCCGCCTCTCCACCCCCCCCCCCCCCATTCAACCCCCTCTCCACGACGCGTTCACGCGGTTGGCGGGGTGTAGAGCTTTTTGTAGCTGGGCCGGCTGCTGGCGCTTTCAAACCAGGCAGCCACCCGCGGGCACGTCCCAAATACACCCTCGACGCCGGTAAACGACATGGTCATCATGTCGTACGACATGACCACGTCCGCGACGCTGTAGTCGTCGCCGAGCAGCCACGGCCGACCGTCGGCCAGCTCCTTCTCCAGCACCTTGATGGGGCCCCTCAGCCAGTCCTTCTTCACGTCCTCAATGAGCTTGGCGTCCCGTTTGTCTGGGTCCACCCCAAAGGTCGCCATGAACATCTTGACCGCCAGCGGGTAGGCCGTGGCGGGCCCATAGTGCAGCCACTGGAGCGCCTTGGAACGTCCCGGGTGGCCCGGCGGGGGTGCCAGCCGCGCCGCCCCGTCGTGGCGCTCAAGAAGCAGCGCGCAGAGGGCGCCCGACTCGAGCACCGTCTGGCCATCCGTGTCGAGCATGAAGGGGAGCTTCCCTTGCGGGTTGAGGGCGGCGAGCTCAGGCGACGACTTGAGCGTCTCGTCCGTAATGGTCTTGACCACCACCTGCCGGGACGACAGGCCCAACTCCTCAATCAGGTGGACCACCCTGGAGGAAGACCAAAACTGGATGTGGTAGATGACGGGGATGGGGGGGGGGGCGCCCCCCACCACGGGCACCGCCGCCATCCTGGGGCCGGGGGTGGGGGTCCGCTGGACTGTGTGGGGCGGGGAGAGGGGCCTACAGTACCGTCGCTACCGCCGCCGCCAGTGCTGCTGCTGCGGCTGCTGCGGCCTGCTGCTACCGCTGCCGCCGCCTGGCAGCGGCCGTCGGGGACAGCGGGCGGGCAGGTAGGCGACAAAAGCAGCGGCGGTGTGGGGGGGGCGGGGGGGTCCGCGCGGGCCGCGCCGGATCAGACTGACCGAATGCCGTGCGTCGAACTGCATGGAACGAGGCAGGGGGCCCAAGCAGAAGAAAAAAACGGGCGCTGCTTCCAGAAGGGGGAGCTGAGGGGGGGGTTGGGGACAGGGGGTGGCCGTGCAGAGGCCACATGGAGACGTGGGCGCTGCGTCGCGTGTCGTCGCCGCCTCCGCTGGTGGCGCCATTTGCGGGCATGAGGCCAGTGTTTTTCTCCCCTCCAAATGTGTTTTGGTCACGACAAAATGTTGGTGACCGACGTGCAGATATTTATGTATTGTACCATTCCACTTCCGGTAATCCAAGTGTTCTAATTAAATAGAATACAACGCAAAGCTAGTAAGCGTGACGGAGGGTTTCACCTGGTTAGACCTCGGTATGAATATTGCAGTTCTCCCAATTTTGGCCGATCCGGACAAGAACAAGAACAACAGTCCACTGACCAATGACATGCCTCACAGGATGCCTCTCTGACCAATGAGAGCTCCGAATCAGCCTCCATTGTTGTGCAAACAGTAAGATCCGCGACTTTCCGAGCACATGGAGGGGAGAACCCAAGTGAAACATACACAAAGACAAGCTGGACAACTGTTCCGGAGAGGAACGAGCCGATGTGGGGGGAATCTTCGGCGATCTCAGCCAAGAGAACAACAGTGTTTAGACCAATCAGCCATTGGTAAGAGGCCCAATGTGGCTGCAGCCAATCATCTGCTCAGCCCTATCGGGCCCCTAGAGCACACGATTGGCTCGCCCTCACCTGCCAGCACGCGATTGGCTCACACAGTTGTTCATGCAGTGTTGTTCTTGTCAGGATCGGCCAAAATTGGGAGAACAGCAATAGTGCTTGTCACTCCCTCCGTGCGCAATTCTGGACAGCCGCACAAGACGCGCTCCGACAGGTCCTGGTCAGCCGCAAGACGCACCGACGGCTCATCTCGGAGTCCCCTGAGCACGACAGGGTGCGCAGCTTGCGGAGTAGAAGGAGTGCTCCAGGTGCACTGTGCCGAGCCCAAAGCTTGATATCACTCTCGCACACTGAGAGGAACAGCTTCAGCTGGCCAGGGAAATGAGGGGGTTGAAGAACAACCCTCCCTCGGTCGTTTGCCCTCTGTTCTACGTGTTGAGCTTAGCTTGGTGCGTTCTTGACCGTCCGTTCATTCTCGGCCAGTGCCTACAGCACGCACCTCTACAAGGAAACCAACACCCGGTCGCCTACGCACTTGCGGAGAGGCCTGCCCTGCTTGCGTCTTTGCCCGCCTTGCGCACTCGACAAGATCACATGGCTGGCGGCGAAGGGGAACCGCGCCCGGATCCGGTCGACTTGTCTCTGCGCTCCGGACCCCATCCACACTGGTCGGCCAGCAAGGAGGAACACTGAGTACAGGGGTTGGCACGGGGGGGGTGAGGTAGGCGGAAAGGAGCAAACGGTCCCGCTCTGGGAAGATGGCACGTGCCAGTGGGGCATCGCTGGACCCCTCTCTTGTGAACCGGGTTTTGCTGGGACGGTTCGTCGCGGAGTCTCGCTGGCGACCCCTTTCACCGGCGTGCGACGTCCATCCTGAAGGAATTGCAATTCGACTGGGACACAAGGCCCATAATTCGCTTCCCAAAAAAATAGGGACACGAAAGCGCCGCCAGGTCAGCTGCGGTCGTGTGTGAGGTCCACAGTCCAATGGCGGCGCGGCCAGCGGCAGGCGCGCGCCCCCCCCGCCGTCGGCCAAGATCGGAGGCTGAAGCACCCTTGAGAGGTGTTTTTGGCCAGTGGCTCGCTGTAAGGACTGTCTCGCGGCGCCGTGCCAGTGTTTTCACATTGCGTTGGCCGTCCCCCACGTGGGCACGCAGGGTTGACTGTAAGACTGGCAATGTCACCGCCGGTGTCCCCTCGAACGAGGGCTGTCTAAGGGGGGGGCCGGTTCAGAGGAACGCCACCAACCCTCGGCCCTTGACGTCGTTTGCCCACATCCACCCCACAGCCGGCCGCCGCGCGGGGGGGTGGCGTTCTGGCGGACAGGCGGAGTGGCCATTTGGCTGCGCGCGCCACGGGGGCTTGTTCATCACAGGTTGGCAGCCCCGTTGCGTGCGCTGCACGTCGTGACCCGTTTTGTCCACTGCCCGGTCACCACGCCCTCCCCGCCGTTGCGTTTGCCACTCATCCCGCCTGCGCCACATCTCTCAACAGCTGCAGCACGTCTCAGCGCGCTCCCGTGTCGTTCGTGTGCAGCCATAGGGCCGCCAAGGTCTCCCCATGACGGAAGGCAGCGGGGCCGGAGGAGACGAGGCGGCTGCCGCCGCCGGTGGTGGTGGTGGCAGCGGCTCAACCAAGTCGGCGTCCATGCCGGCTGTGGTAGGGGCGGCGGCTATGTCCCCCTTTGGGCGACATAGCGCAGCCGCCGGTGCGAGCGGTAGCACCATCATCAGCTTGGCCGGCAAGGCCGCTCACGGGATCGACATCCCCCCCAGCGCACCGACGCTGTACGATGGGGACGATGACGACGAGGACTTTGAGAGCGATTGGGATGAGGAGGAGGACGGCGATGCTATTGGCACCGGCGCCCTTGATCGAGACGTTGTAATGATGTCGGTGAACCGCAAGGCCGGCGCCGCGACGGCGGCGTCTCTCAAGGACACGACTTCTCCCCAGTCTGTGACCATTTCGCCACCCACCCTGGCCACTCCGTCTGTGTCGCTGGTGACCCCGTCGGTGGCACTGGCGCCCCCCCCCCCTTTGACGGTACGGATGGCGGACGACAACGATGACGACGATCAGGTGGAGGTGCCGGCAATGGCAGACAGTGTGGATTCACTAGTCGGTGGAGACGTGTCTTTGGAGGACTCCTTTGGGGCGGAGCCCAGCACCCCTCAAGTGCCGTCGGCACCCGAGCGGGATGTGCAGATGGTTGTTGTCCGCTCTGCGTCGTCGTTGACGCTTTCCCCGCCCCCGTCGTCTACGCCTGGCGCCAACATCATTGCCGCCGCCCGGGCCGCTCGGGCCGCCAGCGTCGCCCCCGTCACCTTGTCGGCCGACAATGCGTCGAGCGACCGACAGTCGGGAGATGCGACCAGCAGCACCAGCAGCGGAACCGGTGCCGACGGGATGTCAGCTGCCGTCGCGGCGACGACTACGACCATCGCGGGGCGTACATTCCTCGCGGGGGAGCACGTTACCATCTGGAACCGGCTTGAACGGCGGAAGATTGCAGGCAACGCTGCACCGCTCGGGAAGAACGTCACCAAGTACCTCAGCAACCACCCTAACTGCGAAGTGTACGTCGATCAAGACGAGGCGGAGCGGCCGGGAGCTAGCGCACGCCGAGCGGCCGCGTCCGCGCGGAAGAGGGCGCGCCTGGCCGCTGCCGCCGCCGCCGAGGCCGAATCGTCCGAGCTAGCCCGCCGAGCGGCGGCCAACTCTATCCCCCTTCAGCGGCTACTCGCTGCTGCTGCCGACGATGACGATGCAGACGATCATATGGACCGCCCGCATGTTCATCTTGACCATAATGGCATGGCGCTGTCGGGGCTCCCTGCCCAGAGCGGCGGTCTTTCCAACAGCATACACGGCGATGTTGCGGCTGCGCCCGAGACGCCCCATCTCACCATGCCCGACGGGGAACACGTGACGATTTGGAACCGGCTGGAGGGGCGGAAAATTGCTGGTTCGGCCGCCCCTCGCAAGGCCAACTTGGCGGCTTACCTGACGCGGAACCCCCACTGTGAGGCATATGACGCGCGCAAGCATCCGCCTACGTCGTCTTCGGCGGCAGCCGCTGCAGCTGCGGTGGCGGCTGTTCGCCGACGGGTACACGGCGTGAGTGCTGAGGAGCTGGCGCAGCAACTATCTCTTGACCCGTGGCTGGTGGGTCTGGACAACCTGCCGCCAGTGGTCGACGCGGCAGGCGTGGCTGGCCTGGCTGACCTCGACAGCGCACCAACGGCACCCGATGACGGCTCTACCAACCTCGAGGCACTTTTGAGCTTGGCAGTGAGCAGCGGACCGCAAGCAAATAACTCGTCTCCATTTGCGCTTGACGTGGCCGATGACTGCGGGGTGGCGGCGTTGCCGAGCACAGGACTCGACTTCGAGGCGGGCACGTCCCCAAGCGGTTGCCTCATGGCGCTCCTCAGCTGAACCGAACCGGAACCGCGGCGGACGTGCCGCTGTCGCGATTGCACATGTTGAAACCGGTTCACTAGACTGCCATATCTGGTACTGATGTTTTTTTCTCTGCCGCCCTATGTGTGGCCCTTCCCCGTCCGCTCGCCCCCTTATCCCCCATCCACCGAGCCCCTCCCTGTTTCCACACACGCTTCATGTGTGTCGTGTTCTGCCCGCGCTGCCGTTGAGTATCTTCCGTCTTGTTCTCGTAGCCCTGTTGCTGTTGCGTAGGTCGTCTCGAAGCTATCGCTTGTTTCCTGTTTGCTCTGGACCACTGAGGTGGATGCCGTCTAAGCGGCCTGCCTGCCTGGCATCCGCTCAATAGTTTTTTCTCCCGCTTGGCGTGCTCACTCAGTGGCCATTGCCCCAGCTGTTTTATTTTGCTTCTTTCTCCGCGATCGATCTGCCGTCCTTGAGAAGGACGTAGGTCACCCGCAGCCGTCCTCGACAGGACGTACGTTTGTTCATAATATGTTATGTATCGCGCAGGCAGCAGTGTCCCTAACCACTACCACGACTGAGTGCCACGTACCGGGCCTGACGACATCGCCTGACTCGTTGCGTCACTGGCGATGCCCCGCAACGCATCTACGCTTGTGGCGGTCGCATGTGCGTGTGGCCGCCGTGGGGCTGGCGTCGGCCGGCGTCGGCGTATCAGACGAAATCTGTGTTTGCTGTCCGCGGATCTGGACCCCCCACACTGTCACTCCAGAGATCCACCAGCTGTCGAGGTCAGAGGTCTGTGGCCACACGGGCGACCAATGGAGTTTGCCCAACGTCGTCCCGTTTTTTTTTTCTTGTGGCACGCCCGGCGGCCGCGGCTCGGCCTCGCAGCTCGCGCTGGCAGAGAGGACGGGGAAGGCGTGCGCCACCCGCGGCCGCAGCTCGTGATCGACGCTCGTCCACCCCCCCTTCCTCACCTCCAACGTTCTAACGTTTGCCTTTCCTACCTCGGTTCCGTACGGGGAGCCGCCGTAGTCTGAGGGGGAGCGCGGTGTTCTCCCGGAACGAGGGCAGGCGGGCGGGCGGGTGGGCGGGCGGGCGGGCGAGGGCAGGTGGTAGTGGGAGGGGGTGAGGGGGGGTGGGAGAGGGTGTAGAAGTGGGAGGTGGCGGAGAGGGTGCAGAAGTGGGAGGAGGCGGGGGCAGTGGGTGCATGGGAAGAGTGGGAGGAGGGGCGGCAGGGTCTCGGCCCGGGTCGGCCGGCGGGGCTTCGCCCGCAGGCTATCGGGCCTGCTGACCGTAGGTAGCTAGCTATATGGATTGATACAGCGACGGCGACGGCGTTCGCGACAGGGCATCGTCGCCGCCAGACGCAGCCCGCCTCCTGCCGCCTTCCTGAGGGGGCTTGCTGCGCTCGTCCGCCTAAGAAAAGCCTTAGGATGCGCAAGATCCACAAGGCTGCCTCGCTCCAACAGCGTCTCAGGGAATACCCACCCACGTGGACTAACGGGGAGACTAAAACGAGGCCATATATTGGTTTTTGGTATTTAAGTTCTACTTACATTTCGTCACAACTTGAAAATAACTTCAGCCAATCAGACGCGCGTATCACCACGCGCCCGATAGTCTGTTGACTATCGGTGTGACCAAAACTCGCTGCTTTGGTCACTCCGATAGTCCACGGACCAACGGAGGTCTCCCTGGGCTTGATCTGATTGGCTGTCGCTTCATTACAAGAACAAGCGATTTCGCTCCGTAACGTTACATTATAGTCCATTGTCCGATAGTCACGTTGGTGGGTACGCCCTCATTGGCCAGATCACGGACTCTACGCCTACCATTGGCCCATACTGTGCCCCAGCTTTTTGCGCCTATGTATGGGAGTCGCCTTTTGACACCGTGACAGTCATAGAGGAATTCGGCGATGGGCTTGTCCGGCAATGTGACGGGGAGTGGTGTAAGTCACCGTCGATGCGCAGGTGGGAGAATGCGTCATCGTGCCGGCGACTAACAGAGGCCCTCCACAACCCCTTGGGCCAGTGTTAGTCTGGAAGCCCCCCCCCCTCTCCTCTGCCCGCTGATGCAGGCGGTGACTCATGCTCGCGGCAGCGCGTCCGACTGCGCCTCAGCAGCTAACTGGAGAAGGTCTTTGCTCCCATCACGCCACCGGCGCAAACGCCACCGGCGCGCTTGACCTGTGCCCCGCTCGCCTGCCGGCAACGTCGGGCGCTGCTCTGCCGCGGAGCGTACGTGACCCACTGTTCAGGCTACGAAGGCGGCGGGGCAGTCTAGCAGGTGGGACGCTGCGGCCATCATGGCAGAGCCGCCGGAGAAGCGCCAGCGGGTGGGTGAGGGCGTCAACGATGGAGCCGCTCCCGCCGCTGCCGTTCCGCAGCAGCCGTTGAAGCCAGCCGTTGCGGCGGCTGGGGGGGCGGCTGGTGAGGTCTCTCGTGGGACTGATGCGCCAGAGGGGGATGCGCCAGCCATGTCGGGTGCTGCGGCAGGCTCTTCAGTGACCGCCAAGGCGGTGAGTGGCGGTCGCGTGCAGGATGTGGGGGCGTTTCTAGGCAGCGGCAGTGGTCGGCTGGAGCTGGATCCCAGCGCCCCCTCCATGGCCGCACCCACGGCGGTGGCGGCCGGTGGGCCCTCTGCGGGTGCGGGTCCTGCCCCCACCGACCGGGTCGTGTACACGTCGGGCTCTTGGGAAGTGGCTGAGGCTATTACCCGCAAGATGCCCAAGCACGCCGTTCCTTTCACCCTCCTGACTGGCTTTCTCGGCGCCGGCAAGAGTACCGTGCTCAACTACATCCTCCGTCAGCCTCACGGCCTTCGCATTGCGGTTCTCATCAACGAGCTGGGCGAGATTGACATTGACAACCAGCTGGTGTCGGCGGCCGACGTGGGCGAAGAGGACGACGTTATGGAGCTGAACAATGGGTGTATCTGCTGCACTATCAGCAACTCGTTTATTGACGCGGTGCAGCGCATCCTGGCGCGCTTCAAGGACTCGCCCCCCGACTACCTCATCGTCGAGACCACCGGCGTGGCCGACCCCGAGCCCATCATGAACGCGGTTCAGGCGACGGAGCTGGCGGAGGAGCTCTACTGGGACCAGGTGCTGACCGTTGTCGATGCCTCCCAGTTTGACGACGCCCACTATGGATCAGACACAGCTCGGAAGCAGGTGGACAAGGCGGATACCGTGCTATTGTCCAAGACTGACCTGATGGAGCCCGAGGCGGTGGAGGCAGCTGTCCAGCGGATCATCAAGATGAAGCCCAGTGCGCGCATCCTGCGCTCTCAGCGGGGGCACGTGCCGGTGGCGGCGCTGTTTGACCTGGGCATGAGCCTTCGCCGGGGACCTCCCGAGCGTACCCCCGCCGGTGCTGCCAATGGGGCCGCGCTGGCTGTCGGCGATGCTGCCAAAACGGCGCCTGCTGCGAATGGCGTCGCGCCGGCAACTGCGGGAGGTGCGCATGCGCACGGACCTGATTACACATGCAAGGACAGCGCGGGTGGCCACGACCACAGCCATGACCACAGCCACGACCATAGCCACAGCCACGACCACAACCACAGCCACGACCACAACCACAGCCACAGCCACACGGGCGATGCGGCGCCCACCCACTTGGAACGTGAAGGCTTCACCTCGATCTCCTTCTCCGCCAACAAGCCCTTCAAGCTGTCGACGTTTCGGGACAAGTTTGTGGATACCCTTCCATCTGGTGTCTTCCGTTCCAAGGGGCTCCTCTGGTTCCGCCACTACCCCAGCCGCTTCCTGCTGCAGGTGTCGGGCAAGCGCTTTCAGATGGACCAGGACATGTGGCCCCGCGGGACGGCACCGTCCAACCAGTTGGTGGTGATTGGGCGCGACCTCGACCGCGACGCAATCGTGCGGTCGCTGGAGGCGTGCCTCGTTGAGCCCGTGGCGGATAGCGACGACGACATGACGTCTGACGATGAGATGGGGATGCTCGGCGATGACCCCGGGGTCCCGCCTGATGGGAATGGTGGTTTTGGCGACCTGCCTGAAGATGAATATGGTGAAGGAGTGGGCGGCTATCCGTACTATCAGCCAAACGGCCAAGGCGTAGGCGGCGGCGGTGGCAGTGGTGGCGTTGTTGGCGGTGATCCTGGGGCCCCAGGGAAGACTGCGGACGCGGGTGTTGCCCAGGGGATTGGGGACGTGAAGGGGGCTCATTTCTGAGCCGTGTGCGTTGGCGATGTGGTGGGTGGGCCTACCACACTCGTTTTTTTGTTTTTGTGTTGTGTGCGCGGTGCCTTGTCTTCAAACTCGGTGTCTTCGAGTCTGTTAGATAGTGTTGTTGAGACTGAGACTGAGACCTTCGTATCATTGTGCGCCACGCTGTTCTCCACGTGTGGCTGTCCGGACAGGCAATACACTGGTTCGCACGTGGAGGACGTGTGGTCGTGGAGACCACGCCCAGCGGTGTGACCGCGTCTTGACCAGACCAATTATCGCAACCCGGCTTTACCCATCAGCCATCAGGGGCGTGCCCTCCCGCCCGCACGGGTCTCGAAATTGGGCGCCCTCCTGGCCGGACGCAGCGCACACCCCCAACCCTCAGATTAAAAAGGCGCGGAGCGCAACACACAGCCTCGGTCATCGGCGGCTTTTTGGCCATGGTTGCAGCGACGAAGGGCTGCCATTGTTCGCCACCGACAATGAAAGCACCTGTGAAAGAGCACACACACCACCATGTTTTGGCCATGGTTACGGCGTCGCGGGGCCCTCTGAATTCATTGTGTCGAAAACAGAACCCGCTCGAGCGTCCCTACCCGCGCAGTGGCGCCACCGACGATGAAAGCACCTGTGAAAGAGCACACACCACTATGTTTTGGCATGGTTGCAGCGACTGGGGGCCGACCAAACAGGAAAGATGCGACAAAAGCCGTGCAAAAAGCACACACCACCATGTTTTGGCCATGGTTACGGACTTGCGGGTCCCTCTGATTTCACTGTGTCGAAAACAGAACACGCTCGAGCGTCCCTATTGTGCGTCCCGTAAAAAGTGGACGTGCACGGGTCGTGCAGTGTGGGTTTGATTGGTCCAGTGTCCGATATTTGACATGAGCACGACACGAGCACGTCCACTTTTTACGGGACGCACTATAGTGCTTTCTGTAAAAAATGGATGTTGACGGTACGTGAAGGTGATGAAAATCGCTGTCTGAACCAATGGATCCCTCACCTCACGTCCCGTCAACATCCACCTTTTACAGGAAGCACAGTATACATACCCGAGGGTGGCCCCACGATGCCCGGTGGCTGTTCGAAGAATTTGAACGAAGCAGGGCTGACTAAAGTTTAGTTCGAAAGCATGAAAGAGCACACACCACCAAGTTTTGGCCAGCCTGTCAAGTAACGCCGAGTACCTCGGCTGGATTCGACGCAGGAAGAAGAAAAGAAAAAAAAGAGAAATAAACTGCACGCCCCGCCCGCAACGCACGCAACAGGCCTGTATGTTATGTACATCCATTGTCCACGCAAACCAAGCCAACAACAGCCAAATAGGGCAGCTCTCCATAGGCAACCATGCACCGGCGGGGCCCACCGTCAACAGCCCCCGCGGCGGACGCCCAATGCCAGCGGGGTTTCCCACATGGGGCCACCCACGCCCACGCCCCCCCCCCCGGCGGCGGCGCCCAGGACGCCAATGACGGCGGCGAGGCCGTCGACAGCGGAGGCAGCCAAGTTGGCCACCCCCCCCCCCCTACGGCCATGTCGGGCGTCACCTTGAGCACCGTCGCCACCCCAGACGCGCCCGCCACGGCCGAAAAGGTGGCCGCGTAGTGGACACCCTCCCATTCGCCAAGGAGGCGCTCCTTAGACACCCGCGCCACGTCCACAATGGACAGGTGGAGAGGGAGGCAGTAGCCAGGGACAAAGGCGAGAGTGCCCAGCGAGGCCGGCGGCGATTGCGGGACGGCAGCGCCCGCTGCTGCCGCGGCCGCCTGCGTAGGCGCCCCGCCGCCGCTGCCGGCGGCGGGCGCCGCGGCCGCCAAACCCACCCCCCCTTGGGACCCGAACGGCGGTGGCTGCCATACGCACGCCGCCGCAAGGCGCAGGAGCGCAGCCGAAGACGGCGCCCCCGGTTCCACCGCCGACACGACATCCACGACGAGGCGGCCAGACACGCGGTGAGCGGGGGACCAGCCGTCCGCCGCCGCGGGCGCCACAACCGCCTCCGCAGCGGCGAGCGGCGTGCGGTGACCCTGTCGCAGCGATTGCAGAGCTCCCGCGCCAGACGCCGACGGGGAGGCCAGCACCAGCGTCAGCACGGTGGTGGCGCCGCCCGCGGTCGCGTCGGCCACCGTCACGTGCAGCCGCTCCTGCCGCCCCGCAGACGACCAACCAAGGACGGTCTTGGCGTGCAGGTGCGCGCGGTGCCAGGCGTGGCGCGGAAGCGTCGGCGGGCCCGTCGCGCCACGGCGGGGGGAGCCCGCGCCCAGGTGCGCGTACAGCTTGACCGTGTTGAGGGGCGAAGCCCCAATGCCCGCCACCACTGCGTGGGTGGCGGCGATGAGAAGAGCGGTTAGCGCCGGGGGAGTAGCGGGGGCGGCCAGCACCGACCACGCGGGCAGGGGGGTGGGCGCTTCCTCCTCGTCCACACACCACCCCGAAGCGCACAAACAGGACGACAAGCACGGCCCGGCCGACAGCAGATTGTTGAGGGGCACAGACGGGCGACCAACGACGGCCCCGCCTCCTGCACCGACGCCGACGCCAACACCAACACTGACGCCACCAACACTACCGCCACTCACACTGTCACCACAAATACTGCTGCTGGAGCTGGACGGCCGCCCCTGCCACAGCGCATGCGCGAGCAGCACGCTGACAGGGCTGCCGGGGTCGGCGTCCAGACTAGACGGCGTGCCGCCACAGGCAGGGCGCGCCGGCGTCAGCGGCGGGGACGGGCGCTTGGCGGGGGTGCCCCGCACGGGGGAGGGCGCCCCCTCTGCGGCCCGCATGGCCGACACAAACGCGCGCGCATACTCACCACCGGGTAACGGGTTGTGGTCATCCACAAAGGCCGGGCTGCTGCTGGCGCTGCCGCACCAGGTGCTGCTGTTGCTGCTGCAGCTGCCGCCGCCTCCACCACCACAGCCACCGCCACCGCCGCCGCCGCCGCCGCCGCCATAGCCGCCAGCGTCAGAGCCCGCCACCGATGGTGGAGCCGAAAGCAGCGACGGGGCGGTCCCGCTCAGTGGGGGCGTCAGGCCAGCGGCCGAATCATCACGGGCGCTCATCATCAGCCCCGGAGTGGCGACCTCCACCAGCCGCCCATCCACCAGCGAAAGCATGGGCGGCACGCCAGACGGGCCAGCCCAGGTGGGCCCGCCCACAGGCAGCCCCGCCAGCCGCGGCGACGATGCTGGCGACGGCGGCGGAGACGCCGCAAACGACGAGTCAGCCGCCACGGACGGGGGCCCAATCAGCACCCCCGCCTCGTCCTCGTCCGCGGTGACCGCCACGTCGGAAGCGGCCAGGGGAAGACCCGCCGCCGGCATCTCCGCGAGAGGCCCGCTGTCGACTTCGGTTGTCCCCACCGCCGCCTCCCAGCCTGGCCACGTGACGCCGTCGACGCCCACCAGCGCCACCTCAATAGCCGCTTGCCACGCGCTCGACGCGGCGTGGACGGCGCCGCGGGCACCCGCCAGGAACACCTTGAGCCGCGCCTCGTCCACAAAGCCCCGCGCGCCCGTCGCGGCGCCAATCGCCCGCACCGTCGCGCCCGACCGCCCAATGAGCGTCGACACGGGGATGCCCGGCGGCAGCTCCACTGACGTTCGCACGGGGGTAGGGGTGTGGGTGTGCGAGTGCCGCCGGGGCGACCGCCGCCGGGGGGTAGTGGCGGGCGACGCGGGCGGATGAAGAAGGGTGGACGAAGTAGACGTGGGCGTATTGGGGGGGGAACGCACGGCCGCCGGCTCTGCCATCCGCACCGTACGGCGGGGCGTTGCCGGCGCCGCCGAGCGGCGGCTCCGGTTGACAGGGTTGGTGGGCGGAGGCGACGCCAGCGGCGGCGACGCCAGTGGAGGCGTGGGAGATGACGGTGGCCGCGGCGGCCGGGGGGAGGACGCCGCCACGGACGGTGAAACGGGCGGCGCAAGCCGACGAGGTGCCGGCGACGGTTGAGGCAACGCTGGCAAAGGCGCCTCCCGTGGCGGTGAGGGCAAGCGCCGCGGGGGGGAGGTCCCCACCACGCCGACCGACGCGGCCGCTGTCGAACTAGACGCGACCGTCGCGGGCACGCCTTTGGACGACGCGTCCGACGCGGATAAAAACGGCACCAGCAGCGCTTCTGGCGCCAGGGGCGCAGCCGAAACGGCCCCGATCGGCGCACCCGTCAATGGTGGTGGCGCGGGCGGGAGCGGCCAGTCAGACAAGTCCGACCCCATCCCTGCCACCCCGTCTGCCGATGCCGTCGCAACCGCCGCCGTCGCTGGCCGCCGCCGTCGTGGGTGTCGTGACGGCCGACGTGACGGGTGCACAGCGGGCGCACAAGGGGGGACGGGCGGTGCTGCCACCGGCGGTGAGGCAGGCATCGTCGCCGCCGCCGCGCAGACGCCGCCTGGCGGTTCGACCGGCGGCGGCGTGCCGTGCGTCGTCTGGCCGCGTTGCGCCGCGCCGCCGCCGCGGGCGCGGCCGCCACACAGCGTCGTGCCGCCGACGCAGCCGCCGCCGCTGGCACCCTCGGCGGTGGGCGCAGACTCAGGTGCTCCGCCCGTCTCGGACCGCCCGTGGCAGCGCCTCGCCGCCCGACGGGCGTGGCCAAGGACCACCGCCGCTGCCGTCGTCGCGGCCACTACCGCCGCCGCGGCGGCCGCCGCCACACCTGGGGGCACCCCCAACCACCAGCCTTGCCCCCCGACCCCCCCCGCACACCCGAGCCGCCCACACGCCGGCGGCGGCGGTGGCGGCGGCGATACGGTGGGTGGAGGCGGCGCCTGTGGCTCGGTCGACAGCGGTAGCAGCAGCGCCGCCGCCCGCAGAGGGGGCGGTGGCCGCGGCAGCGGGCCGGGCGTTGCCGCCAGCGTCGCCGTCGCCACGGCCGTTGCGTGGGGTGGCGCGCCGCCGTCGGCGAGGCCGCCCCGGCCCAACCCCCACCACTGGCGGGCTGGCGGCGTGGCCCAGGCAAGGTCCTCCCCGCCGGCGCCCCCAAATAGCCCCCCCCACGCCCCTAGGCCGCCGCCGCCACTGCCACAGCCGCCGACACCGCAGCCCCCCCCACCACCGCCACCGCCACCGCCACCACCGCCACCACCACCGCCACCACCACCGCCACCACCGCCACCACCACCACCGCCACCGCCACCACCGCCACCGCCGTTGTCGCCGCCGCCACCGCCACCGCCACCGCCGAGGAGTCCCGCCGCCGTTGCCGCCGCCGTTGCCGCCGTCGCCGCCGCCACCCCCGCCCACCCACCGGGCAGGTGCGGGGCGACCGATGACCACCGCCGCGGCCGTCGACGGGCGGCAATGGCGGCGGGGAGGGGGCGGGGTGGGGGGGCGCCGCGCGCCATGACGATGCGGGCAGGAGGGGGGGTGGACGGGGGGGGCGTGGTAGGGGGGGGAAGGGCAGTCTGGTCAGGTCCTCAAACCCCGGCACGTTCCGCCCGGGGAGATGCAGCCTTGCCGCCGCCGGGAACAGCACGGGCCGACAGGGCGGGGCCGGAGGGGGGGGTGGGGAGGAATTCTGAGGAATGACGACCGAGCGCGCGGAGGAGAGGGGGTCGGGGGGGGGGGGGGTGGAGGGGGGGGGAGGGAGAGTGGCGACACCCAAGGCGCACGAGCCACGGCAGCAGCGGCGCGCCGTCTGGGCACGTCTGCGCAATACTGGTCGACCTCGACGCGGGCGGGCGGTCGGTCCCAGAGCTGGATGCGGCGGCCCACCCAAAAAGGACGAGCACGGGCAAGCGCCAGCGCCGCCGGCACGCCCGCACGCCGCGGCCGTGGCGCCCACCAGCGGCGGGGCGGGCGTGGCCACCCCCCCCCCTCCCCCTCGACGGTGGCGGCGGGTGAGAAGTGTAGGCCGGCACAGGCAGGCAGGGAGGCAGGCACGCAACGGGGGCACACCAGTTCCCCCCCGCCCCACCCTCCCCACCCACACCCCCCCCCACGAGCAGAGTCACCCCCCCCGCCGCGGAACGCCCCGATACGTGAGAGCCCCACTCCCCAGCAGGTCAACGACGCCACGGGGGCGGACGGGGCCGGCCGCCTGCCCCTGCTCCTCCTCCTCCTCCCCACCGTGAGGGCAGCAGCACCTCGTCAACACGGGCAGCACGACGGGGAGTGGGGAGGGGGAGTGAGCGGCTGGTGGTGGTGGGCACCGCCGGCAAGGGGTGTCGGGAGGGGGGGGGGGAAGGAGTGCCAGCCGCTGCTCAGGGCGGCCCGCGCGCGCGGGAGCCGCGACCTCCGCGTGGGGTGTAGGGGCGAGACGGGGGGGGCGGGTGAAGGACGTGGAGCGGGAGGTGGCGGCAGCGTCACCGGGGAGAGACGGGAGGAGCAGGGCGGACGCGCCCCGCCACCACGACGGCGAGGGGAGGGGGCGGGGGGCGGACGGGGGGGAGAGGGGGGCGACCCTCTTTTGACGCACGCACCCCGCCAGTAGCCAGAGCGCGGGGGCGTGGGGTGGGGAGGGGGAGAGAGAGCGAGAGAGGGAGCCCCCGCCGCCAGCAGTCGGCCGCCGCCGGGGGGGGGGTCCGCCGCGCAGTCGCGGGGCCGCCGCCGCCGCCGCGCACGCCGCGGCAGCGGCCGCGCGCGTGTGCGTGCCGCCCAGCCCCGCCGGCGAAGGAGCGGCCCTGGGGGGGGGGGGGGGGGGCGGCGGCGGTGCCTGCGCGGCGGGGCGGCGCTCCCCCCACGCGCCTCTCTCCCCAGTGCGGGCTGGGTGGGGGGGGTGGGGGTGTGTGTGCCGCTGCGGCTGACGGCGCACCGTCAGAGGGGTGCACCGGGGGGGGGTCGGAGGGAGCGCCCCCCCCCCCCCCCCCACTAGCGGTCAGAGCCCTTTGAGGGGCGTTTGGGGAGGGACGGGGCGGCGCGGTGGCGGCCACGAGCTGCCGCGCCGCGCGCTACGAGGGCAGCCACCGGCTGCGCGGCCGCCCCACCCCCACCCCAAGCGCCGGTTTGGAGCGCGCCCACCCTCCTGTCCCCGCCCCCCCCTCCCGTCCTCCTTCCTCCTCCTCCTCCTCCTCCTCTCCCCGCCCCTCCTTTCCACCCCCCCCCCCCCTCTGTCCCACCTGCCGTGCAATGGGCTGGCAGGCCAGGCCACGGCCTGTGCGCTGCTGGCGTGCTCGTTGGCGCCAGTTTGACTGCGGCGTTGCGGGGGTGTGGCAGGCCTTCACGCCGCCGCCCCTGCTCCAATGGCCCCGGCGGGGGGGGGGGGGGGAGCTTCGACTGGACCCCCCCGGTGGGGGGAGAGGGGGGGTGGGACGAGGGGCTGGCTCTCTCTGCCCCCCACCCCCTGCTCGAGGGGGCGCGCCCCTGTGCGTTGGATTTTTCGGGGAATGGCGTCGACGAAGGCGCCGCCGCCCCGCCAGGCAGGCGACGTGGAGCTACCCTTGCATCACCCAGCCCTCTCCCCTCTCTTCCTCGCAAACCCCCCCCCCTCCCCCACGAGGTTGGGAGACACGCCTGTTGACACGGCAATGCCCAAGGGGCAGCCCGGCGTGGCCAACCAGCGTCCAGAACGGGAGAAAACGTGGGGAACCATGGAGTGGCAGGGTCTTGGTGGGGGGAGGGGGGGTGGGGGACGTGACGGGGCACGCGCCCGCGCGGCTTGGTCAGTGGGCGCGCGGAGAGCCGGCGCCGCCCCCCCCCTCACACCCCCGGCCAGGCCGGCCTCCTCTCCACCCCAGCCGCCCCCCGTGATACTCGTCCTCTGCCGCGTGTATATACCCGATCGAGCTCTGCAGACACCCCTTACCCCCCCCAGGATACGGGTGCATGACGGGGGGGAGCCACCGCCACCAAAAAGGAGCTCAGGGTTTTGCGGGGGAGGGGGGGGGTTGCCGAAGCGGATCATGCTGACAGAGTGGCCCCGCCTGGGCGGTTTTCGGTCACACGCGCCGACGCCCCCGATCGCACTGCAGGACGATGGGCCGCAGAGGCATTCAGGAGGGGCAAAGTGAGAGGTTGGGGGGCGTTGGGGGGGGGGGGGGGGAGGCCCCTGTGAGGTGAAGGTTTGAATGGATTTTTTCCGGGGTGAAACCCCCCCCCCCCCCCCCCCCCACGCCCCAATCCCTTTTTCGCGAGCCCTCTGACATGAGGCAGCAGACTTCGCGTCACGCAGAAGGAGGGCCACCTGACGGCCGGTTAGGGGTGAGATCCAGCACGACGGGCTGTCCAGGCCCACCCTCTCACCACGAACGGACGTGCGCTGGCAATCCGAGGCTCTCTCGGACGACCAGTGGGGCCGCGGGCTGACCCCCCCGTGGGGGGCGGGTGAGGGGGCCCTTTAGGGGGTGTCCCTCAGCGCAATGCGCTGGCCGCCTTGGCAACTGGAAGGGAGGGTGGGGAGACCCCGACACAGAACCATTCCTACATATACATATTGTATGCGGGATAGGCCCAGCGAGACAGCATGGACCCCTCGAGACCAACCCGTGTCCCTGGTGTCGTACACATTTACACCATGGAGACATATCCGGCGGCTCCCTGCGAGCTTTGTCTTTGGTTGTTTGTCCCTGTGCGCGCCCTCCAGACTGTCAAGGCCGGGCCAGTCGCCCGTCCCGGGGTAGGCGGGGCTGTCCTTGCAACACCGGACTGCCTTTCGTCCGAGAGGAGTCACAGCAGGGTCTCTCTTTCCAGCACACGACACCTATGAAGTCGCTCATTGGCTGCAGGGTTGTGCCAGATGGCCACGTATGTACCCCGAGATCAGGTCGGTGGGCAAATCTATTGGGTTCGTGGCGAATGGAACCGTCCCACGTGTAGCTCCGAATCCGCGGGAAGCAAGGCTGCATGCCGAGATTCGGATGGTGTCTGCACGACGGAGCACACGATTCTTCTTGATCAGTCATGAGCGATGGTCACCCGGAGCGAAAAGAGTGGGATCGACGGCAAATTGAAGGGAGTCACTTCGATGAAGCCATCCTCCATCCTGCGACACGCCCAGTCAAGAGGGTCTGTTTGCGGTCATCTGGCTTTGTGCTCCCGTGAAGCAGAGTGAAGCACCGACGAAAGAGACAAGAAAAAATGTGCATAAAAAAAAAGAGCTCATAGCGCATCTTATGGTGCTTGGCACGGGTATTTTTTTCCAGTCGGCCGGGCCTCAGGTGCCTGTTGTGTTTCTCTTGCGCGGCCTTCCGCGTTCTCTCTGGGTGTTCCCGAGGTTCTTCAACCAATGAGATGTGTGTATTTTCACCCAGGAGGGTTAGGGTTAGCACACACCACCATGTTTTGGCCATGGTTACGGACTTGCGGGTCCCTCTGATTTCACTGTGTCGAAAACAGAACACGCTCGAGCGTCCCTATATAACTGGGCGAGGCGAGCAGAGGGGGTGAACTGACTTGGCGTTGGAAGTCCGTAAACATTGCCATCGAATTATAACTGTGTCGCCTCTCAGAACATCATTGAAGCGGAAGCGCCTGAGGCTCTCAGCAGAGCTATTCTGCGTCTCTGAAGCGCGCCGCCCCACGACGACGCAAGATCTGCAAGGCACCCAACGCGTTCACCGTGGGCCTGAAGTGGAGGCACGCGCTCAATGGCCCTGCCGACTGTGTGGCCGCAACGGCCGCTGCACCGCCACGGTCGCAATCTCAACGTTTGTATCAAAAGCCCGCAAGCGGGCCTGGGCGGGGGCACCCTTCAACCTGGCAATGCGCCCGCCAACGGTCCCAGTCCGCCGCTTTCCCAGCGCTGCAACGGGCTCCGCGTGTGCTGGGCACTGGCAGCGTCCCTGAGTGACGTGGAGAGATGAGGGATGCATGTGTGGACGGCGTGGGCAGTGGGCAGAATCACCCCCACCAATCGTCAATCCGCAGGTTCTTCCACTCTCTGCGGTCGGTCCCGGACCGTCTTCCGACCCTTAAGGCCAGTCGTCCCCCTCATGGAGCGAAGAGGTCTCGACTGGCCTGACAAACAGTTCAGAGGCGGGAGGTGGACGACAGCTGCCCTCTCCCAGTTGGACGCGCACCAGCCGTGCGCTGCTCCAACGCTGCACCCCCCCTCCCCCTCCCCCTCCCCCTCCCACTGGTCGGGCTGCGATCCACATTTCATTGCCGCCGTGGTCTTCTTTGGAGCCACCCAGCCTCGTGCGGACAGCCGGCAGCGGGACAGGACCGCTCAGGAGGGCGGCGGCAGGTGAAGAAAATGTCTCGGCTCGGTGGGGTATTGCAGGTCCTGCCCCTCTGACCACTACCTGGAGGTGTCACGAGGTCGAATTGAACGGGCGGGTTACTGTGCCTTTGGGTTGGCCGTCGAGTGCGGCTGACCGCGGAGCGCGCGGGAAAGCGCCGACACCCCAGCCCCCTCCCCCCCGCACCCCTCTGGTTGAGGGTAAGTGCTCCAGTCTTCGTGCGCTCTCATCGTCCCCGTCCGTAAAAGCCTCCGCAGTATCCTTCGGGGCTGGGCGCCCTTGTCCCCCTCATCCGTTGTGGCGCAAGGAGATCTTCACAGCGTGTGTTTTCAACCACATGAATCGGCGCCGGTGGCCCTCAGTGTTGGAGGTCAGACAGTACAGCGCGAGGAAGAAATCCGGGGGAACGGGGGGGAAACGCGAGGGCAGCGCAGCACAGCTTATCGCCTGTCAAACTTTTCTTGCTTTTTTGGGAGATTCTCGAGCAAAAACCTGCATAAAACCTGCCTTGACCCCCCCTCAAGGCATCATAGACACCGCTTTTCCCCCCTCTTCTTGCTTTCTGCCTATAACAGCTCGGGCGATTGGTGGTCACCACCTCCCTTGGTATGACCGGAAGCACACGAGGCAGGAGAGCACTCTCGTGAAGCGCAAAGAAGCGACCGACCATCGCTGCACCTGGGTGCAATGTTTATACAATCGCGTTTAAAAACCGCGCAATCTCTCGCACTGGTTAAGCAAAAACCTGCGCGACGACAGCTTTCAAGGGTCTGCTTGGAAGAATCTCTCCACCTTGTTCGACATCTACGACGTCAATTCTGACCAATGGAACGCTCTATCCAGCAAACAGCAGCGCCACCGCTGTTGTCATTGGTTGACAGAACACCGACAGCGGCCGTCGTGTCGGTCATCCTGGGGGAGATTCTTTGGCCTCAGCCCAGCCCCTCGATCAGAAAAGAAAAATCGTTCTCGAGCTGATCATTTTCGTGCTCGAGCAGGGCAAGAATTTGCACAACGAAGCAAGAGATCTGGCCAAAATCGGGCTTGTATCTTGACAGGGGATAAGCAGTGCTGCGCAGGGGGCGGGTGGACCTGCGCCTGTTCCTCGTGTGCGGTGAGGACCTCACAGGCTCGGGGAAGACGTGTGTAGCGTCATCGAGGGCCCGACAACAGGCACTTCAGCTTTTGCGGGGGAGCCGCCCCGAAGTCAATGAGTCAAGATGGATGCACAAAGAACAATGCTGTGAAAGAACGAATCCGGTAGTGGGATCCTTTCTGTCTGACGAAATAATTGTCGGCGGGGGCGTGGCCGACGCGACCGCCGACGCGCAGTGGATCCGCCACCGGGTACCTTGTTTTCGGATAATGTCGGTGCGTGCACGTGCAAAAGCGTGTTGCAGACGACATCCCACCCTGCACAGTGGGTCTCAGACCGAGTACCTACATTTCCGTGCAAGATGGCCTTTACGGCCTCTGTGGGGGGGTCGGCTTCTGTAAGCAGGCCCTCACGACCCCCTGAGGGCCGTCTTGCACGGAAATGTAGGTACTCGGTTTTAGACCCACTGCGCTGGTGAGGCCGGTCGAACAAAGGTCGAATTTGCGGCGGTGCACGTCGCCGGCAACGTGCAGCATCGCAAAAGTGCACCTTCATGTTCTTGAGACATACACGATGTACCGTGGTATTGCAGATTTCCGAACTTTGTCCCATGTGGACAAGAGCAAGAGCAAGTGTACAAGAGCAAGGGCCAATCGCAGGCTGGCAGCAGAGGGCTTACCAATGGAGTGCTGCAACACGTCTGTCGGAAGAATCTGATGATTGGCTATGGCCACAACTGCTCTCGCAACGAACGCTGGTTGGTAGAAACACTCTTGTTTTTTCATCGGATCTCGCCAGCTGGCCCTTTATCTCAGGTCATCTCTATCAAGAACAGGGCGAAGCGCTCAGCCAGTGCTTGGACTGCCCTCGAAGTGGTCAGAAATCCCGAGAGAATCCCCGATCACACTGTGTGTACAACAAAGGACCCTCATGCAGAGCAGTCATTGGCCAGAGAGGCAGCATCTGGGTCATATCATTGGTCAAACACAGTTTGCTCTTGCTCTTGTCCACACGGGACAAAATTGAGAAAACTGCAATACTGTACACAATAGAGTGAGAACAGAAAGCGCGTTCACGAAAGTACCCTGGCCTCGCGTAGTGCGTTTGGATCGTGGCTCTTAATCGCGCTTGGTCACACTCTCGTACGCTGGTCAAGTTGATAGAAACTGTTGGAATGACACGCGCATGGGTTCTAACGTGGCAAGACCAAGAAAGTTCCGCAACCGCGCGCGACGGGAGGGAGGAGGAATGCTAGGGGCTAGAAAACGGCAATGTGACGGCCTTCCCAATGTATGGATAATTTCAAATGGTTGACGAGGGAGCATTGGACTGCATGCGAGGGACGTAAGGGACACAGACGAAGGGACCGACTGCTGTGGCCGTCTGCTACAGGAGCCTCGCATCAGTGGTCGTCAAGAGGGAAGGGTCGTCGGTCCTGAAGAATTCCACGCCACACACCTCTGCACACGTACAGTACCTACCCAATGTTACTCGTCCACTTTGACACGCCCGGTTCGACGTGTGACCAAATCGGAAAAACGATCTCTGCGGTGCCGATTTGTGGTCATCTGTCGACTTCGTCGCTGAGCGGCTGCGTGGCGCGCTACAGAAAAATGCTCACAGCTTTGCCGTTGAGGCGAGTATAGTCTCACAGGCGCCAAGGGGAGAAATGTCAGAACCCCTCTGAGCCCCCAGCAGGTGGGAGCCATGCACGAGATGGTCGCAACCGGGAAGTTATATGGCGCCATCGCCTTCTTCTTGACCCTAAAGCAGAGAACGGTTGCCTACGTGACGGTACGGGCCGGGTGCCCCAATACTGGGCCTCACAAGGAGACCAGAGGGTTTCCGAAGGTTATTAGCCCTCAAGAGCTCCAAGACCTCAACGGATGGAGAACGACAACCCTTTCGCGGCAATGACCGAACCAGCGGAAAAGCTCAATAGGGTGCGAACCAAGCCTCTGGCGGGGTCCTCCCTCCCTCCAGTGCCCCTTTACACCGGACAAAGGACCGTGAAGGTGTTGGCGTTGTCGTCCCATACCCCCGCCAGGACATGGCTCGCGGCGTGCGCGCGGTGGTGGCGGCCAGAAGGGCATGCACTAAGTCTTTCTAGGTGTACTGCACCGTGAAGAACGGTTCCAAGCAGGATCAAAAATATTCTCAGGATTGGCCGTCTTGGGTGGAGAAAAAATATTGGGTAGGTACTGTACCTAACAGAAAACGGTAGGACGACGTCGGAAAGCAAGCTGTGAGAATGAGACGAGGCTCCCGCCCGCAGATAAAGATGCTGTTTTTCTCCACAAACTACTATGGTTTGGTTGCAACACGGCGTAAGCAAACATGAAAGAGACTACACTGTGACAGCGCACCACTACAACATCTGCACGGTACCGCCAAGACGAGCGACTGGCCCGACCGGCTGCCATGACTCTCTCCTCCCCGCAAGACTCAGACGATTCCGGCTTTTGAGAGTCCAGGGCGAGACAAATACGGCAAGCCACTGTCGTCTTTGGCAGGCGTCTAGTCGGCAGGCTGGGCCGCAACCAACTGCTCCACTTTTGAAGCCAATTGCAGCACCACGCGGGACATACCAAGAACCCAATCATTGGCGTAATACGTGAAAACCTTGCTTGTCGTCGACTCGACGGTAGGGTCGTACGCCTCGCCCGAGGGTGCCATGCCACTAACGGGTCGGTACCTGGCGCCAACGCGAATGATCCAGCCCCTATGCACAACTTGCGGGGCAAAGAGAGCAGGTCGCACATCACCCAGGCGTACAGGGATGCCCTTGCGCCGTGATCGAAGAGTAAAAAAGTCCGTGGTGCCACCGTCAATGGCCCCCAACGGAAAGCGACCATGCCACAGGGAGAGAGCCCCTCGATCTCGCCTCGGTAGTAGTTGAGCAAGGGCACATACGGCAGCACACTGGGTGCGCGCGGCGCCACCACGCACTGCACGTTGTGGTTCCGCATACCAAGGTGCGCCGTGGCCGACACATCAAACCGCGTCACGCACCCATACGCAAACGGGGGACCCGCCAACGTCACCATGAATCCAAGGGGAGGGATGATGACGTACATGATACGCTGCCCATGAGCGCGCGCGTGGTTGACGTACACGGGGTACGTCATGTTGTTGGGGGCACGGTCGCTAACGTCGGTCGTGCCGTCAATGACGAGGCCGCCAAAAGGGAACTTCCAGGGATGGATGATGACGATCGTCGCGACAGGCATCAAAGCCGCCATCTTGTTGGTCTTGTCCAAGTTGACGGGGGACGGTGGTGTGCCAATGGTGAGGGCGGGGTAAGAGGAGGAGTTTCACAGCCGACCCACTTGCAGGCGGGGAAGCGCGGCCGTTGCCCGTGAAACGAAGCAACGAGGACCACCAGCGATAAACTGAAGGGGCCACGGCAGATCTAGGAACAGTCAAGGCGCCGAGCGCAAGAGGTGAGGGGGCCAGGTGTGAATAGAGAGGGAGGCTGAGGCGCCTAACCTGAGGTGGCGACAGAGGTGGGGTGCGACAAAGAGGGGGTGGAGGCGCGCGGCCGTGCAAGCGGGACGACACTGCCCTTGGTTTCCCGTGATGAAGTCAACAAGGCGCGGCACAGCAAGGAGAACGGAGCCATTGTAGAGCACGTTCCCTGTCGTGCAGTAGACGCCGCCACAACCGACAGGCGCACACGCCCCAAGCCGCTGCTTGCCTCCTAAAATGCAGCTGGAAGGCACGCCCGAGCAAACAAGGCGCGGACCCTTGAAAGGGCGGCGTGGTGCCGTTGCCTGCTCATCTGCCCCAGGAAGCGCTTCTGCCTGCGTCTGGAGGCGCTGTCGCGCCTTGCCTCCTCATCGCAGACAGCCCACGAGACCATCCACCAAGTGTAACTTGCCAGCCCGCACCAGGGACCACGCTGGCTTGCCCCAACACCGAAGGCGCATGCAAGAGAAGCACATACATGTGCGAAAGGTCGCACAATCAACGGACCCAGGCGACGAGCCACCGATGCCAGGCCAGCGTGGGTGCCTGTGAGGAGCCACTCACACTTGGGCAGCCCTCAACGTACTCGTGATGGTGTCAGAGAACCTTGCCAGCCAATAGGGCGACAGGGTGCCGGGAAGAGGATGGATGTGGTGACAATGGTTGGTTGGTCTGGGGAAGAGGACGGCGCGACGTCAGTGGTGATCGAGGGGGGCTCAAAGGGTGAAGGTCGCCTTTGTTCTGTGTCTGTGGTTGCCCATCCGGTCTCCCCCGGTGGCGCCGACACCCACACACTATGTACTCACGTCGGAGCACCCGAGATGCCCCAAAGCATGCATTTTCCCGTCGCGCCGCCGGTAGGCACATAACGGCCAAAAACAAAGCATGGCTCTCAAGACAAAGCATGGGCGGGGGTGCGCACTGACGGAGTGCAGCCCCAGTTTGCCGAAAATGAAGGGGTCCCGTGTGCGGCGCCTAGTGCGCCGCCCTAGCCGGCCCCAGACGCCAGTCGGTCCTCAGGTCCGAGAGGCGTGTAAGCACGGTTCGATCGAGTGGACCGAATCGGCCAGCCGGCTAGACAGTCACATCGCTGCAATGCTGCAGCGAGGACATTCTAATGGACTCGCCAGCTGTGGCAGATGTGGCTCGTCATGGGTGCTGACGGTGGCGCCTCTCCACAGGCCATGATGGGCTGTCGATGGCTGCTGTCGTGCGGCCGGCAGACACCGTGAGACAGCGGCTGACTCATCTTGAGCCTGGAGTGTACACCGCGTGATGCTCCACCATACAAGGAACTGATCCATGTTGCCAGGAGTTGGTTCGGCAGGATCTGTAAGGAGAGGTCCCAGATATTATCCCTTAGGAATTAGGCATGGGATGAGGGGGGAAACCCTTACACCTCCCCCCCTTAGGACCTGCGTCGAAGGAAGCGTCGAGAACCTCAGGCGCGTTCGCGAGGTCTTGCTTGGTAAGCCAGGTGATCACACTGACATCGCAGCCTTTCCACTTGACCAGGTACTGCAGTCGTCCACGGCGTTTTCGTGACCGTGTAATGGATTCCACTTCGTACTCAACCGAACCGTCCGAAAATGCTACCGGAGGTGGAGCGGGAGGAAGTCGATCATACGGATCAGCACTGTACGGCTTCAGTAGAATGGCGTGAAAGGCGTTGTGCACCTTTCGATCGTGGACTGCTTGAGGAAGATCCAGGCGGAACGTAACATCGTAGATGCTTTCAGTGACACGGTATGGCCCCGAAAACTTGGGCATAAACTTGCGAGCGCCTTGGAAGGCGTCCGGCATAAGGTTCCTGGTGCTCAGGAGCACGCGCTCGTCGACAGCGATTGTACATGGTCGGCGTCGGCGGTTAGCGTACGTCGAGCGAGTCTCATTGGCCTTCTTGATGGCGGTAATGGCAGTCTCCTGCCAGACAGCTTAGCCAATCTGAGACCGCTGGTGGTTTCGATTCCTTGCTGTCCAGGATGTCCACAGATACTGTCCTTGGTTCAAATCCATAGTTCAGGAAGAATGGGGAGTACGTCGTGACCGCATTGGGTGACCGGTTGCAAGGTACTTCTGCAGCAACAGGACAAGGTCCCAATCGCCCTGGGGATGGTTCACGAAGTTTCGCAGGATTTCTTCAATCTTCTTGTTCATGATCTCGGTTTGTCCGTCCGTCTGGGAACGATAGCCCGAAGATGCCTTGATCTTGACCTTGAGAATTGCGGTGAGCCACTGCCGGAAGTTGGAGAAGAAGATACGGTCTCGGTCGCTGACGACGTCGGATGGTAGACCGTGTTTACGGTAGACGTGATCATGGTATAGTAGCGCTACGACTGGTGCAGTACAGTCGGGCTTCATTGGTGCTAGTCGAATCATCTTCGACAGTCTGTCTACAATGAAGTAAATGCCACTGTGGCCCGTTGGGGTCATTGAAAGAGGGGTGATGAAGTCCATGAAGACACTTGCCCATCGTTGGCTCGGTGGATCTAGTGGTTTGAGGTGACCTAGAGGTCAATGGGTGCCAGCCTTGTTCGGCTGGCACAGATCACATGACTGTAAGCATCTTTGGATGTCCTTCCGCGTCGTCTTCCAGTAGTATTTGGAAGCAAAAGCGTTGGTAGTTTGCTTGACTCCCATTTGCCCTTGGCTTGGGATGTCGTGGTAGTCATGGAGTAGTCTTTTGCGTAGAGTACCAACGGGGATGCACGTACGGTCACGTCGTTTCAACAACCTCATGTGAAGCCGGTAGGGAGACACCGGGTCTTTGACTAGATCGGCAAACTCGGGTCACGGGCTCGATAGTCGATGGTCTGCCCCCCTCCTCTCTCTGCCCTCGCCCTCGGTCTCTCCGTACATATACCCTCAGGGGGTCTCTCAGAAGGCCCTCCGCGTAGTCCCTCCAAGGTCGGGCACCAGGTGCCCCGAAATCGGCGGGGGCGGTCACCCCCTCTCTCACAGGGCGTATTCAGAGGGATTCCATGGCCGTCCGAGGACCCGGCGTCGGCACGGGTGCTTGGCGTGGCGATGGGACCCTCTGGAACCACGGATGGCGGTCTCGGACTGATCCGGATCGCAGCCTCGGATGGAGGCCCCGAATGGAAGCCCCAAATGGAGGCCCCTGATGGAGGCCCCGGATGGAGGCCTCGGATGGAGGTCTCGGATGAGGGCCCCAAATGGAGGCCCCGGATGGAGGCCCCGGATGGAGGCCTCGGATGGAGGCCCCGGATGGAGGCCTCTACGTTCGGTGTTAAGCCGCCTCGGTGTCGGCCGCATTGACACGGCGCCTTGCTACGTTGTCATGTCCGCATACAGTGTTGGCCTCAACGTAGAGCCGCCAGCGTCATGGTGCAATGTCATCACAGGGACACGTGGAGCTCAACCTTGGATATTTAGGATCAAAGAAGGTCGCCGAAATCCGCTCGGCCACGGACAAATTCTGACAGCTGGGGTTGTCAGCTGAGATTCAATCCGCCAGTCCGTGGGAAATTCTGAGCGAGTCACAGGAGAAATTGCGCTGTAAGGATTTAGTCCTTACAACGACTTCCTCTTCGGCGGTACAGCTGCGGCGGTGGACTGGTTTGAGAGCGCCCTGCGTCACGCTGTTGAGGCCGGCCCCACCAACTCAGGGGACATGACGATCACTGACCTACGCGTCCACACTACGATGGACGACGACACGGGCTCCCTCATCATCACCATTGACCCAGATAAGAACCTACCCTCATTCGGCCTAGGGGGACCGCGACCCCCTCAAATTGCTTCTCTGGAGGGGGTCCCCCCGGTCCCCCCAGCTTAAGCGGTCCCCCCAGGATTTTGCTAAGGTTGGGAATATATATGATGAATATGGAGGCATGATTAAAGAAACCTCACGGTCTGCGCGCCCGCGGACCCGTCATTCCTCTTGGAGTGAACAAAGTACCCCGCCATCGACGCTGCAGGGTGGTGCGTCTCGCCTGACCGCCAGCCCGCAGAGGGCACCCCCCGCCCCCGTGTGGCTCCCTGATCTGGCTCCCCTCCCGACGCTGTCCGTACCCGCCGCCCACAACCGCACGCCCGCCCCCCGACTCCCTTCCTTCCCCCCCTGTTCCCCAACGCTGCCCACGGTGGACGGGTCCCCCTCCCCCCCCCCCCCACCTCCCGAACACCTCCTTTCCCCACCCCCGTCCCCCGATTGCCTTCTGGGCGAGCCCTCTGGGGGGGAGCGACCCCGATGGTCGCCCCTGCCCCCCCCTTGGCGCCGCTGCCGTCAGTGGCGCGGCGGCGGCGGGGCTCCCCCCCCCCCCCCTTCCTCCGTCCCGCCGCTGCTGCGGAGCACACGGTGGCTGTACGCCCGCCCTGGCCGCCACCGTCGCAGGGGGGGGGCGGGCGCCACCGCCGTGTCCTACGAGGCCGACGCGCTCGTCAATATGAGAGGGGGCGGGGGCGTGCGGCTGGCGACCGACTGGGGGGTGTGGGCGGCGGCGGTGAGAAAGGCGGACGGGGGGGTGGGCGACGCCGCCGGGGGGGAGGGGGGGGGGGGGGTGGCTCCGTGGGTGGCTACCTACTCCGCCGCCCTGGGTGCGTACGAGGGGGTGGTGGCCGCTTTTGGCGGCGGGCCAGCGTCGGCGGCCGACACGGAGTGCGCGGGGAAGTGGCGCCCACGAGAAAAAAACGAAGAGGCAAAACCACTCCCTCACCTGTCACCCTCACAGCGCCCGCGTCGAAGATCAAACAAAAAGGCACGCGCCCACACGAACTCAGCGACCTCCCTCCGCGTCCAGCACCTCCTCCCACACAACCACATGGCCGCCCCACCCACCCAGACACACCAAAAGATGCCCCATCTCACCAGCTCCAGTATACATACGAAAAAAAAAAAACATCACCACCTCAGACCACTGGGGAGCAAGTTCCGTTTGCACAGGAAAATCAAGGTTGCAATTGACCGATAGGGGAGGGGGGCGGTGGACGCCTGCGACGATGATGGGCGCTCAAACCGGGTCAAACACAACCTGTCAGACATATCCCAGGCCAAGAGGCGACGGGGTGACCACAGAAGCTCTCCGAAAGGCGCACAAGCCTGGTCTTCTCGACCCACCCTCCCAGCACCGCCGCCGCTGCGCGAAAAAATGACATGTCTCCCCCCCTATTCAGCCACCTCCCCCCGCGTCCAGCACCTCCTCCCACACAACCACATGGCCGCCCCACCCACCCAGACACACCAAAAGATGCCCCATCTGACCAGCTATAGTGTACATACCAGAAGAAAGAAAATCATCTTCTCGAACTCTGCGCGGCCGATTTTGCTTTGCACCTGCAGAAGTTTTGAGGGACACATGAGTGGGATGGGGGAGGGTGGAGCAGTCGGCAGTTGCTCTTGAAGAAGGTACTCCAGATGCGGTCAGTATCTGCAGTATGTGGGATGGGGACCGCACGTTATCATATCAGAAGACGCATGTACCTCGCCGCCAACCGTTCTCTGCACATGGGTGGAGACTAACGCATATACTCTGACCAGAACGTACCTCTACCAAGACTCAGGACGCGTCATAGCGAACCGCTGTTCAGGTCTATTGCACAGCGCGCGGTACCGCATAAAAGAGGCAGGGTCGGTCCATCCTCCCTTCTCCATTATCCAGGATGGCGTCTGGTGCAGGGCCTCGTAGAGCTGCACACCCGAGCGCTTGGCGGAATGTGTTGCCAGCTCCATAGCGTCTAGCACGCCGCACGGCTGGTAGAACTTGCGCATAAGAGCGACCAGGGCGTCCCCACTCATGGGCTCCTTCTCGTAGAATCTGACGCGCCCCCCGACCTCCTTGACCAGGCAAAATATAAACCCGGGCGTTCTGCCTCGGAGTCGCATCCAGGTACAAAATGCAAGCAGTGGGTCAAGGCTGCGTGGAAAAAGAAAATATGGAGGGAGGAAACGTTCGTGGCTCCGTGGTAAGAAACAAAAAAGACGATCGCGTCAGAAAAACAATGAATGCAAGACAGGTCTGCGCTTCACAGCCTGTATCAGGACACAATCAGAAGCAGCTAGAGTGGCACAAGTGTCAGAATAAGCGCGCACACGTACCGAGGGTCCAGTTTGACGGTCGTTGGCCAAGGCGTCAGGCTGTAGTACTTCTTCTGGAAGAAATTCGGTCCCAGTTGGTATGCTGAAGGTGAGGTTGACCTCGCCGCGCCCTAAATGATCAGTATGGAGGGCTGCGAGCTCATTGAACCGAAGCATCAGGGACATGCCCATGAGAAGGGTCGCGTGAAGCATCACGCCGCACGGGTCACATGCACCCAAATCACGGCCAGAGAGGTACATGGAAAAAAAAGTGCGAATGTGGACCGGCTCAATCACGTCAACGGAGTCACTTGATGCATTTCCGGCCCGCACAAGCGCCTTTTTGTGGGCATCTCTCGCCTTCTTCATCATCGAGGAGTTCACAGGATTCCCAGATGTAGAGGTTGCGCCCCCAGTCGGAGCAACGACAGTCCACTCGCTCTCGCCACACGAGGTGTTTGAAGTGTAGTACTGCGCCACGGCCGCCAAAAGCTGGCTGGCCGTGGAGCCCATCAAAGTAAATGCATCCGTGCGATAATACATATACTCAGCCACTCTCTTCGCGGCGTGCTCATCCAGCCCAGTGCTGCTACACCCCTGCGCCGCGGTCCACTCCAGCCACCCTCGCTTCCCAGTGGTATACCTGCTGTAGGCAACCTTGGTTGCGACTGCCTGCGATGCCTGGATCACGTCATCAGTGTTGATGCTCTCCGAGATGGAAGGCTTCTGCACCCGGCCGGAGTGAACGGACCCATGTCGGTGCTGCTTGCGACCCATCGTGGTCAAGGTGGGTGCGAGCACGTTGACACCAGGAGACGGGACGCAGGTCTGCCGTTGCACACGGGGCCACCGCGATATCCAGGTAGAACAGCCACGTGACCGTAAGTGGCACAACAGTTACTGACCATAGCGTAACTCTTGCAGGTATTTACAAAAACGTGTAACATGAGTTCAACAATATTTACATCTATGAGCCATATGTGGGTGAGCTCGCGACTTTGACAGCGAGCATCTGTTGCGCTCGCCATGGCTGCTGCAGCAGTGCCTCTGCACCATATGTCTGAGTGCAGTGCCGCTATGCTTAGAAAAGAGAGTTTCGTCAGATTTGTTCATTAATAAATGGAGTTGTTGCAGCGGACAGGAACTTTCCAGGAACTGCTCGTACTCTGTGCGGTGGTGCTTCTCCCGAGCACATTACGTCACGGTCCTCTCGCCGTGTGCGGCCTTTTCCGTGAGTGTCGCAGTCAGTGCCGTTCCCAAGGCCCGCCTGCCCCGCCTGTATCGCAAGGGCAGCGGGCTGTCCTGTGGTTGAACCCATCTCGCAGGAGAACATGGCCTTCCGGTGGGAGGGCAGCCACTTGGACGATAAAGTGGCTGCCCGTTTGTACACACGCTCCCCCATTCCTGACGCAACACTACAGCTGTATCGCGGCATGTACGAGGCTGGGGCCGATGCCTCCACGGACGAGTGGCTCAACGACTTTTCACTCGCTGTGTTTGAACCAGCGCCTGTCAACGCAGCAGCTCTCAACGCGCTTGTCCTGGACGGGGGTCATCCCGGCCGATCTCCACCGCCAACGGCATCATCTGCGCCCAACTTGACCTGCGGCACCGCATCGCGGCCGCCGCAGGCCGCTCTTGCCGAGAACGGCCACGTTTCCCCTGGGCCGGCCGGCCCGTCCCTCTCTGCGCCCGCTGTCATCCTGCAGAAGCAGAAGCTGCCGAAAGGCATGACTACCGTTGACGCAGTGCTGACCGCATGGGAGGTCGGTATTGATGGGCTGCTGCCGATGTCCGTGTTTGTCGGTAACAAGCACCCTACATTCAAGCTGGGCCGTAACGAGCGGAAGCAGTTGGGCGACCACCTCCGTATTGCTGTGAAGGTTTTGGGGGGGGACGGTGTCGCGGGGGTGGGACGTGAGAAGTTTCGAGTTGACTATGAGATGGATCCCTCGGGCAAACCCCGCACGCTGGAGGGAATCCGCGTCCTCTTGGAGAAAGAAGCAGCGGCCAAAATCGGGAAAATCTGGATGACCGTCCCAGGTGCCGGATCCAACAGCGCGCCACCAGCCAAGAAGTAGCCCACCCGCCCGATCAACCTGGATCGTCTCCCGCCCCGGCGCGGCACGACTTCGGCGGCTCCATCTCTAGTCCATGGCGGCGCCACCGGCTCGGGCGCCGCAAAGTTTGGCGCCGCACTCGCACTTGACCCTCCGCTTGGCCCCGGCATAATACGCGCCGGGGAATGCGGGGGCCCCGCTGACCCACCGGGCTGCGCCGCCCCGAGTGCTCGCCGACCTGGTGGATGGGGTGACTGCTGCAGCCGCAACAGATCGCGAGCGGCCCCGGCCGACCTACCGGCGCGCGTGTCTCCGAGCGCCTGACGACTTGGTAGGGGAGGCGGCGGAGACGGTCGCGCCGGGTGAGAAGGAAGCGAAGTCGACCGACCGGTCGACGTCGCCCTGGACGGTCGAAGACTAGGTGGGGGAGGCGGCGGTAGAAGCCCACCGGGGTAATGCAAAGAAAAAAATGAAGACCGTATTCGCAAATGAGAGGCCAACTCAAGGACAGACGCGACCATGATCAATAGCATGCGCCTCGTCCTGGGTGCCCCAGGCCCGCATGACGCTTGATAACGTACCGCTCTTCGACCATGATCCGCGTCGCGGTGCGTGACGGCCGCGACCCGCCATGGATGCGGGCATAATGCGGTGCTGAGAATAGACAAAAGGGTGGAAGACGATAAGGACAAGGGGTGTGGTGTGAAGATGCGACGGAAGCCTCGGCGTGTGGGTATGTCGACGGGAATGGCGCGTTTAGCTGCGGGGGCAGGCACAAGCGGGTGCGACAACAGGGATCGGCGCTGTCATGGTCGCCAGGGGCGGGCACGTTCTCGGACGCCAACAGAAAAGAGGGCGACGCCGTGCACGCCGTGACCCAACGCGCCGACCGACACGAGCGCACGGCTCACACAGGGCGTCCGACAGCCTTCCATTCCCTTCCACGCTCCGCTGGGTGGGCGCGAGATAGAAGGGCTGCGATTGGCTCAGCCTGTCATATCGTAGATACGTGGTCTCAGCTTCATTCGGCATCACCAAATGTGTGGTCACAGACGAAGAAATAAGGAGATCGAACAGAGCACCGGGTACAGGCCAGGTACTGGATCTGAATCTACAACTTTGAACGCGAACATCACCTTCTCGACTCGTCCTGACACCAATCTAGACCTTGTGGCTCAGTTGCACCGCGCACGGTGTGCATCTCGAAGGATCTGGGTTCTAGACAGCAGCTTAATTGAGGTTGACCTCCCCGACTATTCGTCAAAGGCATCTCTTCGTATGGGAAGAGCAGTTGTGCTCTCCGTCAGACATGTATTTTCGCTCCGCACTTGGCTGTGTTCGTGTAAGGTATTGCGCATGGGTCGAGCTGAAGCTCAAGTGCATGCAGTTACGTTCACAATCATAACCCTCCACGAAAGATCTGAAACGCTGGCTGAACTAATACAATCGGCCGATACAGTAAATCTGGCGTTGGCGCGAGTACGCAATGTACAGGGCAAACCGACCTGCGTCTCTTTTTTTATATTTGTTGTCCAGTAGTTGAAGTTTTGATGATCACTCATTCTCACGACTCTCAGAGCCCTTGGCTGCGCAGCGCGAGCTGCTGCGCCCCTCTGCGCAGGTGCGCGACAAGGAAACGTCACCTGCCGGCAGTAAACGCTGGCCTGCACTCTCAGGTTCACGGATCGTGCTCTGCGACGGGAGCAGGTGCCATGCATCCCTCTTCCTCACCGTGTCCATGGCCAAGCGGCCCGCCGCAGAAAATGATCCTTCCATGCGCGACGGCCTTCTCCTTGCGCAGCACTCGATGACAACTGGTGTACCGGTAACGAGCGACGCTCTCAGTGGAGAAAGCACACCGTCACAGTTGCCACCCACATCCAGCGTGAATTTGGCGGCCATCCATTCTCCCAACGGAGCAGTGAGATGAGTTAAGGGATGCCTCCCATGATCCCGCCACCCCTGGGTCCGATTCTGCTCCGGAAGAGTCTGACTGGGCAGAGGGCCCCGTCCTCAGAGCCGCAGGAATCTTAACATTGGGACCCGTATCTTCATCTGATACCAGTGTTTGACCCAAGCGCTGGTAGCACAGGCATCCAGCTTGAACGCTATGAGAGCGCTCGCGAACGCCGTAGCCTCGCCGACCACGGCTACGGCGGCGACCGCATGAAGGTGTCAGCGCGGTCAAAAAGCGCGTCCGGTGGCGGAAGCGATGAGGCCACAGACAAACCCCACTGTCCATTGCCAAGTGCCTGTGAGGCGCAGGGCTACAGCCTGTGGTATAAAACTCGATCCTCAGACACGTGTCAATATCCCTCGGGGGAAAGGAACAGGTAACACAGAAAGGGGAACTACGAGAGTGGTATGCCTGTTGCCACACGTGCCTGCTCGCAGAGCAAACAGATACGCACGGTAGTGCACACGGGGAAGAGGAAAGCAAACGCGCAGTTGCCTTTTTCCTCAGGGCGCGGGCCAAGGGCGCCTCGCGGTCCCTCTGAACGTGCATCAGGGGGAGCCTCGGTGTGGCAAAAACCACTAGCACACACGGCACCCAAGTTGGGGCGGTGTGCTAGGGCTGCCTCCCGTGTCGGGGGAACCGGAAGAAGTGCAAGTCGCACACACTCTGTCCCTGTTGTGGGGCAAACCCCCCACGGACAAACAAGAGGATGGTGTGTGGTCCAACAGTTTCTTGGTCGGGACGGGGACGCAGGGCCAAGCCCCGCTGTCCCTCCCCTTATCCCCCCAGGGTCCACTCAGAATCTCGCCACTCAGAATCTCCCACCCCAGCACCTGCCCACCGGGCCACACGAAAATTCAAGACGATAAATGCAGAAAACCCTCAAATCCAAGTTGGATTTACTACTAAGCTAACTATCCCAAACTTAGGGAATATGGACCCAAATGCAGGGGGAGGAACGGATCAGGCTAGTGGCCTGCCGCCCCTTGCATGGCACGTGTTGCCCCCCTACCTGGGGGTCAATACTGCCACACTCCCCTCTCCTCAGTTCCGACCGACCCGGTCGGCCCTGTGAGGGGGTGCGTAAACGCACGTCTCGGCGTTGGGGGCGCGACTTGCTGTCCCCCATCGAGTACGTAACACGGATGTGGAGGCGGTCACGTTGACCGCCCCTCTCCTCAAGCTTGCCCACTCGGCAGCTTTCTCTCCTCAGTTCACACTTCACCATCACCACCACCTCCCCTTCACCTTCCACTGGGCCGCCCCACGCTGGGGAGGCCACCCGTATACCCACGATCCGAGTCCCCCTCAACTCGAGGCGGGTCTCGTGCTGCGATAGCCAGAGCGTCTCTCCCCAACTTGGGGAGAGCCATGGCGACTCCGTGAGTGGAGACGGACTCTCTTGACGAGCGCATGGAGGACACCTCCTACGGGGCAGCACCCGCCGGGACTTCCGGCGGGGGCTCCGCGATCGCTCCGGGGGACGGGACTCCCGCGTCACCCGGCTTTGGGTTGACGGCGGGGTCTCCCCCGGAGGCGGGACAAGTTGTCCCGCGTGAGGCCTTGGGGCGGTGGTTTTACCCCGCTTGGCCTCTCTATGAGGAGGGGCTGACTGTTCTTCGCTGTGGCCGACTTGGCGCAGCGATGGGCCGGGTATGGGACCGCCTACGGGAGAAGTATCCCCGTAGTGTCGGGTTCCCTGCCGGCTTCAGGACGGACCAGTTTGCCTTCCTGGACGATGAGGAGGTTGAGGACGTTCAGCGTGCCAAGGCCATGGTGGACCGCGGGGGAACTATCCCGGGTCCCGGCGACTTGCCGACCTTCACGTGGGACGCTGTGGCAACTCGCCCACCGTACCTCCACGAGGCCGATCCGCACACTCATCACTTTGATGTGCGGATGGAGAAAGATTTCCGGCGAGGTCCCTACTTGGTGACCTCGGCTCAACTTGAGTTTCCTCAACAGTCTGCTGCCAGTAAGGAGCAGTACTATCCGAAGAAGCCCGAGTGGTGGCCTCAAGTTGAGGTCCCCTACGGGTTCCCGGCGTTGTTGCCACGGTTGCTTGACCACTTCGGCTCCGTCATGTTGACGGCTGCCCCTGATCACCTGGTGTGGGCCATGTTGGCCACCCAGTGGCTCCTCGAGGTCATGTCGACCTGGGTGTCCTGTGTTCAGCGGCGGGGGATGCTCTGGCATCTCCCCCTCCGGCTCCTCCAAGGTTTGGAACAGCTCACCCCTCAGCTAGTTGCTGAGGGGTGCTCATCAGGACAACTCACTCTACTTGAGGAGATGCCCCGGCTCCATAAGTTTATCGAGTGGGAGAGCACTGAGCACAAGTTGCGCCGCCCCACTCGTGGGCCCAAGGACGATGGCGCACTTCGCCAGTTCGTGTGGATCGCTCGTGAACTTCACGACGGCCGTGTGGTCCTACGAGAGGGGTTGGGCATCGGGGACTACCCGTATGCCCCGGGGGTGGATCTCCACACTGCGCCACCCCCGGACAAGCCCATAGTTATGGCCGTGCCGTCCTATGATGACCATATGACTCAACCCACTGCGGGGGCCCCAAGTCGGGGTCGCAGTTACACCCGGGTACCGCCACCTCGGCGGGCCCCTCCGCTTCCTCCTGTTCCTTTCCAACCTCACGGGAACATCCCGATCAGAGTGGCCGTGGAGTCTTCCACCCCGGTGTCCCCCAACTTGGGGGCCACCCTCCTGACGGTATACCCCAAGTTGGTGTTGCCGCCCACGCCTCTAACCTCAGAGATGATGATCACCACGTTGGTGCGCACCATTTCCTGGGTGGCCGCGTCGACCGCAACCCTACAGAGTTCCGAGACTCCTCAACTTGAGGAGCGCGTTCGTACTGCAGTGGCGACCGCGAGTTGCGAGTCGGTGGCGGAGTTTATGACAGCCGAGTTGGCTCGCATTGGGGCTATTATGCCCCAGCCAGCCCCACTTGGGCGTGGCAAACGTCGCGCGAGCCGGGCATACTCGCCTCCTCGCCGTCGTCGCCGACACTCGCGGCGCTCTCCTTCCGTATCGGAAGACGAGTTGTCTTACTCCGTTTCGGAGTCCTCTACCCCGTCGGAGACGGAGTCTGTCCAGCGTCTGCGTCGAAAACTTGCGCGCAAGACCAGGCAGAAGAGTGGCCACGGTCGGCGCCACTTGCGCGATCGTGAGGGGCGCGACGGTTCCGACTTGGAGCCGCCGCCCCCTCCAACAAGTGGAGACCGTTATCGGCGTGGGTCTCGCCGCTCGCCTCCACGTGAGGGCGAGGGCCGTGGAGTGGGAGAGTCTAGCATGCGTGCCTAGTTGGTAGCTGCCTTTGTTGTGAGAGTGTGAGGGTTAGGGCTGTAGTTAAAAGCCACTCTGCGTACCACTTCGACTTGAAGCACTCTCTTGGCACTGTTGCTCGGCCTTCCCTCACGTTGAGGGAGGGCTGTTAGGGTCTATCTCATTCCGGGCACAGTACGCCCGGACCTTCTCAGCGGGAAGGTCCTCCACATACTCCCACGTATCGTCCTTGGCTTTGTAGCCAAACCAACGCACCCTCAACATGAGGCGGTCAGTGTCTTCATCCCATCCGTGGTCGATGAACTTATCGAACACGTACTCCTGCGGGCCCTGTTTGGCCGCAGGCAGTGAGGGGAGGCGCCACGCTTCCAAAGCACGCGCCCGGCTGGGTCGCCTGCAGGCGGTGGTGCAACTTTGACCACGTCCTGTCCGTTCACTGTGCGGACCCCATCGTCACTTTCGATGGTGAAGCGCCGCCCATCAGTACGAAGGACCTGGTACGGTCCCTTCGTCTGGAATACCAGCTTACCCCCAGTTGGGGTGTGCGAGTGTACCAGTACCCAGTCACCCTGCTCGGGGACATGTTTAGCATTGCGCACCTTTTTGTCAAAGGTACGCTTGTAGCGCTTTTGTGCTTTGTCCATCTCAGCCCTGACTTTAGGGATGAGGTTTTCAAGCCTAGCGGCGAACTCCGCCTTACTCTCAGTAGGAGTAGGCGTACTGCCACCATCCTCCCTAGTTGGGAGCGACCGCCGCACGGCAATAGACCGCACGCGACGGGGGGTCACAAAAGCGAGGGGTACTTCCCCTGTAGATGAGTGAACCTGCGAATTGTAGGCAGTAGTAAGGATAGAAATGTATTGGTCCCACGTCTTCACGTGCTCACTCACATAGTGGCGCAGCTGCCTAACAATAGTTTTGTTGAAGCGCTCCACCTGCCCATTAGTTTGTGGGTGGTAGGGGGTGGCATAGTTTGCCTTAACCCCCAACATATCCAGCACTCCCTGAAACAGTACAGACGCAAATTGCGGTCCATTGTCCGATAGTGTACTATCTGGGATGCCATACGCGGCAACCCAGTGATCTAGGAAGGCTGACACGACCGACATGGCCGTGATCTCTGCCAGTGGGATCGCTCGCGTAAGTCTCGTGAAGCGGTCACAGATGACCAGGAGGTACTGGTTGCCCTCCTCGGTCACGGGCAGTGGCCCAAGGATGTCCATCGCCAACGCGGCGAAGGGCTCCTTGGCCGGGAACAATAGCATAGCCGTACTAGGCCGCCGTTCCATCAGACGATTCTGTGCACAACTTGTGCAGGCAGCCACCCAACTGTAGATGTCCACCACCATGGACGGCCAGTAGTACCTAGTCCTCAGGGTCTAGTACAGTTTACTAGACCCCAGGTGTCCACCCGTGGGAGCGTCGTGCTCCCTCTCAAGGATACTGTCCTTGAGGGATGCGGGGACGACAAGTTGTTCGGTCCCCTGGATTACCCCCCTCCTCATGAGGAGGCCATCGTCTCCCAGAAAGAAGCGCGTCTCTACCACTGTATCCAGTATATCCCTCTGCGACTTGCAGAAGGGATCCTCGGCCTGGGCCTTCACCACCTCGTCCAGGGACAGGGGCAAGTACTTCTTGTTCCCTGGCGCCTCGGGGTTCAACGCCTGACCCGAGCGCGTGACTACCCCCACGATGGGGATGTCCTCATCGACTGGGTTAGTGTCCAGCCCCTCGGTAGGTACCCGAGAGAGGCCGTCGGCAAGGGCATGTTGCCTGCCAGGTCGGTATTCAATGTCAAAGTTGAAGGGTGCCAGGCGCACCCTCCACCGGTTGAGACGAGTGTTCGTACAGTCCGTCTTAAAGATGAACTGCAACGCGCGGTGGTCACAGCGGATAAGGAACTTCTCACCCTCCAGGTAGTGACGAAGTGACGTCACCGCCCACACCACTGCGAGTCCTTCCAACTCGGTGACTCCGTAGTTCTTCTCGGCCGAGCTCAGCCCCTTACTAAAGTATCCCACCGGCAAGTACTCCTTGTCCAGCTGCTGCTGAAGCAACACACAACCAAGTTGGTCGTAGCTAGCGTCCACATCCAGGATGTAGTGGCCTCCCAACCTGGGAATAGCCAAGATGGGGGGCTTCAGCAGAAGGTCCCGAAGAGTCTCAAAGGATTCCTGCTCCACCCGACTTGGGGGAGGCAGGTTCTTCGGTAGCGTTGAGCTCACTAGCTCATTCAACGGCTTCGCCACCTTGGCGAAGCCCTTGGTGAAACGGCGGTACACGTTACACATCCCGAGGAAGCTCCTCATCTGGGTCTGGGTCCGGGGGTACTGAGCCTTACGAATGGCCCTCAAGTTCTTCTCGTTAACACTGAGACGCCCCGGATGGACAACATGTCCCAAGTACTCCACCTCTTGAGTAAAGAGGTGGCACTTACTCGCCTTCAGTGACACACCGGCGTCAGCAAGTAGCTTGAACACCTGGCCAAGATGGCCAATGTGTTCCTCCGGACTTCGGGAGAACACAATGATATCGTCTAGGTACACAAGACAGATCTGCCACCGTACTCCGGCCAGAATCATGTCCATAGCGCGCTGGAAAGTTGCCGGCGCGTTACACAGACCAAACGGTAGACGCTTGCACTGGTAGGTACCACAGTGACAGGTAAAGGTAGTTTTATGCCTGTCCTCCGGGGCAATGGGAATTTGCCAGTACCCCGCGTTACAGTCCAGGGTAGAGAACACGTTTGCCTCCCCCAGAGAGTCCAGACAGTCATCCATCCTAGGCAGGGGATAACTGTCCTTCACCGTGCTCTCGTTGAGCTTACGGTAGTCGATACAAAACCGTGGGGTCCCATCAACTTTGGGGACGATAACCACCGGACTCGCCCACTCGGCGTTGCTGGCCTCGATCACATCGAGGGCCTCCATGCGAGCAACTTGCTCCTTAACGAGGGCACTTGAACGAGGTCCTCCCCTATACGGTTGTTGGCGTATAGGGGGTGCACCGGGCTTCAACTCGATCCGGTGTTGGGTGGCTCTCATGAGTCCCAATTGACCATCCCACAACTTGTGATATTGGTCCAAGAGGCGTTCAACTTGAACCCTCAACCTGGGGGGGACACCCTCCATGTTCACATGGGGTCGAGGAGAAGCGGCCGACTTGGCTTGGTGCTTCTCCTTTCCGGACTTCGGGTCGCTCCTTGCGCCAGCGTTGAGGGTGACCGCTACTACCGGTCCCTCGTGTTGGTCGATATAGCAGAACTTGGCTCCCGACTTGAAGTACTTGGGCGTCGGACTCAGGTTCATCACCTGGATCCTCCACGGGACTCCGGCATTGGAGTCCATCGTGCCAAGGGCAACATACACTTGGTGCTTGCGAGCAAGACGGGGGTTAGGGTGCACCAACCCGTTCCCCGAAAAATCAGTTACAACATCAACGTGCGCCACCGAGTTGGGGGGCAACGTGACTTTACGGGCTAGACGCAGGGTAGCAGTAAACCCTTCCCTCACAGAGCAAACAGGCTTCGACTGTGAGACTGTCACAGGAGCTACAGACTTTCCCTTACCAAGGATGGGGATAGTCTCCCCATTCATCAACTTGACCCAGTACTCAGGGCCACAAATCAAAGGCACTTGTGTAACAACATAAGGGGTACCCAGAAGCAGGGGTACCGATATATTCTCAACTACGCCATAGGTCACGTCGACCTCATGGGTCCCCAACCTAGTTGGTAGGGTCACGGCACCAACGATGGGAAGTACCCCACCATTGATGTAAATCATATGGTCAGCTTTGGACCTCCAGCGTTGGAGCTTCATCTCCTTTGGTAATAGCGACTTGCGTATCAAGGAGGCTCCTGACCCGGTATCAAGCACGATACGGGCACAACAGGCGCGGCCGGGGGCAAGTTGCACCCGTCCAGCCACCTGGAAGTTCTCACCCGTCAGCACCGCGATGACCCGACGTGGGTTTACGTTCTTGGGGAGTCCTACCCGAGGTGGGCGGACTCCCTTAGGTCGCCGCAGTATCCGGCACGGTTGGTTCGTCCTCCTGGCCCACTTGGCCGAGGCTGCCGTTGTGAGCTTCGGACGACCAGCCCCAACGGTCATTCGTTTCCCGCCGACTTGGCGTCCGAATCTGAGGGCGGGGAGGAAGACGACGAGTCCGAGGACGACGTGTCCGCCTCCTCCGCCGAGGGTGTGGCGACCGCAACGACCGGTCGAGACCCACCCACGCGGCGTGAACGTACTTCGTTCGTAGCCGACTTTTTACTCGCATTCCTAACAAGTTGTTGGATGCGTTTACTCAACTTGGGGCAATCATATGCCCAGTGACCATCGGAGTTGCAGTTCCAACACCGATGGTCCGGTCCGGGAGGGGTCTTCCCAACTGGGGAAGACGAAGAGGTACCCTGGGAAGTTCCCACGGCAGCTACCACCCTCTCCTTGCGGATTCGGCGTGCCTCTCTCAACTCTCTGGCCTGGCGCGCCTCCTCCCGTTCCTTGGCCAACTCGGCCTGACGCTCCTGGCGTTGTTCCTCCCGCAACTTGCGGTAGGCTTCGCCTCTGCGATAGGCGAACCTGGCCAACTCGGCCAGGGTCGCCCGGGCAGTGTTATGCTCCCGGGTCTCCATCCGGACTGACCAATGGAGTCCCTCCACAAACCGACTCTTCACCACAGCTTGTGGATGAAGAAACCCACAAAGATTGTTGAGCTTACGGACTCGCTCCGCAAAGGACAACTCGTCCTCCGCCTCTTCCTGATGGGCTTGCGTAAACTCCTCGACTTGAGAAGCCAGCGCTGCCTCATCAACCATGGCTCTCAACAACCAGTTGACGAGCTCCAAATAGGACGTCACCTCCCGAGCGCCTCCACTTGAGGAGCTGGGCATGACGGACATAAGTTCTGTCCGTAGGTCGCCCTTCGTAAACTCCTGTAGCATGTAAAAAGCCATGCCTTCACTTATGGCATTGTCGTCACAGGCTTTTGTGAAACGACGTAGGAACTGAAAGACACGGAGGGGGGGAGTTCCGTCCCACTCCGCTTTGTGCCCAAAAGAATGAAGTGCATTCTTCTTGGCACGGCCCATGGCTCGGGCCTGGTCAGGACCATACGCCACCGACTTGTTGTGGAGGGCGTAGGTCTCACAGTCAAAGATCCTCTGGTAGACCGGGTTGGCTACCTGGATCTTGCGCGGCACCTCACGTTGAGGGAACAGCCGCTGTGGCACTGGGGTAAGTTCACTATCAGTGCCTGTAGTCCGGCGCGGCGCGCTTGGTGTAGCCGCCGGCGTTTCCGGGGGGAACTCCCCCGTGAAGGGCGTACGCCCCACCGAGTATGGTGTGGCTCCCTCGTTGGGAGTCACAGGTGTCGCCCCCAGTTCGGGGCGACCAGAGATAGGCGTAAGGGGGGATTCCCCCTGCGCCTGCGGGCTCGAAAGCCCCAATCCGGTCTGGACATTAAGGCCATCTGGCAAACTCGCCACAATCTGATTCAGAATAGTATTCGTCATCGTGACCACCAGGTCCGGCAAAGTCTGCCGCAACACATTGGTCGCCTCCCGACGGACAGTTTCCGCGAGGAGTGGATTGACGACTCCAGTTGAGTCTCGGTCCGCCTCCGGGAGTCCACCTGAGGGGTAACCACGTTTCTCAGGCGTCTCAACCGGGGGCATGGGCGCGAGCCCATCGCCGACCAACGGAGGTCCACCGTCCTCCGAAAGCCTAGTTGGCGACGGCTCCAAGCCAAAATTGGCTCCAACCCGAGTGGAACCCGCGGGGACAGTCCTCACCCCTTGGGACGTTCCCGTTGAGTATACCACACGGTGGCCAGACTTCGGCCCACCCACATCAGAAGTGTCACCCGAGTGAACTCCCGACTGAGTCGGGGTGGCCTGTTGCCCGCCCGTACTTCCAGTCCTGCTGGCTTGAGGGACCTCCAGTCCCTCTGCGACCCCAGGTAAACCCACCTGTGTCTCACCAGTATTCAAAGGCACTGAAGTACGTGCGTCACCCGTGTACTCCCCGGACGACGGGGGGTCCGAGCTAGCCATGTTGGCTGACGATCCGTATGACACGGTCCAAGACCACCGTTCCTCTGAGACAGAGGGCCCCCTACACCCGGGTGCACCCGGAGGTAAAGTTTACCTCTGTCCCCTGCTGCTCCACCAAATGTGGCAAAAACCACAAGCACACACGGCACCCAAGTTGGGGCGGTGTGCCAGGGCTGCCTCCCGTGTCGGGGGAACCGGAAGAAGTGCAAGTCGCACACACTCTGTCCCTGTTGTGGGGCAAACCCCCCACGGACAAACAAGAGGATGGTGTGTGGTCCAACAGTTTCTTGGTCGGGACGGGGACGCAGGGCCAAGCCCCGCTGTCCCTCCCCTTATCCCCCCAGGGTCCACTCAGAATCTCGCCACTCAGAATCTCCCACCCCAGCACCTGCCCACCGGGCCACACGAAAATTCAAGACGATAAATGCAGAAAACCCTCAAATCCAAGTTGGATTTACTACTAAGCTAACTATCCCAAACTTAGGGAATATGGACCCAAATGCAGGGGGAGGAACGGATCAGGCTAGTGGCCTGCCGCCCCTTGCATGGCACGTGTTGCCCCCCTACCTGGGGGTCAATACTGCCACAGTCGAGCCGGCGCGATTGATGCCTTGGCGTCTCACATGGACACGTATGTTGCGAAGGCTACCCCTGGCGAAGCGCTACTCATCGCCACCTCGTTTCTGCAAGGTGAAGCGTTCTCGTGGTGGCAGACGCACGCCGGGAAAGCCGACATCTCGGATTGGCCAACGCTTCGTGAAGCTCTCAAGTTGCGGTTTAACACTCTGAACAAGGTCCAGGCTGCCCGCGACCTTCTTCACAAGAGGAAGCAGATGAAGGACGTGGCGAGCTACAACAAGTCGTTCCAGACAATCGTACTTGACATCTCCGACATCACCATGACCGAGCAGGTTGACCGCTACAGCCGCGGTCTGAAGAGCTACATCTGGGAAGCGCTCTGCCTCAAGCGCTACGACACTCTGGACGAAGTGATGCTCGATGCCCTGAAAGTCGAAGCTGCCAAGCGTGGCGTTCGACGCATCTCAAACACCGAAGGCACGACAGCCGCGGACCGCGGGCCTGCCCCCATGGACATTGCCAACGTCCGGATCGTGAAGCTTACACCGGAAGAACGTCAGCGCTGTATGCGCGAAGGCCTGTGCCTACGCTGCCGCACCAAGGGGCACATGGCCAAAGACTGCCCAAAAGGCCGTGGGAACTGAGGCCAAAACCACCGAAGCTGGCCTCAGTTCCCGACATCTCGCCCGCCTTCCATAGACCCCACTTGGGCCTCCTAAGCTCCGCTGGCACGATTAATGGTGAGCCCGCTAAAATTCTCTTCGATGACGGCGTTCTGGCGAATTTCATTTCGTCCACATTCGCCAAGCGTCTCGGAGTTCCAACGGAAGTCTTGACTGAAGCCGCCTTGATGCCGGACGGCAATGTGCAGAACCTCACGTCTACCAAAGATCAATTAGAAATTTCTACCCAAGAATACACCGACAACATTTACTTCGCCGTGTGCCCGTTAGCAGCCTACGATGTCATCCTCGGTAAGAAGTGCCACGAAGACTACAATGTACGCAAGAAATACCGAACCAATGTCATCACTTTTCTAAAAGACGGACGCAGACTGAGAATCAACGCTGCCTTAGAACTATCGAAGACCATCTGGAGCAAGCACAAACTGGCCCAGCACATCAAGAGACGGAACCCTGTTTTCGCAATCTTCCTTGGACCCCAAGTTCTCCATGACTCCATCGGCCTCAACTCCATCCAGACCGCGTCAGCGTCTACTGACAAGGACATTCAAGACGTACTAGCCGAATATCAAGACGTCTTCCCGGATGACCTACCCAAAGGGCTCCCTCCTGACCGCGGCCGACCGCCTTTCAAGGTCGAGCTGACTGAGGAAGCTGAACCACACAAGAAGGGCATATACAGGCTTTCTGAGCCTGAAAGCCAGGAACTCCTTCGTCAGATACGAGACTTAATCGAGAAAGGATTCATTCAACCGAGTACGTCACCATGGGGAGCACCGGTTCTGTTCGCGGCCAAGAAAGACGGCGGCTTGCGACTGTGCATCGATTATCGAGCGCTGAATAAGCAGACGGTTAAGAACTGCTACCCTCTACCACGCATCGACGAGATCTTCGACAGCCTCCGCCAAGCAACCCTATTCACAACGTTGGACCTCCGCTCCGGCTACCACCAAATCCGACTTGATCCGGAGTCGATCCCCTTGACGGCTTTTCGAACGAGGTACGGCCTGTTTGAGTTCCTCGTCGTACCATTCGGCCTAACCAACGCTCCCGCGACTTTTATGAACCTCGTCAACGACATCTTAAGACCCTACATCGACAACTTTGTGTCGGCCTACTTGGACGACATACTGATCTTCAGCAAAACAAGGGCAGAGCACATACGACACCTGCGGCAAGTCCTAGACAAACTCCGCGAGCACAAGCTTTACGCCAAGGTGTCGAAGTGCAAGTTCGCTCAGAGGTCCGTAGACTTCCTTGGCCCTGTCGTCTCAGCCAATGGATTCGAGATGGAACGTGTCAAAGTCGAAGCTATCAAGAAGTGGCCAAAGCCTAAGACTAAGCGCGATGTCCAGTCCTTCCTCGGGATGTTGAACTTCTACCGTCGCTTCATTGAGAAGATGGCCACCGTTGCTAAGCCGCTGACTGAGCTGACGAGCATTGTCGACTTCGAGTGGACCGCACGCCAAGAGGACGCCTTCAATTCCCTCAAGGACAAAGTCATGAGTGCCCCGATACTTCGGGCATTCAACCCTGAGCTCCCTGTGGTGTTATCTACTGATGCAAGTGGCTGTGCAGTGGGTGCAGTACTCGAGCAGGACGACGGAATGGGACGTCGCCCTGTGGCCTTCTTCTCCCAAACACTAAGCATTCACGAACAGCGGTATACCATCAGGGAGCGCGAACTTTTAGCCATCGTACAAGCCATTCGCCACTGGCGGTGCTACTTGCATGGACGACAATTCATCGTGCACACTGATCACGAGTCGCTACGTTACCAAAGAACCTAAGACAAATTAAACGACCGTCAAGTGCGTTGGTTGGAGATGTTGGAGCAATACGACTTCAAGATCATACCAGTACCAGGGACAAGGAATCCTGTGGCTGATGCACTCTCCCGAAACACAGAACTTGCGGAGTCCCGCATGGAAGCCAACTCGGAACTATTCACTCGCGTCATTGAGAAAGCACTACCCCCAACAATTGACGGGGGTGTACCCATGAATCACAAGGACAATGAAAAACCAAAGCAACCCAAGCGTAAAGCGACCACGAATAGTGGGACTGCTACGACTACCACAAGACACAAGGAACCTGAAGACGCCACGAACGCCACCGAAGACTCCAAGAGCAATGATCTTACAAGGGAACCCCTGAAAAACCCCAAGAATCCAACGAAAACCCAAGAAGCAATGAAACCGGAGAATGAAGCGCAACCTATCAACACTGTGTTTCATCCGGAGCTGAACAAAGAAGACCGGCAAAGCCTTCTAGCAGCCTATGCGGAAGACCCTGAGGTTGAAGAAATCCTCAAGAAACCAACCACGCCCTTCAAGATGGACGGCTGCTTCATCATTAGATACGACCACGTGTGCATACCGAAAGGCCGCTTTCGTGATGACGTCCTCCACGACTACCACGATATCCCAAGCAAAGGTCACATGGGCCTACGTAAGACAACCAAAGACCTTGTCACCCGGGTCTACTGGAAGACAATGAGACAAGACATCAAGGATTACGTACAGAGCTGCGACGCCTGCCAACGATTCAAGAGCACGACGCAAGCCCCATTGGGGCTTTTACAACCCCTGGAACTGCCAACCCGACCGTGGCAAAGTATATCCATGGACATCATCACTCCACTGCCATTAACGGCACGCGGCCACAACGGCCTCTTCGTTGTTGTTGACCGGCATTCGAAGATGATTCGTTTGGCTCCGACAGAACCTGAGACAAGTGCCAAGCACGTAGCGCAGCTCTTCCACGCCCACGTCTACCGAACCTTTGGACTTCCAATTGATATCGTCTGCGACAGAGACCGGATTTTTATGTCCCAGTTCTGGCGCGGACTGTTGGACAAGATTAACGTCAAGATTCGCCCATCCTCATCTTACCACCCGCAAACGGACGGGCAAACCGAAGTCATGAACAAGAAAGTCGAAGAAGTCTTCAGGTGCTTCGAGGATCACAACCAACGCGACTGGGACCTGTATTTGACGAACGTGGAGGTCGCGTACAACCACTCGATCAACTCTGTAACAACGTACTCTCCATTCTACTTGACGGACGGGTACGAGCCCAATGTCGTACCTTTCGACACCCTACGAAGCGCGAGCGACAAGGTCCCGGCTTTAGCAGAGTGGTTGGCGACATTGCGGCAGTCCCACAAAACGGCTGCCGACGCCATCCGCAAGGCCAACGCTTATCGAGCTCAATACGTCAACAAATCAAGAAGAGACTGTCACCTATCAGTCGGCGATCTCGTCATGCTAAGCACCAAGAACCTCATGCCCGAGTCCTTCCAAGGAGCTCGAAAGCTAATGCCGAAGTACTCTGGCCCCTACAAGATTACCGAAGTGGGTACTCCTGTGACTTTCCGGCTGGATCTCCCTCAAGCAGTGCTCGATCGGAAGGTCCACAATGCGTTTCATGCAAGCCTGGTGAAGCCGTATCATGCTGACACCAGATTTGGCCGTTCCCGGAATCCGCCGCCTGCCATTACGCTCTCCGACGGCACCGAAGCGCACGAAGTCGAACGCGTGCTGCAACACCGTACGCGTCGAGGTCGCTCGCAGTACTTGGTGAAGTGGAAAGGCTATCATGACACGGAAAACAGCTGGGTTCGTGAACAAGACATCGACGCGGCCGAGCTGATCACGGCTATTAACTCCTCCCGACAGGTTTAAGAGGAGGGAGGTGTAAGGACTAAATCCTTACATTGCAATTCCAAGTCGCAACTTGGAATTCCCCCAGAGGCCGGATCTCAAATCGTACCGGATGTCATGATTTGCAAGAGCGTTCCCTGGACGATTGGTCTTTATTCACATTTCGAATCTGGAAGGTTCAAGGTTCAATCCCGCCTGCCCCCGTGATGACGATGCAACCGGACGATGGCTGTCAATGCTACGTGGCCGCACACCGTAAATGCTGACACGGTATCTACCTGGTGACCATGAACTGGCGCAGACACCGCAACGTAGCACCAGTGTCAATTCGAGCAAGGCATCCACCCGCTGACCAAGAACTGGCGCCGACAGCGCAACGTGGCGCCAGTGTCAATTCAAGCGAGACATCGCCGAGGCGGCCGAGCGCGGACAGCGCACCCGGCCTCCGAGTGTCAAGGCGGCTGGCTGCCATCAGCCATCCCGACCAACGAGAGCCTGCCATCCATGACATCCGAAGCTTCCATCCTCTAACCATCATGTCTACGGGCGTCCACGGGCACACCGACCCCGAGGGGGGGCGTGGACCCCCTCAGACGAGCTCTGTGAGAGGGGGGTCGCCGCACACCGGCGATTCTAGGGAAACTTGTGCCCAACCGCGAGAGGACCACACGGAGGGCCTTCTGAGGGACCCCCCAGGGGTATATATACGGAGTGACCGAGGGCGAGAGGGGTAGACCTGGGGAGGGTAGACCGAAGAACGCAAGCAAAGAACCACTGTACCTGAGAACTCCTTTCCACCGACGTCAAGCTCACCCCCACTTCACACACCCACCCCACGACACCCTTCTTCTTCCCCGGCTTCCACACCACCTCCCCCAAGTGCGTCACCGCCGTCGAGAGTGTGTGTGGTGTGGTGTGGGTGTCGGGTGCGTGCGGCGTGCGCCCGCGAGTGCGCGTGCGTGCCCGCCGTGGACCCTACAGTATGTAGCATATCCGCCCACCGTACCGATTTGCGGTATTTACGGGCAAGTAGCCCCCTTGACTGGTGGTCCCAGCCTTGTTGGTCTGGGTCCGCTTGTGGCTCGCCCTTTGGGGGACTACTTTTGTTTTGCATTGTTTATCTGTCCTTGCTTTGGAGGGATCTTTTATATTGCTTGCTATGCTCGTAGCGATCGGCCGTCCGGCCTTCGCTCGGTCGCTCGACCGGCGTAATTGTTTCGCCCGGTATAGGCGACGTGGGGGCTCGCCGCTGCCGTTTGGCCGGCTTGCTCCCCATCGAACGTCTGAGAGCTAAAGGATTGTCTTCCTTGCCTTTACGGTAATAGCTCCCTCTTTGCCTTCCGGGCGCCGGTCGGTCCCATATCCTTTTATTGGGTAACACATATTCCACATTGGTGGAGCAGCAGGGGATACTGCTCGTGTGCGGCGCCGCCGTACACTCGTACGTGTTCCTTGGTGCCTTGTGGCAGTTGTGTTGACGATCGCTTGATTGGGTGTTGCCGGGCGACATCACCGATCATTGAAGGCTGGACGACGCCGGGCGTCGTGCCAGGAGAACCTTTTGGTCGGCGACGCAGGGCGCGCCGACGCGAGTACGCCGGGTTGCGATATGGCTTCGGGAGCCCCTGATGGCGCTTGGCGCTCGAAGGGTAAGGGGATTGCCCTGCCTTCGGGTTACACGCCACCAGGCGGAGGGAGCGGAACAAGCCGCCGTCCGGCACCCGATGCTACCCCCCCCAACCCTGACTCGGAGGATGTCACTACCTCCAAGTTGGAGAGCTTCAAGGCGGTGATGGAGGCACTTCATGCCCGTCTTGAGGCCCAAGAGGCCGCCAACAAGGAGTTGGAGAAGTCCAACACCAAACTGGTGACCACTCTTGAGGAGCTGAGAAAGCCAACCTCAAATGAGGCGTTTCGTCAACGGACGACGTCGAACCGACAGTCGGTGGGCAAGATGGCCCGGGGACCTGCTCCAGGGGCGTCCCACGCCAGCCTTTCTATTGGCAATCTTCAGATGAAGAACCGTCGGATCCGCGTGTTGGAGCGCCAAATCGAGGACCTGAAGGTCAAGGCCTCGACTAAGCGTTCGAACGCACGGGAGGGAGGCGCATCATCCGCTGAGGACGGGATGTCATCCGACATTTCGTCGTCCTCGTCTTCCTCGTCTTCGGACGAAACTGATGACGGTCGTTGGGACCCTTCCCCGCCGTCAAGCCCAAGCTCATCGAGCAGTGAGTCCGTTACGAGCAGCTTGGACGCACACCGTCGACGTGCGCGTCGTCACCGGCGCCGACAGGCGCCCGCCGCTGGACTCACGGAGTTGGGTGACCGAAAGTTGGTCATTCGACCCGGCAACAGCCGATTCAAGTCACTCCTGGATTACCGGACCTACTTCCTGCTCCGACGGAGCACCAAGTACACACCATCCATGGTGAAGGATGCGAGCGAGATGAACAAGCGCCTTGACGGCGCGTTCCAAGGCCAAGAGACCTCTAACGGTGGCGACCCCCTCGGTGTCTTCACCTTCCTCACCACCTTTCGCAGAGCTTGCGACGCGGCAGGGCTGACCCACGGCCGGGCGTTCCCCTTGATCGCCTTCCGGCTGGCGAGAGCCGCCAAGCGCGCATTCGCCAGCGCGGCCAACACGATTGTTAGTGGCAAGCACTACGAGCTCACCACTTATGGTGAAGGAGTCAACTGGCTTCTCAAGAAGTACGCAACTCACGCCGGCCTGGCAACAGCCTACCACGACATCAGTACGATGACTCAAGTGGACGCGGAGGTCCCACGCGTGTTTGCCTCCCGCGTGGCGGCGGCGTGCGATCGCCTCTGCGGCCTGTTCTCCGCTCAAGACGTAAAGGAAGTTTTCATCAACGGTCTTTCAGACCTCATCAAGCCAAACGTCCGCGTCCTGGACAGTCAATTCCCCGATCGCCCAATGGCGGACACAGTGGCAGCTGCCCAAGGATTTTGGGAGGGCGCCACTCGCCTGGGGCAGTCCATCAAGGCCAGCCGGCCTGCAATGATCAAGGTTAGTCAAGTTAACACTACCCCGGGGCCCCAAGCGCGCACGGTCGATCGACCATTCGACCCCGTTAAGGCTGTCCGCACGGACACGCCAAACCCGCGAGCTAACGACATCTGTTACAACTGTAACGAGCGCGGGCACTTTGCCTCTCAATGCCCTAAGCGCCGTCGTGAACGACGTCAGGCACGAGTGATGGCACTCATCGACGACTCGGTCCGCAAGCAGATCAACGCGATCGTCGAGAACGAAGTCCTGCGGGACGGGTCGCGAAGCAAGTCTTGTTGCCCACAGTCTAACTGCTCATCCCCATACTCCTCCCAAAGAGCAATCGCTGGGTCGTCTCGCATTAGCGCGGCCTCCAGGTATGCATCGCCGTCCTCCTTGTCCCCTGCTGCAGCGTGAGCACCGTCGTGGTACGGGTCGATGGCCTCGTTCCACTCGTCTCCTTGGTCTTCCAAGAATTGGTTCAGACGGACGCGCGCGTCGACCACGTAAGGTGCAAGCTCCGTCTCGCATGGCACCCCCGAGTGTAGCAAGCGCCATCGACCCTTCAGCGCACCAAAAGCGTTTTCGACCACAGCCCGCGGTGAGCAGACACTAAAGTTGTACATTCCCTTCTTGGGTGTCGTCAGCTGTTCCTCGGGGTAGGGCTTCAGGAGCCACGTCTCGAGGGCGCATCCCCCATCCGCCAGCAGAGTGTACCCTGCGTGAAGATGGGGACGACTACTAACCTGCTTCGCATACCTCTCGCTTTCCATGAACCCACGGCTGTCGGCCATAGAGCCGCGTAGCCCGCCCCGGACTCACGACCAGCGCTTGTTGGCGTCCACTATGGCCAGCGGGCTGATACCATAAAAGCACTTGCGTGTGTTCAATGCAATCTTGTACTTCGCAGATGGCGTGCTGATGGGAATCAGGCGGCCTTCATTGGCCTCCACCACCCGCTGAATACGACACGTCAGGCGATCAACGAAAACGTCCGTGACCGTAGCTTGCTCCGCCTCTGTAGAAGGGCACCGAGGGGGGGGAAGCGCAGACTAAATTGCGTGGACTACCTCCCGTAGGATTGGTGTGAATGTGGACTCGGCCATGTCAGCCCTGTCACATGCGGTGAACTGGCTACCCCCATGTCCAAACCAGTAGAGCACAACTAGCAACCGAATACGCGGCTCAATGCTGGGCGGCCGTCCCACAACACCACCCCCAGCCGCGCGCAAAAATCGTAGAACTCGCTAGAGGAGCACGTCAAAAGAAGCCTGCGTCATGCGCACTCTCTGTTAGAAGAAAGGGTCTGAGCGGCGAAGCTGAGCTTCCCACGCCTGCCCGTTGTCACGCACGTAGTTAACCTTCGGAAGCCCACCCGAAAGCAATAGAGCCATCGTTATTGCATGACATGACGGGTCGTCGTCGTCATCATCATCGAGAACTTCGTCTCGCACGTCCGCCCCACTCAACGCTGACTCAACCTGCCCGCAAAAAATGCGCTAACGTCATCCCCACCGTCACCAAGAACGTCACCTCCATCACCATTGCTCGAAAAAAAGAGGTCCTTGTCGTCATTGAGCAATGACATTGGATCCTCGGCGGGCTGCCCCATCATTCCAGGGTAGAAGCACAACCACAAACAGGGGCAAGGGGGAGGAATTGGGGTGCACACCAACGACGAGTACCGCCGCCAACGTGTCGTGCACCTCGAACAGGAGCGCACCCGATAAACAGAGGCGGGGGGGGGGGGGGCGGGAGCACTCCGAAGACGAGCACAGCCGCCGACCAGTCGGGCACCGCCACCTGCAGGAGCACGCCCAAAATAGCGGGGGGGGGCGGGGGAGGGGAGCACCCCAACAACGAGCACCACCATAGACGTCTCGGGCACGGCTACGGGCAGGCGGACACTGTGGAATGAGTGTTGACCAATAAAAGGATATGGGACCGACCGACGCCTGGAAGGCAAAGAGACAGCTATTACCGTAAAGGCAAAGAAGACAATCCTTTAGCTCTCAGACGTTCGATGGGGAGCAAGCCGGCCGAGCGGCGGCGGCGAGCCCCCACGTCGCAGATAAGGGCGAAATGACATGCTGGTCGAGCGACCGAGCGGAGGCCAGGCGGCCGATCGCTACGAGCATGGCAATCAACAGAAAAGATCCCTCCAAGGCAAGGACAGATAAACAATACAAAACAAAAGTAGTCCCTCAAAGGGCGAGCCACAAGTGGGCCCAAACCGACAAGGTTGGGACCACCAGTCAGGGGGGCTACTAGCCAAACAATACCGGAATTCGGTACAAAGGGCGGATATGCTACAGACACCCTCAAGCAGGGAGGGGGGCGAGGGGGGAAGCACCGTGAGGACCACCACCGCGGCCGGCGCGGTGAACACGACTGGGTGCACAGCCAGACAGCCCGAGGGGAGAGGGGGGGGAGATTGGGAACGTTTCCGCAACCTTGCGCCCACGTGTGTGCAGGTACGGGAGTGGTACACGTGCGGATCGCGGGGGGTGGGGGGATGGGCCCCCACTGCTGCGAGAGGGCACCGTGCCGGGGCGGCACGGCGCAGACGGCGCCGATGACCTGGCTGAATGACTTGCATGAATGCGCGTCATTCCGCGACTTAACTCGGTCTGGTCGATCGTCGCTACGTACTTCCTTCACAACCGCGCTGATGTCCGCGGCCCAAAACCTGGTCCTCGAGGCGCTTGGGACGCGGATCTGGAGGCTCCCTTTGCTGGGTCGTTTCCCTATGAATCCGCAGTGCCGCGTTCCAGATCCGCAGACGGACTCGCATTATTGCTGTTCTCCCAATTTTGGCCGATCCGGACAAGAACAACACTGCATGAACAACTGTGTGAGCCAATCGCGTGCTGGCAGGTGAGGGCGACCCAATCGCGTGCTCTGGGGGCCCGATCGCCCTGAGCAGATGATTGGCTGCAGCCAAAGTGGGCCTCTTACCAATCGCTGATTGGTCGAAACACTGTTGTTCTATCGGCTGAGATCGCCGAAGATTCCTCCCACATCGTCTCGTTCCTCTCCGGAACAGTTGTCCAGCTTGTCTTCGTTTCTATTCCACTCGCGTTCTCCCCTACGTGTGCTCGGAGTCCCGGAAAAGTCGCAGATCTTACTGTTTGCACAACAATGAAGGCCAATTCGGAGCTCTCATTGGTCAAGGACGCATCCTGTGAGGCATGTCATTGGTCAGTGGACTGTTGTTCTTGTTCTTTTCCGGATCGGCCAAAATTGGGAGAACTGCAATAACGAATAGGGCACTGGTATCGACCCCTAACGTCCCAATCGCGCGCTCAATTGAAAATTACCACCAGACCCAGACGGGGCCACAAGAGAGATTTCCAGGAACGATGCCGAGCAAGCTCGCTATCGGCTGGCGGCACAGCTTTAGTCTTGCAGCATCATGGCGATAGACATTGTCGTAGAAGCTGGCACAGAACTTCTCCAGACCGGTCTTACTTGCCGTGACGTCAGCTCGGATAAGCAGTGAAGGACGGAGCATCAAGCGACAGGACTTGACCAGGAACATCACCATGTCGTAGTAGACGTCCGGTATGCGGCCAGCCAATACGGTCTCGGCCAAGCTAACAATGAAGTACAGCTAATCAACAGCCTTGTAGGATTTCCAGTGGATTCGCACGTCTCGCAACGACCGAGCCTGGGACGCCGGCACTGTGTCTCGGGCGCCACGAATCTCTCGACCAGTGGCCTCCTCGTCCGCGGCCTTCAGATGGTAGTCCTCAGGAGGGTCTCCAGGTACTGTCCAAGTCCTGGAAAAAAGCTTCCACAGACTCTTGACGACACATTTCAGGACCAAATGCATTGTGTCGTGCATGAGCGCGCAGGGCGGTAAAGGGGCGCAGGAGCGGTCGCGGGGGGGGGGTGTGGGGGGAGATGTGGCGAGCGGGCGTGCCGGTCGGGCGACGGGGGAGGGTGGGGCAGTCGACGGGGTTGGGGTGGAGGGCGGGGGCTTGGGGGGGGTGGGGGGGAAGGAGGGTCACGCAAGCGCGATGGGGGAGGAGGGGGGAGGCGCCGAGGGGGTGGCGGCGGAGGCGGGGGCGGCGGTTCGTCGGTGTCCGAATCACCGCTTGAAGTGATAGGTGGGGTACGGGCGTCCATGGCGAGGCATGGACCGCGTGCCGTGTGCAAGTGCCTTGGGTGACGGGAGGGATAGCCACGTTGGGTGGTCGGAGGCACCATTTATATAGTGGTCGGGACGGATTGGACTAGTCGCGTCAGGTGCGGCTGGCATTCTACGGAGAAGCACCGCTCTTGTTCCAGAATTCTCTACAAGGGACCTGGAGGCATCGTTGTCAAGCTCTCGAGAGCTCCATCGTGGGTCCTTCTCAAGGCCTCTGTGCGGGCTGGTGGAAGCTGACCGACGGATCTCGCTGGCCGGAGCGGTGATGGGCCTTGGCGACCGCTCGCCGCCCTCCAGCCCCCCTTCACCCTTTCCAGACAGCCGGAGCGACCTCACCCAGCGAATCCCGAAGCGGCCCCGCGCGTACTCGGTTTGCTGGTCGTCGGAGATCGACAGTCGCGCGACCGATAGGGTGCGGGAGGTGCCAGGGAACCTGGGGGGGAGGGGAGGCAGGGGGGGGGGGGGGGGGGGGAAGCAGGCGGGGAGGGGGGGGAGGGGGTGGGTGAGGGATGGGGCGGGCGATGCTGCGAGCGGACATGGCTGGGGGCGACGAGATCCTTCCAAACACCGCTGCAGGCGAAGTGGCAAATTCCTGCATTGATCGCGAACCGCGATATCGCTCTTTCTTGCGCGACATCGCGTGTATCTGAGCGCGGTATCGCGCTTTTCTTCCCGTAGGGCTGGGCGGCGGGGCCCCCCTGGCACGCAAGGTGGGAGGCGTCGGGGCACTGGCCCAGGGGGGTGGCGCCAATGGCAGGGGCGCTGCTGGCGACCGCCGCAGTCTCGTCCGTGCCAACTGCCGCGTCACTGCTGTCTGCCTTTGTGACCCCAACGTTAATGTTGCGAACCCAGAAAAGGTCGAGCCCTACAACATAAATAACCCGGATGTCGGGGTTTTCCGTACGGGACGGAGGACACTTGTGGGACTCGTCGAAAACCCTCAATACGATTTTTTAAGCCATCATCGGAGACAATTTTCGCCCGCCAGAAGGGGTCGCAACCGCTACTCACGCTATGGCGCAGACGCCATCTCTTGGCCCGAGGCGCGCATCACAGCGGCGGCAACGAAGTAAGACGCGATCGAGACAACGCTCAGAGCGTGCGTGAGAGCCACTCTCATGACCTGAAATGGTCAGCCAACTCGAAGAGCAGATCCCATTCCTGCACCTGAGAACCCGTATATCCGGAATTCTCCATGGAGGAACCCCTACATCCGGGTTTTTCCACGAGATACCCCGGGTATCCGGGTTGAAAACCCCGATTGGGTCGGACTTTGACTGGCTGTGGATCATCCTCAGCGGGCACTCGAGGTCAGAGGGGCACTTGAGGTCAGATCATCGTACCATTAGGGGCAGTCGTTAAATTAGGTTTACATTAATGCTTTAACAAAACTTCAGTTGATACACAACGTTGTGTATCCAATTACAAAAAATGTAAAATCTTCCGCGCACTGTTACTTGTTCGAACCCTCACGTGCAGCATTGAGTCTCAGCTTAGATGAATCTGTGAAATTTCCTCGCTGCCCGTCGGCTAGAAGTCCTGTCGCGTCTATACGTCATTCTAATTTGTTAAATATGCGGCTGCTCCTCGAAGTTACGTGTGTGGGATCACCCAGCTGAATTGTCTCTTTGTCGACGAAGACGCCAGAGCCTCAAGGGCCGGCCCCGGGGCCCCCGCAAAGGGAGAGGGGAGGGGGAAAGGGGTAAAGGCGGAGGGGGCCAGGGGGGGAGGAGGAGGGGTGAGCATGAACTAAGGCTGTAACTGATTACTCGAGACTATGAGAATGCGTCAAGAATCAGCAAGGGAAATATGCCCCGCCTCGCGCGCCCGCTGCTATTTATTTACTGGCTCCTCAGCCCGTCCACCCGTATCTACTGTAGTTCCCCGAATTTTGTGTTATGGCGACGAGAGCAACAGCGTGACAAAAAAACCATGAGCCAGCCGTGCGGACTACGCACGGTGACCCCGTGCAGGCCGATTGTCTTGACACAGCGTTCTCCATGCTTTCTTCCCTGCAGTGTAACACACGCACTATCTATGCTACAACCATCAGCTTCTCACAGACGACGAAGAACAGAGTCTTCACCTCGTGTACAAAAAACTGTGGCCTGCAAGCGTGTGCTTCTTGCGTTCCGTGTCTGTTTTATGCCCAGAAGTGTCCTTTTTCAGGGGCTGAGAAGGTCCCCCAGTCACCCAACGATGAAAAGGGTATTTCCAATGTTTTCTCCTCCGCGTATGATTGGTGCTGCGCCGGAATACTCCCATGTCATAGGCGTACAACTGGTCGACATTGCCGCTTTCACATTTAGCACCTTCTCGTGCGTGTGTCTCGGCCAGAGCAACAACAGTGAGAAAAAAAAAAAGCGTTGTGATGCTCACAGCGAGAGCGTTTTTATGGTGTTTTTTGACCCTCACAGCGACAAGGTCGACGACGGCAGGTGACGTATTGGTCAACATTTTGCCAGCCCGTGCTTCCAGCCTCTTCGCCAGTTTTGCAGAGAGCTCCCGTCTGCCTCCGGCCCCCGCACGCCTCAAGCGCCTGGTCTTGACCGCCCCCCATCACTGGATCTCGTGACATACTGGTCGAAAATGCCCTGCGCTCGTCACCGCAATGGCAGCGGCCTGCAAAAGGCTACGCGGACGAATCGCAGCACCGACTCCCCTCCCGAATGTGCGGACCTTCTGGCTCGCAGAGGCCTGGGGGGAGAGAAGCGGGGGCGGGCGGCACCGCGTCAGCTGGGAAGCTTTCACGAGTTTTCACGAATAGGCTGGCCATTGGTCGACGGAGCTTGGCTGTTGTGAGAGCGGGTCGGCGCGGCGGCGCGGCGGCGCGGCGGCGCGGCGACGTGGCGACTGCGCTGCGCAAGGGAGGGGGGCGTCGTGGGAGCGAATGAGGTGGGGGGGGGGGCGGGCGGGGCACGGACGCCGACGAGGGGAGGGGGGGGGGGGAGGTTTCCATCAGGCCAGGACGTCCGGTCGAAAACCCGAAATATATGAGCTGCGCAACAGGGCTGTGCAAGGGTACCGGATTTGGCCAAGTGTACTGTATGAGACCGCACCATCTGGGTCAGAGTATCTGGCTGACAGTGGCCTGTGGTTCCGTCAAGTGTATTCATCTGTCAGGCAAGTGCGAAAGTATATATCAAGGGTATACGCACGTGCCCTACATCGGCATGTGTATCGGCAGATTGCGACGGCAAAGTGTGTCAATATCCTTCAGCAGACACGCAGTCGCTGACGTTTGGCCGCCCTGTCAATGGCGGCGCCGCCTGGGTGTAACGCAGCCTGCTGGGCAGGCGCTCGTGGCACAGGAACCACTTGCCACGACCCGTGTCCAGCGGCTGGTGGGTCGCTTCGGGGCTGCCTCGCGGTCTCGTCATCTATTGCGGCCGTGTCTGTCAGCTGGGCTTCGGTGGCCGTCGACCACAGGGCCTCAGGGGCACGGTATGAATGATAGTTGTGTGGCGTTCCGCATATACAAAATACAAAAAAGCTGCTCGCGCTCGCGAGTGGCTGCGCGGAGAGCGTGCCCTTACTGCGCTGAACGGGCGCGCAAAACGGGTGCATCCATGTGACGGAGCCACGGGACCGGCGCGCGCTGCGAAGGGTCACCCGTGGTGGCCCTGACGGTGCAGTGTAATCACAGCGTTCCCAGCTTAGGCTTTCTTTTGGAGGCAGTGTAAGGGAGATCGGAGCCGTAAGCACCCATCCCGCCGCTGTCGCGGCCAGCATCCCCTGTGGCGTTCTGAGCCCCTGGGACCGTTGGAACCCGGGAGACTGACTTGGGACCCGGCTGGCAGCGTTACGTGGAACCACGCGCTGGCCGAGGATCCCTGCATCGGTGGCCCGGGGCAGTGGCGACACGCCCGGTGCCCTGATTGGTCACCTGGAGCGGTGGACTTGCCGGGTTGGGGCATACTGACCTTCGGGTTATTTGTTTGATTTTTCGCATTTGTTTTCCTTGCGTGATTTCGTGTCTTTCCCCTTTTTCCCACTGGGTTTTTTGGGGATTGACATTTGTGTGTGGGGGGATTTCACTTGCTTTTTGTGTGTTGGCCCGGTGAGCGGCCGGTGCCTTGCTGGCACTTGGCCCGCTGGGGGCGTCCTCTGGGGGCCTCGCTCAGGGCCCCTGGAGGGGCCAGGGGGGGAGGTTCTTGAGGGGTGCTCCGGGGTTCTCCCCGGGGCCATCTTGTAAAATCAACAGTACTTTGGGTTCCTTCTCCCTCGGGCTTTTGTCCTGTTTACCTTTGCCTCGTATCGTGGCGGGCGAGTGGATCAGCAAGGGCTCTTACCTGTTCCTTCCTGGGCTTCGGACTGTGGTCTCTGTGTGTGTGGTTGTGGTTTCTGGGTCCGGGAATCTGGGTCCCATTACGCTACATCCCCTCTCCTGCAGGCAGCGTATTTTACCTCGCCGGTGCCGAGGAGCGGCATCGCCATGCTAGCGTCATGTGAGTATTCTGGCGGTATTCCGCCGCGGTCATTCCGGTGCTTGTCGGCCTCCGCCGTGCGTTGGTGGCGGCCATGACGGCCACTGCCAGAGACGCCGCCGGTTGGGTCGCCCCCTTTTCCTTTTGACGCTAGACGGCCGACAAGGAGCCCGCGTTTGGGACGGGTGGCAGTGCGTACGTTCGAGGCACCCTTCACCGCCTCTGTCGGAGCAAAGCCATCAAGCAGGTTCATGGGCAGGTTGGTTGGCTTTCCCTGTGCACTGTCGTGGTCACAGGAGTTGCGGTCGGGAGTGCGGTGGGGTGGGCGGGGGGGCGGGTAGTCTGCGAGGGTCCAGAGGGATGGGGAACTCAATCGGTCTGTTCCAAAGTCGGTCGCACGTGTGCGTTTTTCCTGCCACTTTTCCATCGTGGCGCCACGCTGCCGGGTTCCTCTTTTTGCTTCTCTCAATATGCACCCCTGCCCCCATCTTACCTCACTAGTGCACCTGAGCTTCGCTTGCTAAGGCAGCGGCATCGTGCGGCGGTCGGTGGATGTCGTCGCGTGCGTGACGATAGCGTTGCCGACAACGACGTTCTTAGTCCCCCCAGAAACCTGTGGCGGCCGAGTGGGTGGCGCTGTCAGTGCGGGCATAGCCCGTCCGGAAGGGCGCAGACAGCCGCGGTGGGCGCGGCCGGCCGCCGCAGGCTCGGCCGGCGGAGGCAAGGACGGACTGCTGTGGCGCTCGCGGCCAGCCGTTGCGTGCACATCCGGCAATGTGCGGGTGCGGCCGGCAGCCGCGGGCAGGGACGGGTGGGGGTGGCGCCTGTCTGCCACGACGGGTGCGGCTGGCCGCAGCGGGCGCGGCCGGCGGTGGCAGGAGCGTCCGGCAGAGGCGGGTGTGGCCAGCCACCGCGGGCGCGGCCAGCGGGGGCGTCGCAGGGTTGTCGCGGCGGGCGCAGCGGTCTGCTGCGGGCGCGCCGGCGAGAGCGAGTGGCCACCTTTCGGATGACGCCGCGGGCGGGAGTGGCGGTGGACTGCCGCGGCTGTCGCGGGCGGCTGCGGCGGGAGCGGCCCGCTGGCGGCCTGGGGGCGGGCCGCCACCGCGAGCACGGCCCGCAGGCTGTGGCGGTGCGCATGGCCGGCTACGCGAACGCAACGCGGCGGGACAGGTGCGGCCTTCTAAGGCGGGCACGTCCCGCCCCCGCCGGCTCTGACCTCGGGGCCGGTCGTGCGCAGTCACGGCACGTGCGACCTGCCGACGGATGCGGCCGGCTGGCGGGCGCAGGCGCAGGCAGCCGCGGAGGGCGCAGCGTGTCGGTGGGGATGGGCGCGGCGGACTGCGGAGAGGGCGGCCGGCCATCGGCGCGAGCACCATCGGCCGGGGAGTGTGCGGCGGCAAGGGCGGGCGCGTGTGGCATGCGTGGCGATAGCGCGCTCTGATGGGCGGCCATGGACACCTCCCGACCTGCACATCCTATTGCACGCGATCCGCGACGCACAGAATAAAGCATGGGCCTGAACACCTCGAAGGTCCGCACCGCCATTGTCGCCGTCACCCTCGTCAGGCGGCAAGGGTAAACAGGTCGGTCAGGGCTCGGCCAACGACGCCCGCCCCCCCCCCCCCCCCCGGGCGCCACCCCCCCCCCCCCCCTTGCGCCGCAGGCTGCGCTGGCGTTCCCATTATTGTGCGCGTCTCGCCCGACCCGTTCTGGCCATACGTCGTGAGGCAGTCGCTCCCACCCCCGGGGCGGCGCCCACGATCCCCGCCGTCGCCTCGTACACCGCCGCCGTCGGCGTGTCGAGCGGAAAGACCCGGCCAAACTCTTGCGCCCCCCGCATCGCCAGCATTATCACACACCACGCCTCCTCCCAACCCCCCGCCGGCGTCAGGGGCCCTTCCACCACGTGATCGCCGCGGCCGCCCTGCCGGCCGGACCCCTCAGCGGCCGCACGCGGCAGAGCACCCACACGGCATCGCGGGCGTCATGGAGGGCCCCCAAATGCCGAGGGCGGCCCGTCCAGACGCGAACGCAGGCGCGGTCCGCGGCGGCGCGGTCCGTGTCGGCAGCAGCCGGGTCGGCGGGGTGGCGCTCAGCCATCTCATTCGCGGCAGCAACGGCCGACAGGCGCGCAGCCGCCCGAGCGCCGCCCGGGAGGCCACCGCGGTGGTGGCGGCGACAAGGTCCGCGGCGGCCGCCTGCTGCGCTTCCACCACCTCCGCCGCCACCGCCGCGTGCCGGGCGCGCAGGGCAGGCACCACAGACGCTGTCTTCAGGCGCTCGGTCGCCGCCTTGGCCCGAGCGGCGGCCGCGTCGGCCCGGGTCGCCACCACCGCCGCAGCGGCATCGTCGTCGGCGGCGATGGCAGCGGCTGCCCCGGTGGTGAAGGTGGCGATGGTGGTTGTGGGGGTATCGTGGAGATGGGGTGGCCGCCACGCCCCACGGCCGCCGCGCCAAAGGCGTCCTTGGAAGCGGGTGGGCCGGCGGGCGCGGCGTCGGCGGCCGCCACGGCGGGGGCCGCCGGCGTGGCCACACCACTCGCAGCGGAGGCGTCGCGACGCTGTCGGCGAGGCGGGTGGTCACTCACCCGACGGGGGGCGTGCCCGCCGCAGGCGACACGCGGGCGCCTTCAAACGGGCGCGCCAGGCGCCGCAGCCCGGCGGCGGTGCCGGCGGCGCGGCCGGTGGCGGCGACCTCCGCGGCATGGTCGGCCGCGTCGGCGTCGGCGCCGTCGTCAGTGGAGGTGGTAGGCGCGGGAATGCCCGACACTCCTGCCCTCTCCGGCCTGCGCCCTCGGCTTCACGCGGTCGTCCCCCGCCACCTCCCCGTCCTTGTTGTCCCAGGTAGAGGCGGCGGCCGTCATAGTGTCTGCCCCCCCCGCTGCCTCCGCCGTCTCTGCCGCCGCCACGGCCACCGCCGCCATGACCCCCCCGCGTACCTCCGGGAGCCCCCTACCAGTTTTGCACCACCTGCGCGCGGCAGGCGTGGCGGGGGCGAGCCGCCGTGCCGGTGCGGGCACAGAGCATCGCGGCCGCCTTACAACTGGTGCCACCGCTGACGGGGGCGAAAGCGGAGGCGGCAGCGCGGCGGCTGTCCGGTCTGGCGGGGCCACTGCCGCCGGCAATGGCGTACCGCCCGCCCGACGAGGCGAGCGGGCGCTGGTGGTGCAGGTGGTGGGGGGGGTGCTCGTGATGGTAATGGTGGCAGCCGCCGACACCGCAGCGGCAGCGGCGGCAGCGGCAGCAGCCCCCCACAGAAACGGGGAGCCACGGTCCCTCCAATCCCCCCCCCTACCCCCCCCCCCAAAGAGCACCAGCGGCACCACCGCCGAGTACCCCGCCTACCGGGACAGCCCCATGGGGGCAGGGGTGGCCCAGCGGACCTTCCGCCCCTCTTCGAGGGACACCGCCGCCCGCTCCAGCCGCCACCCCTCGTGTGCGGCGGGTCCTCGGAGGGTGACCGCCAAACCAGTCAGCGCGCCCACGTCGGCGGTCGCGAGCGTCGCGGTGCCGACAGCGCCCCGTTCGGGGGAGGAAGGGTGCCGGCGGCGACGACCATCGGCGGTGGTGGCGGCGGCGGCAGCGGCGGCGGCGGCGGCGGTGGTGGTGGCGGTGACGGTGGATCGGAGGGGGGAGGAGGAGGTGGTGGGGTGGGGCGCCTGGTCACTGCTGCTGCTGCAGCTGCCGCCGCTTCCGCCGCTGCCGCCGTTGCCAAACAATCCCCCCCCATATCTCCACCGCTGCCACTGCCGCTGGGCAGGTCGACCACCTCCTCAGGAGCCGTCAGCATCAGCACTTCCCCGACGGACCGGTAGGCGGCGCCAATCAGCGCCAACGACACGTCCGCCACCGTCCCCGCGCCGCGGTAGTCGGTTGTTCGAAAGGCGAGGCAGTAGTTCACGGCGGGGGTGCCCGCCGGCGGGGCGGCGTGCCGCAGGGGGTGGGACAACGCAACCGTTTGGGGGAGCTGGAAAGTACTGCTGCCCTGCCCATTCCGTCCGAGTGGTTGGGATCCCGCGATGATTGCGTGTGCGCAGTTCCAAAAAAACAATGTACGTCCGACGGCGCTGTTCTTTGCTGACGAACGTGCCCAACGGCAAGCCAAGATGCCCGTCGAGATCGACCGAAGCGTTGACATGTGGTCATGCACGTCAACGCCACAGCCGCTGCACCTCAACTGCGGTGCCACGTCAACCCCCAAAAGCCCCCATCCAGTGTCCCTCACAGCCACTCCCTCGACTCGAGTACCAACAGACACACACAAACAAGGCAATGCAAAACCCACGACCCTCATCAACCGTCGCTCTCGTCTGAGGAAGATGATGCCTGCTCGCTGGCAGCGCTTGAAGCGCGCCCAAGCGGAATCTCCGAGCAAACCTTGACAGCCGCCTCGTGCGTCAGCTTTGGCACCTCGTGCAGTGACTTGGAGAGAAAGCGCGCGTTCTCCTTGATCAGCGTGTGCATCTCCACATGCCGCGGCAGTAAGGCCGACCGCTCTTTGCGCACAACGTTGCCTGCAATAGAGAAGTCGCGCTTGGATGCGGCCGAGCTGGCCGAGACGCCTAACGCCGCGCACGCCACCGGATACATAGACGAGAAGCGGGCCATGTTCTCTTTCCAGTACTCCATCGGGTCTTTCGTCTTGCTGGTCGCAATCGCCTGCATACACTCGTCCAGCTGCGCCTTCGCCAGCGTCGCCTTCGTGCTCTCAGCTCTCCCGTTGTCTCCCTGGCTCTCCTCGTTGTCCGTCCACTCAGGAAGCGCCGAGTACACCCGACGAGTTCGTGGCGCGCAAGCAGCCGGCGGGGTAGCATTCGTTAACGGGGCTGTCGCTGGTTCCAAAATGCGATCACATACACCTCGAATGTCCAAGACGGCCTGTTCCTTCATGCCCTCCACGGCCATCATCTTTGAGGCGGCCTTGATTAGCTTGGAGCCGCCCGGCGAAAGAGCGGTGCTCATCAGTACGGGTGTCAACTTCAGCAGGTTGCGCGAGATGTTGTGCTGGGCTAAAAAACGCATGTCGAGCTGCTCTCGAAGGATGCTGCCGACCTGCTCGGCCTCGGCACAGAGACCGTCCCTTCCGGGTCTTTCCTCGAAGTAGAGCAGCTTTGCTCGGTAGAGGCGGTCGTCAAGCTCAACCAGCAGGTCCCGTGGGTGAGCCGTACAGTAAGCGTCCATATCACGTTTGCCAGCAGCCAAAGGAGGACCAGGCGGACAAGGTACAACAAAGCAATCTGAAAACATGGCACGGCGATAGGAGCAGACGGCCGCAAAGGAAACACAAATTGGGTCAGTGGCGCTCTCGCTCCTCATAGTTACCTCCATGGCGCCTTTCAGCACACCAAGGCGCTGCCGAATGCGGTCCCAGTCAGTGCTTGACAGCCGTCGCTTACGCGCGCTCGCGCTAACCCCCTCTGCGTCAAGAAAGGCACACATGCGCAAGTAACAGGTATACAAGCGAGCCAGAGCGCGGTAAAATGAGCTCCACCTGGTGGGCACCTCGGTGATGACCTCGCGCGCCTCCGTCTCTCCCTGGACATCCAGGCCTCGGTAGATACTGATGCTGAGATCCGAGTGGTTGAGATGACCCCATAGCTTGCGGGTGCGAGATAGAAGCAGCTTCGTTGCCGGGTTGCGGCTCGAGGTCGACTCGGGAGAGGGCAGCGCATCCGAGTCGTCGAGAGACGCCGTGCCAGAGATGCCCAGCGCGGTATGCACGGCGTTATGCATGGAGTGGGCCATACATGGGAGCCACGGAGCCTGCAGGCGACGCATTGCTTTGCGCACATTCGCTCCCGAGTCGGTGGTCGAGGATGCAAGGTCGTTCGTCTCCAGCCCATAGTACTGCAGCCGGGTGCGGACCCACGCTAGGATGTTCTCGTTTGTGTGCCTGCCGCGGAATAAGGCGACGCCAAGGTGTACTGCATCCATGGTGGTTGTACTGGGGTCGACGAAACGCAAGACCAATGACCGTACGACCTGCGGCTGTGCGTCCCCGACCATAAGTCAGTCACAGCGTGGGCGAAAGGGAGGCCACCGTACTGGTTCTTCACGGCCTTCAATCGGTCGCGGACGGCCGTGAGCGTGTACGAGAAAATCTCTGTCAGGTGGTGGGTGACGGTGTGGCGGGAGGGCGTAGAGTAAGACGACGACAGACCAGACACAAACGCTTCGAGGTACGGGCTTTCCGTCAGTACCTTTGGGGAATAAGACATGACCTGCATCAGTACAAAACGGAGGTGGTGAGGACGCACGTCCGCGGTAAAAAACCGGGAAATACTGCCGTCCACCACGCGCTTCGTGCGGTTGCCCACGGTGGGATTCCGACAGAGAAGCAGCGCTGCCCGTGAGTGAACAAGCCGTCTCTCCTGCCCGCCCGCCCCGTTTGCTGTGTTCTCAAAGTGCTTGACAGAGTTACCAATCGCTCCCTTGGGCATGAGCTGCGTGTTGGTCGTGCCCATGCCGGCACACAGACGACACCAACCCATCAGACTGCCGCTGCCGTCCTGGGCAAGGTACACCTCAAAGAACGTCGACGCAAAGGAGCGCACTTTGCGTGCCAGGCCATCCCGAGAGATCCACACAAACGCAACATCGTCACGTGAAAGCTGATCCGGTCGCGTCAATTGTGCTTGGGTGGTTGCGGCTTCAATGATAGCTTCCACAGTATCCTCGCTCGGGGATTCTGTGGCCTTGCGCTTGCGGCCGCTCTCCGGAATGCCACCAGCGCTAGAACCAAGACCGCTCCCAGCAGCCGAGCACTCACTTGCGCGACTCGACGGCGGCAGATTAGATGTGGTTGCGGAGTTACCGGTTTCTGCCATGGTTGAGCGAGAAGAGCGTCCCAGAGAGAAGGGGTCCGGCCTATCACAGCCAGGGGGGGTGAAGTAGTATGCGTGAACACCAGCCAGGCGCGTGTGCTGGGGACAGGTTGCAGGGCCGGTGAGTGTGGCGTGAGCGAGCGGGTGGACCGTGTAGTGTGCGGTTCCAGAATAATTTAGCGTGCGCGACGCGTGCGCAGGAAACGGACAACGGGCTGCTGTGCTGCGCGCAGGCCCCCTGCTGGCACGTGCATCGCCACGGAGGTCAAGCCGATGGCACTCGTTTGAAAAGCAAGACTGCTGATTGGTCAGGTGGCAGCGATTTCAAACAGCTGGGGCTACTTGCTCGGTACCCTTGGATACCCTTAAAGTTCGGAGCCAAGTGTATCGCTTATACACTTGAATACGCAATACACTTGCAAGAGTGTATCTATGGAGAGTTCCTGATTTCGCCAAGTGTATCGCTGATACGCTTGATATCACACGCTTGTGGTACCCTTGGGCCGATACCCTTGCACAGCCCTGGTGCGCGACCACCCCTCTGGAAAATTCATCAGGGAGGGGCCCCGGTGGGGGGGGGGCCGTAATCCGGGAAAAAACCCGGATTACGGGACCCAGAACCCGGACATCCGGGCTACTTTTGTTGTAGGGGAGGCAGGGGTACCGCGGGGCCACCTGCTTCCAGCAGGGTGGGCGTTGAGGCAAGGAGGAGGCGAAAGGCCTCCATGAGTCCCCGGAGTGCCGCGCCACAGACTGCGCTGCGAGGGCAGACGCTGTCGCGGCCACGGCCGCCGTCGTCGCCACGGTCGCAGCTGCCGCTGCCCCGCCGGGTACCCAATTCGACAAACCGCCTCCGCCCCCCCCCCCCGCTGAAGCCACCCACTGGGAGCGACCTCCCCCGGTGTCACATCGGCAACCGTTACGGCAGGGGCAGCGGTGTGGCAGCAGCGGCGGAGAAGCGCTACCGTGGCCGCCATACCCGCCTGATCCGCCACCTCAAGGGGCGTCTGCCCGGAACCGCCGAGTTCATCCACATTGGCGCCAAGGTCCACCAGCGCCTCAACCACCTGCCGATGACCGCGGAGTGCTGCCATGTGCAGCGGTGAGCTGCCGAGGCTGTCCCTGCTCCCCAATCTTGCGCCGCTGGTCGCCAGCGCGCGGACGGTGTTTTCATCCGCCCGGCGCCCTTGATTTTCTTCTTGAAACGCGGGACACGTCCGATTTGGGCCGGGCTCAGGCGAAGGCAGCCCCCCCCTCCGGAAGGGAGGGGACAGAGGCGGGGGGAGAGGGTGGCGAGGTGGGAGCAACAGCGTCCTTAAAACGTATTGTATTATGAGTCTGTGACTTCACACACGCTGCTCTGATAGAAATACTCCTCAAAACATGACGAGGCAGCAGCGGCGGTGGCGGCCGAAGTCGACAAAGATGTCACCGCCAGGGCCGCCGCCACAGACGCCAGCCGCCGCGGCTCTCACACCCACCGGCAGAGGCTCCAGCCCCATGCATGGCGCGTCGGTGCGCCCCGTTGCGGACGGGGCGCGTCCCCGCCGCCCACGCCCGTCAGGGATGGCACGTCAGCGGGCCGCATTTCACGGCGTGGCTCCCCGCGATGCTGCTGCACTTGCGATGCTGCGGTGATGCTTTGACGCAGTTGAGGGAGTGCCCTACAAGAGCTGATCACGACGCTGTTGTGCTTGCTGGCGGCGACTGCTGGAAGCACTGGCCGCGGCTACCGCCGGCTAGGTCGCGCAGGTGGTCGTCTCCACGGCCGGAGCCACGGCATCGCCGGGGCGGAAACTGCCGAGGTGGCGGACGCGGCGCCCTCGTCGGCGGTCCCCGCCGCGGTCACCTTGCGTGGCCGCGCCACGGCGGTAGCGGGTAGCCTGTGCCAGTCTCGCAATTGCTCACCCCGGAAAGCCTAGCTAGGCAAACCCGTCAAACTGGCAGCACCAGTTGGCGGGGTGGCGGCGGCAATGGCCATGCGGCGGTAGGGGCGGAAGTGTGGGGCGGCGGCTGCCGTTTTTCGCGCGCGACACCGTGGCGCTGGCGCGTGACCATGACCCGTACCAACAAGTACGTAAGTGTCCGCCCATACGAGATCAAGTCACTACGGCTGGGCACTGGATTTCATAGTTGACTATGGAAGCTTACACAAAAGTCGGCGCTGGCCCTCAAGAGAATCGCGCATCAACCTCACCACGTGCTGCTGAGCGGCCAGTTCGCGATGCGCGCGTGGTCGACGCTCCTGTTCCTTGCCCGCGCTGCCCCCGCCTCCTCCTCCCAACGCCTCCCGTCCATTGCCGCTGCGGCCGCCCTTCCGCTGGGTGTTTGTTTTCCAGCTGCGGTTCGCCCTGTTCCGTCATGGCATCACCTGTCGCCTCGCCGGTGACGCCATCCGCGACTCGGGCGCCCGACGCGTTTACCGCCATTCAGCAGGTACGCACGCCGCGCGGAAGCCGTCCCCACGAGGCGTCTCCCCGGACGGGGCGTCCTTTTTGGGTTCCTGTGGTGCTGCCCGCGTCGATGGTTGTGGCGGCCGGCACACGCTTGCCCACGTCCGCGGCGTCGGCCCAGGTCTGCTTCTTGTTTCTCTTCTTCCCTCTCGATTGATTCCTCCATCGCTTGTGGTGGTGTTTATGTACTGACGGTGACGTCCGTACGTTGGGAAGGAACCGCAACCGCCATGTCCTTTTGGTGTTTTTTTTGTTTGTTTGTCCCTCTGCACACACCTGTCTGCGCCGTCTGTTGGCCCGCGGATGTGGGGTGGGGATGTCGGGTGACTGGGCACCTGTGGCCGTGGCGACCCGCCTGGCGTGTGTAGCGCGAGGCCAAAGCGTACGACATGGCGGTCCACGACGCGGTGAAGCGGGTGCTCCAACAAAAGGTCAAGGTACGTGATCGTTTTGCTAGTGGGGGGCGGGAGGAGGGAGGGGGGTGGCGGCATCGCGGCCGCCCCCCATGCTCTATGCACCCTTGCGGGGCGGTCTATGCATTCTTGCGGGTCGGTGTGGGAGCGATGAGGTCAATTTCTTGGTTTTGGAGCGGGAGCCAGGGAGGCAAGGAGAGGTTTCGGCGGGGCAATCGCAGTGTGGTCGTCCTCGGCGAAGGGGGCAACGGCCTGTGCGAGCTATGGCCGCGGTGCTTGTGTCGCCGCCGCCTGCCTGGTCCGTGTTGGGTGCGCACGGGCCGCTGTTGGTGTGCGCCGTCTCCCTTGTCGGCCGGGGCGCCAGCTTGGCCGCCAGTGCGCGGGTGCGGACGTGCCTGTCGTACTGCGTCGGTTAGCTCGTCACCGTGCGCGGGCGTGCGGTGTGCCGTGGCGCTTGGCTCATCACAGCGTGCGCAGGGTTGGGGGAGGGGACTGACAAGTGTGTCTGTGTCTGTGGTGTGTGTGTGTGTGGTCCCCCCTGGCTTTCGTGGCATCATCTTGGTCGCGCGCGTGGGGGGATCGTGGCCGGTGCTGGTCGGCTGTGGCTTGTGCGCTCTGGTGTGCCCCCCCCCCGCCGCCTTGCACCCTGCTCCCACCACTGGCACCTCACCATTACTACATCAGGCGTGCTACCGCACCGAGGGGGTAAATTACCGTAAGAAGTGCGCGGCGGTGGTGGCGCAGTACGAGGCCGTCCACCGCGCACCAGGTGCACCGCCCGCTTCGGCGGCAGCGGAAGAGGAATGATCAAGGGTGTGGGGAGGGGGCGGGTGTGGCTGGCCGGCCCCCGCGCGCCCAGCAATGTATGTGGCCTGCTCCACGAGGGGAGGGACTCGGCTCTCACACCAGTCGTTTTTTTTCTTCTACTTGATGATGTTGGGTGCCCCTGGTGACCTTGTATCCCTCGCACCCGTGGCACATGGTCGCCGCCGTCCCGATCCGCGAGTACGAAATGGACCGGGAGGTGTGATACAATTTGAGATACATACAGGTCACTCATCTATAGGCTACTTCGCGCGTGACACGAGCTGAAGAGGGCGTGACTGCGCCGTGATCGGGCGTGATCGCACGTGACGTGCGGGTCTTGCTATTCATTAGCGGTGGATGGACGCGGCTCTGCGGAGATCCGCAGCGGCAGCCGCGGTGACGGCGACGCACGGGCCGCCGCCGCGCGACGGGGGGAGAGACTGCGGGGGCCACCTGCCCGCGCCGCCCGCCAACCGCGTGGCCGCGGCGGCCGCGGCGGCGGCCGCGGCGGCGGCCGCGGAGGTGGCGCCGATGGAGGCGGAGGCCGAGGCAAAGTCGTCGGCCGCGACCGACCGCGTCAGCGGCGCGTAAGTAGAGGCGGGGGGGGGGCACGTAGCGGGTGGCGGCCACGGCTAAGTGGTTGCGACTGGAATCGAACCACACGTGAGCCCTTCATACATATGTACTAGAGTGCGATCGATTGTCTCTCCTCGGGTCCGTGCCGAGCTGCTCATCAGTCCTCCCTCGTGCAATTTTGAATCACTTTTTAAACTCTTCATGTGTCTCGGAACCTATCATACCATCACAGTCTCAACATGAAGCCCAGTTTCATCCCTATTGAGGTCCCCTCCCCTTTCACTGCTCAGCGTTGCTCGCTGCTGTCGTGCTGGCACCACACAGGGTGACGGGGTCGCCCTCCGTGACCACTCCCTCCCCAACGGTGCACTGCCCGCCCACCACGTTCAGCGCCCCCTTGGCCATCAGGGCCGCACCCGCCTGGACATCCACCTTCATCGCCCGCTCATCCCCCACCACCAGAGGGCCTCCCGAGGTGATCACGGCGCCCGCCCCGACGAGCAGCTTCTCAAGTGCCGCCACCGTCACCCCTCCGCCGCCGCCGGTCAGGGTGGTGGGCGTAGCGGGGGGTGCGGGGGCTGGCCCCATCAGGCTCAGCTCATTGGTGCTGTCGAAGTAAATGGAATCGGCGGACGTGACCGTCGCGCCCGGTCCCACCAAGGCGGCGCCGTCCTGCACGCGAATGGTCACCTGCCCGCCCGTAGACTTGATGGCCGCCCCCGCCGCCGCCCCGGTCGCGCCTGCCACCACTAGCGTCCCGCGGCCGTGCACCTGCACTTCTTTCGGGCCCACAATCGTGGCGCCCGCCTCGACGCGTACACCCGCCCCCGAGAGGACCAAGACGTCGTGGGCGACGGCGGTGAGGATGCCGCCCACCCGCACGCTGTCAAGGGAGCTCACAAACAGCTGCGAGGGGCCAGTTGCGTTGAGCACCCCACCCGCGTCGAGGTCCAGCGCGGGTAGCTCGATCCCGCCAGCGGTGATTGTCGTGCCGCGGCCGACCCGGATGACCATGCGCTTGGTGCTGTCGCCAAGCGTGTAGATTTCAATCTTGGCTGTGGGCGGCAGCGTGACGTTAACGCCCTCGCCCCAGTCGAGCGTCGCACCGTCGGGCATGTTGATCTCGCAGTCAGCGTCAAAGGTGGCGCTCGTGCCGCCCGCAATGGTCACCCGGTCGGGGGAGGTGGTGCCGTTGGTGTTGCAATAGGAGTCGAGGTAGGCCTGGGCGGTAATGGGGAAGGGAACCGCCCTCGCGGCAATGGCGATTGCAGCCGCCGACGGGCTGATCGCCGCGACACCAGCGGCGGCGGCCGCCGCCAAGACGACGGCTGCGCGCATGGTGGCCACACCGACGGCGGCGCGTATGGTGGCGAGGTCGGGGGGGGGGGAAGCGTCGGCCGCGGCGGCGCCCACCCAAGTCGGCAAGGAAGGTGCAGGCGGGAGGACGGGCGGTGGGGTCTCTGGCGTTGCCCACTCGGATCCCTGGCAGTGGCGCCCGGCGCACCCAGTCTTAAGCAAAAAAAACAGGACGGGTGCGCGCAGCCGACGGCACCGTCCGGACTGCGCCAGCGGCGCACATGGGCGGACATTGCGCAAATGGTGGTGCCATCCGTGAGACATCCCGCGAGCGGCGCCGCCCCCTCCTCTTGCGCGAGTGGCGGTGCCATCCGCGAGGCATCCCGCGAACGGCGCCGCCTCCCCCTTCACCCACACAGCCCTGCCCAGGTAAACATACGCGGGAGATGGGGGGATCGCGGAGCCGCTCACGTAGCAACACCCTCTGGCGTGCGGATGGCATTGTTACAATCCTGAAGCAAGACGTCACATAGTTAACAGTCGTTTAACGATTTGCACGATGTTGTGGAACTTTAGTGACGCACCTGATTTACCTAAGTGTTTGATACCTACTCGTAGCAGTTGTGAATACGAGTTTGTCACCTGCAGTCAATCACCCCAGCCCTCACGAGACTGCCTCCACCCGTCGCTGTCGGAGGGCTCCTTCGCACGCTCAGAAGAAGGCGACCCTATATTGTGCATCCGTAAAAAGTGGACGTGCACAGGTCGTGCAGTGTGGGTTTGATTGGTCCAGTGGCCAATATTTGACATGATCACGACACGTGCACGTCCACTTTTTACGGGACGCACTACAGCTTGTCTGCCCCAATAGCCAACCACTGCCCCTAAACCAACCAGGCCACGTGGCCCACGTGTACCCCGAAATTGACCCCTCCAGCAACGATCTGTCGCACTTGGTCGCGGTACGCGCTGTAGTGGTCACCCGTTTGTGTTGTTCTCCCCCCACTGTAGCACACATACCCCGCGCCCCGCACCGCCCCCCCCACCCACAAGGTCGCCTACCCGTGGCGGAGCCGGCCACGTAGCTGGAACTTCCTCAGGACCTGATGCAGCGCGGCAGCAGGCGGTTTCTCCCAGCGAGGATGGGGGGAATGCGTCGTCGCCGGGGAGGGAGCCTCCCCCTGTGGACCCGTATGCGCGGGCCTGTGAGCTTGTTCCTTCTCTGTCTAGTAAAAACCTGGTTTCCCAGTTGATGTTGGCCATCCCCCGTCTGTCTCGCATGACTGAGGATGCAGATATGCTCGAGGAGGCGGCGCGCAAGGCGGCAGAGACGAAGCAGCGCACGGATAATCGCGCTCGAGAAGCCCTCGTCACCAGGGACCGGCGGGTGAGGGGACCAATCAAAACAGTACAAAAACAGCGTCTCCTAGCTTGTGCGCGCCGCCAGCGGACGCGCTTGGGTTTGGCAGTGCTACCGCAGGGCAGAACGGTTCGACTGTGCGAGGGAAGAGTAAACACTGAGCCGTACTGGAAATTCTCTTGACACGTATCGGACTCGAGATGGGCCTTGAAGGCCCATTGCAGAGCTGGTTGATTTATGGGCACTACACGTGGCAGCCCCATATTGGGGGCCGCGCTACGAGATGCACACTCACATAGGACAAAAAAAAGACATCATGAGACTGAGCTCACTCTCCTCTCTCCAGCGATGTTTTTATTTCTTTGAGGAGCCGTAGAGAACCACCTCGTCTGGTGAGGTGGTTAGCTATTGGGGCAGACAGGCTAGCTGGTCATGATTCCATCACCGCCATGCACGTGGTCGCGGGTTTTTTCAAAGGCTTCCCACAGGTCCATCCAGCTGCTCAGAGGAGCCCAGAAGCAACGACAAGGCAGAGCAATGGGGTGCAGCCTGCCCCGGTGGCCTTGATTGTCGGAGACGCGCGCGGAGGGCAGTACATAGAAAGGGAAGCAAATTGGATGCTGAACGCTTGGCCTGCACACGCACGTGGCAGTCTTATCGAATTGCACGGCCTGACATTTAAGTAGACAGGCTATTTTAAAGACTAAAACGAGCGTATCGAGTATTCGTTTATACTGCTTAATTAGATAACGACTGAACGATCATTTTAACGGTGATGTAACGACTTTCGCTTCCTGACGGTTCCTTACGACAGACGACCCCATCTGGCAGGGCGGCGCGCCTCCGGGCAAGAGCGGTACTGTCAGTGACAGTGCGAGGCCGGGGCGCGCGCCCCCGCCCAAGCCCCACGCAGCGGATGCATACGCAGCGGCCGACGCGGTGAGCCGACAGTGTTGCAGGTGTCGCGTCAGCCGTACGTGCCGTATCCTTGTTTTCCATTCACCCAGCCGAACGCAGCCGCTCGATCAATGGGAATTTGAAGCACACCCTGTGTGGGAGATCGTTTTGGATGGCACTGGGAGAACAGCCATCCATAGGAGCTCGTGGTCAGAGGCGACGGCGCTGCTTGGACCAGGAATGGTCACGCGGGCCACACTTTGGTCGTGCGTGCGGAGTTGCGAATTGAGCATGCAGGGCTTCAAAGGGGGACTGGGAGGGGCAGGAAGGGGGGGGGCGAGACAGAAGCAGAAGCCGAGGCTGCGCGGCGATACTGTAGGCGGAAGAGAGGTGTTGAGTGGAGGGGGTGGTGATACGTAAAGATGGTGTGTATTGTCCCTGCGTGCACGGAGCACGTGCTCCCCCCGCCCCCCTCTCCCTCCCTCATACACCCGGCCGTCTCTCCCGCAGCCCGTACGCGCGCGGCAGCCCCCTCACGCCCGACATCCCACACGAGGCAGATGGACCTCTCTAAATAGGCCGGTCCACCCCCACACACCCGCTCCTCCCCCCTTGCCCTTGCGCCCCCCTCCAGACACTCGGCAGCGTCGGCACCGCCCCCCCCTCCCATGCCATCCTTCCTCTCGACCGCCTAAACTTCAACTTCCCCACAGAGACCAGAGCGTATCGCAGGCGGTATTCGTTTCGCTGGTGATGGAGGCTACTCTGGTCCCGAGTAAATACTATAGAGCTGACAATCTTCCGGGGACGATTTCTCTGGTCGGGCTTCCGGAGAAAAATGAGTCTTCTATAGTAAGCCGCCACGTACATCTAAATAATAACCTAGATAGTCAATGCAATCTCGGCCCAATCAAATTCCCTAACCGACAGCGCGGCGTCGTCTCCCTTGCCTGAGCTCACGGTTTATTTACCGATCGGGATACCGACCTTTACCGACTTCGGTAACAGACCGAATTTACCGACTTCCCAACCGTAGTCACACCCCCCCCGCCATCAGGCTGCGAGGGCCCACCGAAAGCCCTGAGGGAGGGGCGTTGGCAACGGGAAAAAAGAGAGAAGGGAAAAAAGAGAAGAAAACGGACAGGGCGTTCCGTCGTTGCGGTTGGCAGTAGCACCACCCGCTATGGCGTAGAACAAGGGCGAGCCGAGAGGGGTGGGGGCAACAGGGGCCCCTGTGGCGGGGGCCTCTGCCTCCTTCGCTCCTCCCGCCTGCCGCACTCATGGGGGACCTGCTGTGGTGGCGTCGTCGTTGCGTGCGCGGTTGGCCCGTGCGAACGGGACAAACGCCTACGCCAAGTCTCCCCACAGGGCACCACGGCAGCGAGAGCATTGGCGCGTCACGTCGCGCTCCGCGCCTTCGAAACGAGGACGCCCCTCTAACCGCCAGCGCACGCTCGCTCGCTTTCCCCCGCTCCCCGCTCCGCGCAACGCTCTCCGCCTGTCCGCCACCGCTGGTGCCGGTACAGGACGTCGCTCCGGGATGGCCAGTGCAGCTCCTCAGACGTCGCGCTGCCAGCCTGGCCGCGCGCCGTTTTCCGGGACCCGTCCCCCTCCTACCAGGCCCCATCGGCCCTGCCGTCCGCGTCTTGCAACGATGTCGTTCCCATGATGGGGCTGCGGGGCGCGCCGTGTTGCCACCCTCACCGCGCTCGCTGAGCCGGTCTTCGTACCGGGCGGGGGGGGGTGGGGCAGGCCCGCGCGTCCGCGAGAATGACGCGGCTCCCCACTTGACTACATAGCTCCCCAGCGACAGGACGGCCGCGACCGTCCTGTCGCTGGGGAGCTATGTAGTCGTCGCGGCCACGCGCTCACCCACCCCCAGCTGCCAGGAAAAGTCTCTGCGGGGCGGCCACCGTAGAAGGGCAATGACCCCTTAACGGCCGGGCGGGGTCCGCCCCCAGCCGGCTGGGCCCCGCCAACGACTTGGCTTCGCGGGTTCGGCGGGGGGGGTGTCGCCACAGCGTGCCGGCTCCCCAGCGTCAGTGTGGCAGTGTGCATCGCGGAGCCACACCCGGGGCCCGCCTTTGGGGTTTCGGGTCTCGGGTCCCCTACACCCCCCCCCCCCAGCGAGGCCGTCACGGCCCGGTCCGTCCGCCCAGAGGGCGCCCCCCCTCGCGCAGGCAAGCGCGCCGGCCACCCGGGTCTGTCGTTGCGCCAATAAGAGGGGCATCCGTCTGAGCACAAGGGTGCGGGAGAGACTCCCCTTCCCTGGCCCCACCCCTCCACCGCCGAAACGTCCTTCTCATCGCGGCCACCACGCCGCCCTCACTACCCATCCTCCTCCTTTCGGCCAAGCCCCCCTTGGCAGCCTCTCTACGGGCCCGACACTGGCCACTTGCCACCACCGACCCCCCTCACCGCGGCTCCTGTTGCAGCAGCGACCGTCGCCGACGCAGCTATGCCACGCGCGCGGAGGCCTTCCGCGGCTCCGGCCGCCGGCCCCGCGCCACCGCGTCCCGTGGGGACGGGCGGTGGCGACAGAGGCGGGCGACCGCGGGCGGCGCGTGGCGGCCGCAGCGGCGGCGGCGGCAGCGGCGGCGGCGGCAGCAGTGGCGGCGGCGGCGGCGGCGGCAGCAGCAGCGGCGGCGGCGGCGGCGGCGGCGGCGGCGGCGGCGGCCGATGGCCCGGGCGAGCGGCGGACGGCGACAGCGGCAGCGGCGGCGGCCGACGACCGGCGGCTGTCGCCAGCCTGCCGGCAACGACGGCCCGGCCGGGGCAGCCTTGCAGGCGGTCGGCTGCTGGGGCTGTGGCTGCCACTGCGACCGCCGGGGCGGGGCCCGGCGGGAGTGCTTCCCCTCGACAGGGCCGTCCCGCGAGCGACCGTTCGGGCTTCACCACAGAGACGACGGTGGGATCGTACTCCCAGCTCCAGCCGTACACGGCGCTTGCACAGGCCGTCTCGATGTGCTGCCTCGGCGTCTGCAACCTGAAGCACCAATCCATGTTTGCCGGCTTTGAAGACGGGGTTCCCATGGTTTACGAAGTCTGTACGCTTCGTCGGTGCCTATCCGTTGTGCGGGGCCGCATTCCAAGGCGGGCGCCGCTGCCGATTGTCTGCTTTCCTAATTTTCTCCGAGAGGGGAGGGCCGTGTGTCCCCTTGTTGTTGCAAGTCACCCTGGGTAGCTTCGACCGGTCGCCCCTCTTGTCGACAACTAAGCGATGCTGCTGCGTGCGCCCTGCTGTCACGTGTGTTTCCTGCTCTGCGCGCCGTCTTCACCCCCCCACCCCAGCTAAGAACGAATCAGAATGGTGCCGCAAGGTGCCTGCCAAGCCCATATCTCCCTGCAACAAGGTCATGGCAGTGACGTTCAGTCGCCCCCGCGGGGTGGCCGTTTCAACTCCGGAAAAGATCCAGGACCGCATAGAGCTGATGCTGGCCAAGAAAGATCCGTACGACCCTCGGTCAAACAACTGCCAGCACTGTACGTCTTGGCGGGGTGTGTGGCCAGGGATTCCCCACCCCACCGCCGCCTCTCACCCCAATCTCGTTTAGCACCTGCTGTTTGCATTGAACATTGTATTGAATTGTCATGGAATTCCTTCTGTGCTTTTTTTTTTTGCGTGCCTCGCTTAGAACGACAGAGCCACGGGGCGTCGGATGCCGTCTCCATCGGCGACCCCGCATGCAAAATAGGGCAAAGCCGTGTGGACACGGTCATGCCCACGACGGCGTGCAGGTTGGAAAACTCCCACCGACGCGGCGCCCGCCACTGGCGCGGCAACACTCGCACGCCGCGTCAATCACACAGCGTCGTGACGGCGGGCCCAAACCGTACGCCCTCCGCCGCGGCGGCCGTCACAAGCGGCCGCCCCGACCGCGCCGGCCGGCCGCCCCCCCGGTAGATGCCCCGCCGGGGCGCCACCCCCTTCTCGTACCGGTACGGACTGTCATGGACGCTGGCGTGCGGGGGCGGCCGCGGCGGGTCGCCCACCCCACCGCCGTGCGCCTGCGGCACGCACCGGGCGCCGAGCACCCGTGTTGGGGGGGGCGATGCCGGCGGGGGGCCGCCTCCCCCCCACCGCCCATTCTCCTTGTCCCGCGCCGCGGCGGCGGTGGCGGTGGCCTCGGCCGCCACCGCCCGGGCGGTTTCCGCGGCGAGCGCCGCGGTCAGCGCCGCGACGCGGCGGCGCAGGTCGGCCGCGTCCAGGGCGCCACCGCCGTCGGTGGCAGCGGCGTCGTCGTCGACGTCATCCACGCCAGCTGGCCGCGGCACTGTCGTGCGCGCTGTCAATGGCGGGGCGACTGCTTCTAGGGGCAGCGGCGGCGGCGCCGCCGGCCGCGGCGCCAGGCGCGGCGCCACGGTGGGTGCGACCGCCGCGGTCGCCCCGTCTGTCACGGCGGCGACCGGTCGCCTCCGCCGGCGCACACGCGGCGGCGGCGGCGGCGGCGGCGGCGGGGGGCTGGTGGCACCCGCGGCACCCGCCGCGGGCTGCGGTGCCGGCGGCTGCGGCGGCGGTTGCAGCGGTGGAGCCCGCCACCGTGGCAACGAGGGGGGAGAAGTCCTTGAGGGGGCGGCGGCCGTGGCCCGTCCCGCTGCAAGCGCGGGCCTGTTGGGATAGTCGCCAGGGCCGGCAATGCTGCCCGCCGTCGGCTCCAAGGAGTGCCGCCGCCGGGCCGACAAGAGGGAGGTCGGGAGGCCACGGGCGGCTTCGCCGGCTCTGGTACCAATGCTGCCACGTCGGCCGGGGTGGGCGCCGCCGGCCGCCTGATGGTGGTGCCGTCCAGCATGGTGGGGGTGCCTGCGCGCCGCCGCCGACGCAGCAGCAGCCGCCGCCGCGGTCGCCGATGCGGAGCCGCTCGAGAGCGAGTGCCGGCGGTGGGGCGGTTGCGTGCCCACCAGCTGCGTCGTGGACCTCGTCGGGGGAAGCCGCCGCGCGGTCGCTGCCGCTCTGGACGGAGAGCCACCTGATACCGAGTGCCGGCGGTGGGAGGACGGGTGCGAGCCCGCCGGGAGCGTCGACTGCCTTGACGACGCGGGGGGGGATGGGCGGGCGGCGTCGTCGGGGGGGGCAGGGAAGGCGGCGGGGGGGGGAACAGCGCCGTCTGGCAGGGGGGTCAAGAGTTTGCGAAGGGAGGTGTAGAGTAACGACATGGTGGTGGAGATGGGGATGCCCGCAAAACGTAGACGGGGGACGGGTGGGTAGAGAGAGAGGCGGCACAAACGGCAGCGGTCGGGCCAAAAAGGAACGGGGGAGCAACCGCAGCTGGGGAGCACAGGAGGTGAGGCGGGCGGGTGGCAGAGTGGGGGGGGGGGGAGTCAACAGTGGGGAGGCAGGCGGGTGGGCGGTGGGGGAGAGAACGACTGTGGTGGGGGCGGGGAGGGGAAGGACGACGTCGAGGACAAGTCGCGCCGAGGCAGGCAGGCACAGGCAGTGCGGCGGATGCCGACCGCGATGGCAGTGGTTCGTGACACCGCGGCTGCGGCCGCGGAGGGCTGCGGGCTGACGTCGCGTCCGCCGTGCCACGGGTGGGGGGTCCTTCTACCACCGGCGCACGCGGCGTGATGGGCGACAGGTCAGACCCCCCGCAGGGACCGACGGCGGGCGCTCCCGGTCGGCGCTGCCCTCACGTAAGAGGCGGGGCAGGCAGGCAGGGTGCGAGCCGTGCCGCCCCAAGCCCGCGGTCGCCGCCAAGCCACCACCACCACGCTGCCCGCGGGTGGGGCAGTGCCGGCCCCGGCACGCGCGTACGGCGCGAGGGAGGGTCGGCGGCATTGGCAGGGCGGCAAGGGGGGGGGGGGGGGGATGCAGCGCGTGCCCCAGCGTGCGCACGGTGTCTGACCTTCCGCCGTAAGTACAGTACACCCTCGCCCCCCCACCCTCCCCGCCCCCCCCGTCAGGACACCCACAGGGGTCGGGGCGTGCCAGGTGTCGACGACGCCCATCAGGGGCCGGCCTGCCTCACTACATCACCGGCACACAACGACCGCGGGAGCCACACCAACAAGAATAGCGCGTGGAGGCGTGAGGTAGCGTCAGGCGTGCAGACGGAGTAAGGCCAAGCCCGCGGGAGTGTGACCCCGAGATGGATCCTCCGCGACAGCGCGCGGCGGCCAGAGCGGCCAGGGACGAGGAAGGGGACGAGCGCGGAGCGCGGAGGGTGTGGGGCAAGCGGCGCCCCCGCCGTGACCAAGGCGACCCCCGCTCGCGGTTTGTGCACGAAGCCCCCTCTGGGACGGGGTGGCAGGCGGTACAGCACCGCACAGTATCCATAGGAGACGAGGCCCACTCGGGGGAGCCTGGGGCAGGTAAATAGGCCGCCGCCCACGAGTGGTGTCGGGCTGCGGCAAGACGCTTGGCAGCGTGGCAGCGGCGGCCGCTACGAAAGGAATAGCAGCGAGGGGGGGGGCGGGGGGGGGGGGGCGGAACAGCCGCCAGAGGACGGCAACGAGCTGTGTCACGCCGAGGCAACGACCGCCCGCTGCAGCGGCCGCGGGCAACAGTCGAAACGGGCGGTGGCGGTGGGGCAACCGCGGCCCTGCGCCATAGTCCACTGCCTTGCAAGCCCCAGAGGAGGGGGCGGGGCTCTGCTGCGGGCACACTGGCAGCGGGTGGCCGTTTTGGCAGACAGTGATAGTGGAATGGGATCTCTGGTCGAGAGCACCAAGGCCACTGGGAACGCGAAGGAACAACCAATACGTAGTTATAAAAATACTACTTGAATACACAGTACGATCAAGTACATACACCATCTTTGACGTGCTCGCCAATCGCGAGCAGTCCCCTTCCGCCCCCCCCCTCCCCTCCAGAGGCCTCCCCTCTCCCGCACGACGTCGTCGTGCATTCGGTGGCCAAGGCCCTCGTCCTGGTGGAGGGGGCGGGAGCGCCGGCGCCGCTGCCCCGTGCAGATTATTCCAAGGCAACGCCGTGGTGGGATGATGAGCCGTCGCTGGGGGGGGGGGTGGTCGGGCTGTCCAGTTGCAAGCGGGAGCGGGACGCTGCCGCTTTGACCCACTCCTCGCGCACCCCCTGCAGTGCTCCACGTTGCCGTGCCGCTACCAGCGCTTGGTGGGTGCGCTTGGGCCAACGGCCGGGGGCGTTGGGGGGAGGGGGGTCGTCGTGACATTCCTTGCTCCTGCTATGCGTGGTTTTCTTCCCTTTTCTTCCCTCTTTTTTTGTACGCGTGCCGTGTCTGCTCCATCTCTGGGAGGGTTTGCTGCTGCCACGGACGCGGGTGGCGGCACGGGTATGGCGCGTGAGGGTGGCGAGCAGGGGTGGTCGCTGCCACCGTCCCCCCCCCCCTCTCCCCCCACGCCCCTGTCTGTACGGCTGGGTCGGCGCCTGCCCGGGGAGTCAGCTGGGGGGCGGGGCGGGGGGGGGGGCGGCGGGGCCGCCGCCGCCGCCGCCACGGACTGGGCCTTGACCCCCCCCACCACGGCCGGCGGAACGCTGCGTCAGCATCACGCACGTGGGGACCCCTCTCCACCGCCCCCCGCCTCCGTCCCCCCCCGCGGCGTGCGTGGGCTGGCTGTTGCAAGCAGCGCTTCTGCCACGGTGGTGTGCGTTGCCTCCCCTGCCCGTCGCTCCCGCGCGCGCCCGCTTGGGGACTGGGCGCCGCGACACTCCTCGTTCTGGGCGGGCTCCATCCACCTCCCCACCGCTTTCACTACCACCCGCCCTTCCCCCCCGCCCTCTACTGCCTATCCCTCCCGCCCTCTCCCGCCGCGGCTGGACCGGGCGGGAGCGGTGCGGGGGACGCTAAAGATATTCGGGGTGGTGATCCCGTGGGCCCTACCTCCCTCTCCCCGGGAGCCCCGCGTCGCGGCCGCGGCGTCGCGCGCGCCCACAGCGGCGTTGCGCTCTCGTTTTTGCGCTTTGCAACGACGACGCAGCGTGGTTTGGTGGTGGTCGTGGTGGTGGGGGTGGGGGTGGTGGTGGCTGAGACTGGGCGTGGGGGGGGCGGCGGTGCTGTCCACACGGCGCTGTGCTGGGCCCGTGCGGACCGGCGCCCGCCTGTGGCGCACGTGCGCGTCTGGCGGTGGCGCACGCGGTGCAGCAGGCGCCCACCGGCCGGCGCTGCGGCTGCCGGCTGCCTGACGACGGGGGCACCATCAGGGGCTGGTCTCTGAGCACACTTCTGGTGCCTCTGCTGCTGCGGCTGCTGCCATCATGGCTCGCCGGGCGAAGGCGCGGGAGTTTGACGCGCGGGCGACGCTGGAGGAGCGTCTCGGGCCAGATGTGCTCAAGCGGCTGGAGGCGATGGCCCACGAGTTCGTGCGGTTTGAGCGGGGTCAGTTTGGGTTCTACATTGACCCCGCCCGCTACGCCGTCAAGCAACGACAGGTGGGGCCGCTTGGGCGGGGACGCCGCCGTAAGGTCGTGGCAGGTGTCGACAAGGATGGCAACGTTATTACCGCTTGGATTGGGGTGGATGGCAAAGCGAAGGACGCGAGCACGCTCAACGGGGAGACCGTCACCATCCCAGAAGCGTACGCGGAAGGCGCGTTTGGGATTGGCGTCGGTCCCGATGGGGAAGGGGGTGGTGGCGGCGGCGGCGGCGGCGGCGGCGGAGGGGGTGGGGGTGGCAATGGGGGCGGCGGCGGCGGTGGGGGTGGCGGTGGGGGTGGCGGTGGGGGCGGCGGTGGCGGTGGGGGCGGCGGCGGTGGCGGTGGCGACGGAGATGGTGGCGGCGGGGGCCCCGGCGGCGGTGGCGGCGGGGGTCCAGGTGGCGGCGGCGGCGGCCCTGGCGGTAAGGGCCCGGGCGCCAAAGCGGGGGATGCTGGGAAGCTCACGGGTGCCGCTGCAGCGGTGGCGGCCGCGAGGCAGAATGAGGCCAAGCGGCTTGCGTCTGGGAAGCCCGGGGATCCGGGCTTTGGTGGTCCCGGCATTGGCGGGGCCACCCCTGGTCAGCCCGCTGCGCCGCGCCTCCCGACCGGGAAGGTGGAAGCCAAGGACAATACGGCGCGCGGACGACAAAAGAAGCCGCTGCATTGGGGCAAGATCCCCAACAACCTCATCCCTGGCACCATCTGGACAACGCTGGACGAGAAGGTGGTCCCGATCAATGAGGAAGAGGTGGACGAGCTCTTTGGCGTGGACGTGCAGGAGTCGACTGGTTTTGGCGCAGCACAGGAAGAGGTCAAACCAGAGGTACTGCCGCACAAGCGCAAGCACAATGTCAACATTTTGCTGGCTAACCTCAAGATGAGCTCGGACGATATCAAGGATGTCATCCGCATCCCCACGTACAAGGACCTCGAGGCGGGCACCCTGCAGGCGCTCTTGCTTATTTGCCCGACGCCCGAGGAGGAACAGCTCCTCGCGCAGAATGTGGGCATCAAGGACCAGGTGGACCGGACCGACCAATTTATGATGGAGCTGGCGGAGCTGGCCGGCCTGCGCGGCAAGGTGCTCTGCGCGCTCTCTGCCAAAACGTTTAACGACGAGGCGGTAGAGGTAATCCGCAACATGGATACGTTTGCCATGATTCCAGCGGAGGTGATGGCGTCGACGAAGCTGGCAAGCACGCTGCAGACGGTGCTGGCCATGGGCAACTTTCTCAACTCGGGCACAGCCCGTGGTGGCGCGCACGGGTTCAAGCTTGAGGCGCTTGCTATGCTGTCGACTGTCAAGAACGCGCAAGGCGGCTCTTTGTTGGACTACATTGTGTCGTCCATGGAACGAGACCAGCCGGGCATCCTCCCGCTGGACGACATGGCGTCGCTGCACCGGTCTGCGATGCTTTCCCTGGACGCCATTGGGGAGGACGTCCAAGCCCTGCTCGAGTCGGTGACGAACGTGTCGGAGCAGATCAAGTCCATTGGTGACGATGCGTCGCTGGCGTCCTTCAAGACGGAGATGGAGACGTTTGCTAGCGAGGCCGTCAAGGTACGGGAAGAAATCATTTCCCTGCGTGGCCTCATGATGGAGAAGCAACAAGCCATGATGGGCCACTTTGGTGAGCGCAACAAGGCCTCACGTGCGCGTGCAGAGGACCTCTTCCGCATGCTGCGCGAGTTTGCAGACGATGTGGATCACGCGCTCATGGTCAAGTGGGAGAAGGACATGCGGGACGCCAAAAAGGCAGGCCGGGCGCCGCCGCCCAAACCGGGGACAAGGGCAGAAGCTGCGGCGGCGGCCGAGGCTGAGGCGGCAGCGGCCGCGGCTGAGATGGGGGACTCGCCAAGTAGCGCCGCCCCTGAGACCCCGTCGGCAGCGCCGGTTGCTTCACCGACCCCTACCGCTGCGGCGGCGGCCTCACCGACAGCTGCTGCGTCGACGGCGCCACCAGCAGCCGCCGAGCCGACGGCTACGGCGCCACCAGCGGACGAGGCGGCCGCCCCTACCGGGGCCCCTGCCCCTGATGCGTCCGCTGCCGACGCCGCGCCGGCGGACACCCCTGCCGCCGATGTTGCCCCTGCTGCTGACGGTGAGGCCGCGCCGACGGGTGACGAAACTGCCCCGCAATAGGTTGCCGCGCGCGGGCATTTTCTGCGCACGACGACACTTTGACCACCATCATTGAGGTCGGCGACCAACCCGCTAACCCCCCATAGTTCCCAGCCTCTACTCCGCAGTGCGTAACCATTATCCCCCCTTCCTCGGTGAGTTGCCCCATATGTAATCAGACGACCCCTTACGATCCATCGACCTATTCCATTCTCGCGTTCGCGCGGCCGTACCCCACACGAGTGACAGTCTCGGGTGAGTTTGTCTCAGCAGGAGAGTGGCACAATTGGGCGACATTGACGTGCTGAAAGCGATACAAAGCCAATGACGGTGCTCTCAGGCATGCGCTAGGGAGCACAGGCACGAACGTTTGGTGAACAAACTCGCACAAAGCGCCAACGCTGGCAGCAACAAGCAACAGGGCGTGCCTAAGCCGAACGATATTCGACCAAGCGCGGCTACGCCACTCCACACCCACCCCAACAGAACACCCCCCTCATAAACCTTCCGCTCGGGATCCCTCCTACGCCAGAATAGCAGCCACTGCATGCCTACTCATGCCAACTATCGACCAGCCCAGCCGCCCCAACCGCCATCACCTGCGTGCCGCAACACCCGATAACCGAAAGCACAGAAAAACAAGCGCGCTCCAAGAGAGGAGAGGGCCCATTTACACAATAAACCGGTACGCGACGGGCTCCACCAGCTCGATGGACGGTGCGGTCACGGTCAGAGCCGGGCGGGGCCCGACTGGCTGGCGCTTGGGCAGCACAGCCTTCTCGCCCTTGGCGTGCGCCTCCCGCGACAGCGCATCGTTCGTCTTCACACGGAGCTTGAAGTCCTCGTCGCACCGCGACTTCTTCAGGTGCTCCACGCGGACGTGGAAGCGCTTTGCCAGAACCTTGCCCCGGACCTTCTTGTTGACCTCCACACCCACAGCGGTACGGGAGATAGTGAACACACGGCCCGTCTTGCCGTGGTAGTACTTGTACGGCATGCCCTGCTGCACGGCAGCATTGGCGACAATGTCGACATAATCGCCCACCTTAAAGGTGGTCAGGTACGTGGACAGATGCTCCGGCCCATGCTTCCGGAACGACTTGGCAAACAGATGCCTAGTGTTGCTGCGCTTACCACCCGAACGAACCATGGTTTCGGTGGAGGTTCAACACGGGGGAGCAAAGGGGAGGGGGAGGGGGAGGAAGGGAGGGGGGATACGCCGGTCCCGCACACGGGGACTGGGACGGCTGGTGCACTGCAAACAACGCAAAAACGTCGGGCGCGACGGGGGAGGCGTCGCCGACGACCAACCCCCCGGCCCTCGACCACACGCTCTGACCGATCGACCACTAAACAGAGTGGGTTGTCCAATGGACAACAGCGACGTTCGAAATTCACCTGCGATCGTTGTAAAAAAGAAGTAACAGCATCTCCTGTATGCAACGCACCAATGCTGGATGGACATGTGTCTCTTGTTGCACGGAGAGAAACTTACAATATAATTACCAGGGCTATCGAGAATTCACATGTTGATGCCCCAGACACGCTCTCAGAGTCTCGGAGTCAGGCACATCTCTAATAGACAACTATGGTGACAATCGGAGACATATTCAAATCAATTAAGACACAATCAATCGCGCCTTCTTCGACAACAGCCAGACAACGCCCGTTACACAGGTGACGCGTCCTTCCTTGTGGGGGGGGGGGCAGTGCATACGACTGCACCAGCCCGTTGGCGCGCCTGTCGCTAGACCGGGGGACGCTCGGGGGTGGAGTATTGTCAGTCGCTGGACCTCGCTTTTTGCAGCGGAACTGTGCGCGCGGTATGGCCGTCGCTAGTGACGCTGCTGCCGCTGACAATTGCCCGCCCACTGGCACGGCGGGGTCGGCGTAGCAGGCTGGCTGGTTGCTGAATATTTTGCCGCCGTCGCCGTCTCATCGTCTGTGCGTCTGCGGCGTCTCGTACGCGTCTGAATGCGGGGGCAAGGGGGACACACTCTGTCTTCGCCCGCGTGTGATGCGGGGGAGTAGCTTGGGGCTGGATGGGTTCTTTATCGCCTGCATTTTATTGCGAGGGCGGAGGAGGGGGGGGGGGCGGCGTGGCTTTGATGCGGTGCTGTGGGCGGTCAGCTTGTGTGTTGAGTGGCCACAATCTGCGACGCTGACCCGGCGGATGTGGCGGGAGGCTCACACGCGGGCCGAGATGCATCTCTGACGATGACAGCCGCACGCCCTGCGTGGCGCATGTGGCGCGGCTCCTTTTTTCATACCAGTTTTTCCCCTGCCCGGGACGCTGTTCGTGCCCACACGACTTGACGGGGGCCACCACGCTTGCTGGACCATCGACGGGTGTTTTGACGACCAGGAGGGGCGTGTGCGACACTCCCTGCGGTTGAGCAGAGGGCGTTCACTGTGTGTGCCTGTGCCACCCTGGCGCGCTCGTGGTGGTCGTGTTGCGCAGGGGTGTTGTGGCGGACGGCGTTGGCGACGCTGTGACGGTGGCCACTCTTTCTAGGTTGCTTGTTGGTACCGTTTCTGCTGGGCTGGCGCCGGCGCCATGTCCATCAACCGGTATGACCTCAAAGAGGCGGTTCTGCTGGCACGCGGCGAGCGAGACGCCGAGCTGCTGAGGCTGACTACTCTGCGGGAGCTGCCCAAGTCACTCTTCTTTTCAAAGCCCGCCGCGTCTGCGCTCCCCGCCGCGCACCGGGGAGGTTGGACGGGAAAGCCGGTTATCTATTCCCATGGAGAGGTGTACAAGATGGTTGAGTCGGTAGCTGCCACGATGCGGGAAAGCGGCGTCCGTCCCGCAACGGTCTGTGCGCTGGTGGCACCGTCAGGCAGCTTGGAGGCGGCTGTCTTTTTCTTAGCGCTCGTGTGGATTGGCGCCGTCGCCGCGCCTGTTGACGCGGGGCTGGACAGCGAGGGCCTGGCCGTGGCGCTCCATGCGTGTGCAGCGACGATTGTCGTCTCCCCTATCCCCGACGAGGGGGCAGACGGGGACTTGGAGGAACGCGTCGGGGGGGAGGCGCTGGAGATCGGTGCCCGTGTAGCGAGCGTGGCCAAGAAGATGGGCATCATCTCGTGGCATCTGTTCCGCACGACGAACGAGGGGGTGAAGCTGGAGATGCATGGCGCGCGGGCAGGTGCGAGCGCGGCTTGGAAGGGCGGCTCGGCCGACTATAAGGTGGACCCGGAGGAGGTGGCAGTCCACCTGCTCGCATCCCCCCCGACGCTGGACCCTGCAGGTGGGGACCTTGGCAACGCCCACGTGGTGGACGTGGTGCGTTTGACGCATCGCAACTTGGTGTCTTCGGCCAAGATGTTCGCCACCAGCTACAAGCTCAAGGTGGAGCAAACGACGCTCCTCACTTGTGCGCTGCATGACGCGCATGGACTGGTTGTTCTACTTGCGACCCTGCTGTCTGGTGGGCAGCTGGTTCTCCCACCCGCGACGGCCGCGCCTGAGGAGTTCTTTACCGCGGACATGTTTTGGCCGCTGGTGTCGTCCTGTGAGCTCGACTGGCTGTCGGCGTCACCAGCCAACCTGCGCATCGTATCGACGGGTGATTCCTTCCCGGACAAGTCGAGCATCACATTTGTGCGCGTCGCGACAGGCCTCCACACAATGTCTGAGGGGAGTGCCTCTGCCGACGATGCCCTCTCCCTTGAAGAAGTGGAGTTTCTGGCGGACAAAGTGTTCCACGTGCCAGTACTTCCTGCGTATGGTCCTGCCGCGGCCGCGGGTCACGCGGCTGCCAACACCACGGACGCTAGCGGAGAGAGCCCCGGTACGCTGGGCAAGCCTGTTCCCAACGGCGTGCGTCTTGCCATTCTCGACCCGGTCACGCGTGCTTACCTGCCAAAAGGGGAGGTCGGAGACGTGGCTGTATCTGGCGACGGCGCGTCGTCGGCGGTCCTCGCTGGTGCAGGCCGGGACGAGGAGGCGGTGCGCAAGCTCTTCCTTCATGAAGTCTTGGATGACGTCGACGACCAGGATGGCTTCCAGGCCGGTGTTATGCCGACGACGGGACCGGTGGCTGGTAAGTACTCGACCATGGCGGCTGCGCCTGTCCCCATGTCCCAAAGCGCCCGTGCGGCGGACAAGGGGATTCACGACTGGGACTCGGACACTGTCGCGTCAGGTGGAGTGTACCGAAACCTACCCCCGCTCAGCGCTCGCGCGTCGGCGACGGCGGCCGCAGCGGTTGCGGCAGCGCAGGCAGCGGCCCGGCCGGCGACGGTGTGGTTCATGACGGGTGATCGCGGCAATCTGGACGAGGATGGTTTCCTGGTGGTGGTTGGCGACGCCCGTGAAATGCGGGCGGCAGAGGCACGGAAGCTGGCGCTTGCTGCAGCAGCGGAGCAGCGGCGCAAGGAAGAGGAGGATACAGCCGACGAAGCCAAGCGCCGGGCGGAGGAAGAAAAGGCTGAAGCGGAGGCCGAGCGTCGCCGGGCTGCTGGCCTTGAGCAGGTGGATGATGAGGCTGATGCTGCTCGCAAAGCAGACGAGGCCAAGCTCGCTGCCGCCGCGGCGCTTGCAGCGGCCGGTGGCGCCGCCGCCACCCGCGGCAGCTGGATGCGACGTCAGTCGAACGAGGCTGACTCCTCTGTCACTCGTGCGGATAGCAACAACGGCTGCGCCATGCGCTCGTTTGGCAGCCTCGGCACTGCCGAAGACGGGCGTATGAAGCTGGACGGCTCGTCAGCTCAGGCCATCCTGGCGCACCTCGACAAGCTGGCAGCCGGTCAGGAGACGCTTGAGGCAGAGCTGACGGTCGCGCACAAGGCGCGGATGGACATGATGCAGCAGCGCCTCCAGGCAGCGGAGGCCCTCGCGGTGAATCGCCGCCAGGAGATGCGACTTGATGCTAACGCTGCGGCCGCGCGGGATGCAGCGGTGGCAAACTCTGCGGCCGCTGCCGCGGCAGACCCCGCGGTGATGGAGGTGTCGGTGGACGAGGCCCAGGCGGCCATCATGTGTGCGGCAGCAGCTTCAGAAGAGTCGGCGCAGGCCACCGCCGCGGCCGCGGCAGCCGCGCAGGCCGCGGCCGCCGCGGCAGCCGCGGCGGAGCGTGCGTCCGAGGTCACGGCGGCTGAGGTGCGGAAGCTGCCTCCCCCTCCGTCGGCGGCGGAGAAGGCCATGAAGTTGGCTGTGGCGGCCGCGGCGTCGGAGCGGGCGATCGCTGCGAGCAAGGCCGCCGCCGAGCGTGCGGCGGCGGCGGCGCTGCTGGATGTGGTGGACCCCAACAACGTGACCAAGGTCGTGGCGGTTAGCCTTGACGATGTGGAGGCGGCAGTCGAGGGCCACCCCGCCGTGGCCAGTGCGCGTGCATTTGGGCGGCCAGACCCGCGGTTTGGGTCGGAAATCTATTGTGCGGTGGTGGTCAAGGGCGGCGGGCGGCTCTCTGAGCCGTGGCTCCTCCTTCACGTACAGTCGCTGCTGCCTGCAGCTGCTGTCCCCCGCCGCTTTTACGTGGTTGATGAGGCCACCATTGCGGCCGACCGCAGCACACTAGCGGCTGACAACAAACTCCGGCCTCTCTCGGGGGTGAGCGGCTACGCGGGCGCCGCGGTCGTGCGGCCGCCAACGTGGGTGCCCAAGAGCCGTCGTGTGCAGGCATCAGTCTAAGGCAGTGCGGTGACGCCACTGTTGCACATGGAAGCGTGGAGGCACTTGTTTTAGTACATACTCCCTGCGTTCTATTAATGCTTTGGCGTGCGTTTTTCGATTCCCTCACTGCTGGAATGTGAATACCTCCATGGTCCGCGGTACTTGGTGGCCGGGGATGAGTGTTAGTGGTCTGGTGCAACTGTATGCCTGTGTCTTCAGGAGTCTTTTTCACGCCGCTTCTGGTCGTGGGATATGATCGTAGTGGATAGTAGCCTGTGGGTGCTCTACCTCGAGCGTGCGCTGACGTATGTTGTGTATATACTGTTCTGTGCGTAAAACTTTGGGTGTGGGTGATGCTTGTAAAGTACCCTCAACTGGTGTGCCCCGGCAGTACTGTCTACGAAACCTACTGGCCGCTTGGTGTGCCGGGGGGGGCGTTGTGGGGGCGGCGCCTGTTTCCTCCCCCGCCCCCACCCCAGCGTCGGCGCCGACCCCGACCCCGACCCCGGTGGCCCTTGGTCATTGACGTCAACCCGACGCCGACTCCGACACCGGCGCCCCCCTCTCCACTAGCAGCGCATGCGCCGTCTACGCGGGCGCGCCGGGAGTGGTGCGGATGTCCGCTGCCGCTACGGACGGTGGCGATGGCTAAGAGGTCCAAGAAACAAAACTTTCAGTGACAATTCTCAGCTGCGTTTCACAAGCGCAACGGACGGGCACTTTGTTCTTACTACAATTGACGGATGGCTGCTGTTCAGGATTGCCCCTACATGGTGGCGACGGCCGCGCAACAGGGCGCCGACGCCTTCTCCAGCTTGCGAGTTCCCTTTGGAACCCAGTGTCAGTGCCTGTTTTCTTGCAGCTGCCTTTGTATGTACAAGGTGAGAAAACATAACGGCGCGTACCTCACCGACCTCTCCGATGTCGTCGATTCCGGACGGTGAGTGCCTGCTCGTCCAAATCCGACGACGGGTCCCCATCATCCTCGCATAGCTCCGCCGCACCGGCCCGCTGCCGCATCTCCTGGTGGGCGTACCGCCGCGACTGCCCAGCATCGGGGGAGTCCCGCCGGCGGTCGCCCAGGTCAATCACAAACTCCAGTTCGCTGACAGCGCCACGCAAGGAGGAGGGGGAGCGCGACACGCCCGACCCGAGCCGCCGCTGGTGGCGGATAGAAAGGTCACGCTCGATGTCACCGTCCGACTTGGACCCCCCGCTACGGGCGCTGCTGCTGTCGTCGTCCGATTCAAAGCTGTCCGACGTGTAGGTTGTGGCCGGGGAGGCCATGACGTCCGAGGAGAACGACCCATCATACGCCATTGTGATCACCGAACAAACTGCCTGGGCGCAGTCCGCCTCGTCCGCAGAGACGTTCGTGTCAAACGACCCGCGTTCGCTGCCGTCGCTGTCTACTTGCGCCGAGATGGGGCTGGACACCAGTGGGCTGGTGCGCACCACCTCCACGCACCCCAGCGTGGCGACGCTGCAGCTCCCGTCGATGATATCAGCAGAGAGTGGCGGCACGACCGCTTCGTACTCGCCAGGCTTGACGTTGGTGACGGTTCCCCCCGCGACTAGCTGCGCGTTGAGGCCGCGCAGGCGCTCATCGAGCTCCTGTCGTGCAGGCAGCAGCATATCTGCCATATCTCCATCGTCGTCGCCGCCGCCTGCTGCGAGGGCAGCAAGCTGCGCGTCAAAGCGAGCCAGCGTCTCCTCCACACTCCGTTTCTCGGCCAGCAGCTCGGCGGTGGTCATTTTGGTAGCGCCTCTGCCCGCGCCTGCGGCCCGACGGCGAAAAGCGGCTCCCTCGGAAGAGGCTATCTCCCAGTTCATGCGGCTACGGCCAGGACTCACCGCCGTGGCGGCGCCGTTGACACCCTTGGCAGCCGTGGCGGAGGAAGACTTGGGTTTCTTGCCCGGCAGCGAAAAGCCCTTGAAACCCTTCTTTTTCTTCTTCTCCTCGTTGCCTGCCGCGGGGGCGCTGCTGTCGACATCCGCCTTGAGCGACGCTCTCTGCACGGTGGCCTCGGCAAGCACCCGGATGCGCTGATCCACCGCCGCTGTCGGTGCCGTCGAGCTGGTGAGCAGGAACGTACTGACCCGTTGGAGGGTCGCAAAGGAGAGGTTCACCGGTAGCCAGTCCTCCAGCGCCTGCATCTTGTGGCTGGGCAGGTCCTTATCCCCGTACAGCCAGCGCTCCTCCTCTGCAATGGCGATAGTGCAGTGCAAGTGGCCAAGCGTTGTCCAGTCCGCCTTGGCATCCACATCTGTCCGCTTGCCGTCCTTGTTGTACCTGCCTCCCCCGCCACCACCCCCACGGCTGCTGCTGCTGCCGTCCGATGCAGCGACTGCCTCTGCCACCCGCGCCGGGCAGACGAGACCCATGCCCTCCACAACCACCCACGGCGCACACGTCGTGGCCGCGTCCCACCGCTTGGCTGCCGGGTCAACGCTGCCCGTGTTGCAGCCGCCGTAGGGGCGCCCGTCATCCCGCAGCACCTGGACAGCAACGTCGTGGACGTCGAACAACTTGCCATGGGAGTGGGGCAACGCGCCCAACCCGCGCCAGCACCCACCGAGGGGGTGGTCTCCGGAGCCGGCCGCCGCCCCCATCGAGCTGCCACCCCCACCACCCTTCGGTCCTCCGCTGGCGCCACCGGCGGCAGATGCGTCGCCCAGTCCATGCCGCTGCGCCGCCCCATGGCGGTCCCCCCCCCACTTTGTCGTCACGCGGCGCATGGCACATGGCGCGGGGCGGGCGTGACCTTCCGCACCATACAGTGGGTTTGGGGGAGATGGCGAAGGAGACGCGCGTGGAGGGGAAGGTTAAGATGGGCTGCGGGTCCCGCCCGTCGCCACAGGGTCAGGTCTGCACCCACGGCAGAGCCGCCCCGCCCGCCTGGCGGACACAGCGATGATCCTCTTCCCACAAACACGCTGCAGCACAGCCACGCGTGATGTTCTGTCAGTCGCTGCCCTCCCAATTGACAGCCTCCAAGAGTTGGACTGTCGACCGAATCAATGCTGTACAGTACACTGACGTTGACTAGGCAGACTTGCGAACTGAACAAGTACTCTGAAATTTGATATCCCTACATTAGAGACTTTCAGCACGTAGGATCCGGGTATGTTATGGGGTCCCCTCAAAAGCGGGCTTTCGATGGGAGTCTCGATGGGCTGGAATGCCCCATCGAAAGCGCTCGATGGGTCTCGAGGGGCTTAGATGGGCTACGTGTAAGTATCTACGCTGTTCAATAGATGGAACACTTTTCATTGTTTTTATTCTGTAGATATAGAACGGCTTGTCCCCAACAGTGTACAGAGACATGAAAAAAAAAACCATGAGCGACCGTCTGCGCGATACCAAAGAGCGGGGAGGTCAGGGGCGCGGGGCCAGCCGACGGACGCTGCCGAGCACCGGCGTGCTCGGGTACCCGCGGCGGCCGCCGTCAAATACGCCGGGACGGCCTCGCCGAGGGGCGGGGCGGCGGAAGGGGGCAGCGGGCCACCGCGCCGACCGCCACCCAGGCAGTAGACCAAGCTGCGGGCGCCCCACTGGGCGTCCTCACGGCCGCCGGTGGCGGGAGCCACTCCCAGTAGCGTCCGGCGTCCCCAGGCAGGAAGGGTGCGCAAGGCGAAACCGCCAGGGTCGACCGTTGCGCCGACGCAGCCGCCAAGAGGCTCGGCGCCGGGCATGCACGCGACAAGCACCGACTGGTTGCCCCGCCACAAATCGCCAGCCGCAATTCCGCCCCTCGGCGCGCGGGCCGGATGCCAGTTACCGGCCATGGGTTGGAGGCAAAGGGAGGAATTCTCGGCACTTCTGCGAAAAAACGATGAGGAAGAGATGCATTCTGCCTAGGACACTAGTGTCTATTCTACCGCTTGAGAGGATTCCAGAATCCGTCCATGAGGATTCTGGAATCCTCAGGAGAAACGAGGATTCTGTCCAGTGTGAGGCACCCCACGGCCAGAAAAAAAAAGAAACAATAATGCCGCGAGTGTGCATACAGACGACACCCTCCGCCGCCAGTGGCGCCAAGCCCCCCCCACTCGGACGCCATCCCCACCCGTTGGGTGCTCGACGCAGAGTCTACGGGGCGCCTCCGCGGCGGCCATGGTTCCGTGATATGGAGTCAGCGCCCGAAAAACAAGAATGGCGGCACCCCCCCCCCCCGCGTGATCACATCACCCAATGGTAGACACACCGGACTTGTCCCCGTCAACGCCCCCTCTCCTGCGCCGCCGCCGCCCGCAGCGGCACACGCCCACCGCCCGGTACTACCCCCCCCCACCCCTCGACCGCTCTACCATGAGGCCACAGCCGCACCCCAAAACCGCGGGTCGCCCAACCCCCCCCCCCCCTCCCCCCTCGGGTATCACACCAAGAAGTTAAGCAGTGGCGTCAACGCCATCGCCACCACACACGTCCACGCGAGGGCACTTGCCGACCACGGCGAGGCAGCGGCAGCGGCGGCAGCAGCGGCGGCGGCGGCGGCGGCGGCAGTGCCCTACGCGGCGTTGAGATCCCCCCCCCTCTTGCCGCCACCACCCACCAACCCCCCTCGCAACCCCCCCCCCGCCGCCGCCGGCAGAGGGGACCCCAACGGCCGCCTGCACGGCCGATGACGCGGCCATGATGGCCGAACCCATCAACGCCCACGAGCCAACCCCATCCGAGGCACCCCCCGTCCCCCCCCCTACCTCCCCCTACCCCCCCGCCACCACCTACCTCCCTCCGCCCACCCCCCCCGCCACCACCACCGTCACCGCGGTCACTCGCGGCGGTCAGCGAGTAGTCGCTGCGGCAGCCGCTGCTGCTGTCGGTGTTGTAGCCATCCGCATCCCCATCGACGCTGCCAACGCCACAGGTCGTCTCGTCTGCGCCCCGGCCGTCTCCGTCCCAGCCTTCGCTGTCGGCGACGGGAGGCCAAGGGCAGTTGGCAACGGCCGCTGCCCCCCCCGGCCCCCACGCCCCCCCCCCCCCACGTGGGTGGCCGCCCGCCCGCTCGCCCACTCGCCCGCCCGCCCGCCCACTCGCCCGCCCACTCGCCCACTCGCCCGCCCTCCCACCCGACACCACGCACTCCCAGCCATCCATTTTTTTTAAAGGCCACCCAGTCCGCACGCAGTGCAAAGGCATTGCAGCCACCCACTTTGCCTTCGCGCATCATCGTCAGCTCCCGCTGAAAGCCCGCCGAGTCCGCGCATTCGATGGAAACTCGACGGGACTCGACGGGGCTTCAGTGGCCGCCGAAGCCCCTTTTCGATGGGCCTTCGAGGGAAACTCGATGGGGACGCGCTCGATGGGCCTCGATGGAGATTCCCATCGGGCGCGCGTCCTTTACAGTCTCGCATGCACAGTCTCGGACTATGATATTTCTCAGCTCTCTCACGAGGTCTTCGTGTGGGACCACAACCTATACCAGTGTTCCCACTTTCGCTTCCCTTTCGTCCCCCCCCTGCCCTGGTACTCCTGCTCACTGTGGCAGCCACTAGTGCTGTTGGTAGGACCCTGGATACCGCGCAACGAAGAAGGACACACTGTTGACGCTGTGGTGGTACCAAAGCGGTCCTGGCCATCTTCAAATCATCTCTGGGAGCAACGAATAACTCACACGCAGACGTACAAACTGTGCTCATACAGACAGCGCTGGCTCGCCAGCGTCTACTCGGCTGTCTACCACTACATAGAAAAGGCGCTCAAGCAAGCCAAGGGCGTCTGCTTAAGAGTCTCGCCTATCCCCCCCCCACCCCTCCCCTCGCCCACCGGTTCCTCCTTCCCATGCAAACAACAAGCTGCCGGCGGCTAGGTCAGCGGCCAGTTCCAGTCTTCATGCCACCCCCCCCCTCCCCCCGCCCCCCTCCCGCCGGCTACACCTCCTCACGCTTTCCGCCTGCCCGCACTTTGCTATCACACTCTCAGCAGCCAGTCCCGGCCTACGAGCAAGGCCGCCAAGACGACACAGTTCCACAATCCCACAGCCGACAGCGGCGAGCCCGCCAGCACGAGCAGCAGCAAGCTGTCCCGGGCATATCCTCGAACCCACCCGGGTGAGTCCAACGAGGTTATTGGTTGCACTCCGCCACACTCCGCCACACCCTCCTCACGTCGGCAAAGCACGTCACAGAGGCACCTCCTCGAGGTACTCAGCAAACCCGCCCGGATATGCGGCGCTCTCCGGGAGAACTCCAGGCGGAGCGGGACCCAGCTCGCCACCGTCAACGCCAACCACGGCGTCGGCACCCCCCGCAGCGTCAACGCCATCCGCAGCGTCAATGCCAGCACCACCGCTCACGATCCCTGCAGATTCACCAACAGCCCCACTGGCCACGTCCCCGACAGCACCAAGGCCGGCCCCATCGTTGGAGCCATCCACGACGACACGAGTACCCCCCTCATGGGCAGCGCCCTCCCCGCCCTCAGCACCATCCGCGACGGCGACACCCTCCCCTCCATCAACGCCATCCCAGACACCGACTCCCTCCTCTCTCGCAACTCCCTCCTCTTGCTCGACGCCCTCCCCATCGCCAAGGCCCTCCCCGTCATCATAATCTTCCCCGTCATCATAACCCTCCCCACCGTCTACGCCCTCCCCACCGTCCGCACCGCCGTCCCCTGACGCATACCCAGGCAGCAGCGTCGCACTACTATCCCACTCCGGATCGGCAGAGCCATTCGACCCCGCAGAGCCATCCGACCCCGCAGAGCCACTCGACCCAGCAGGACGAGCCGGACGCTCTTGGAGCTCATCGCCCGACGCGTCAATGACAAAGGTCCCGTCGTCGGCAACTTGCATGGCGCGTCGTTTGTCCTTTCCATCACACAGCCGGAGACCGGCCTTGACGTTCTGGTGCTTGCGGAGGAACTTGCTGACATGACGCACCTCCTCCCGCCACCCATCGTATGCACCGTCATCGTTGCCACTTCGGCGCAACTTACGGACCCCAGCCACCTTCTCAAACATGCCTCGTGCCCAGTGGGCGATAAGCCCGACGTGTCCTGTGCTTGCGTCAACGTACTCGGCGTCGCCCACGTCCTTAGGCTCAAGGACACGCGAATGGTGGCCATTTCGCTTGAACATCGCTTTCAGCGCGGCGTTGATGGCGGCGTCCGCCGTTTGAGAGTTCGCGTACTTGCCCTTCTGCAGCCACTTGGCCGCAACCTCGGGGGTCATCAGCTCCACGTTCTCGCCCAAGCTGCTGAAGTACGCCTGCATTGCCACCTTCCCCAGAGCCTCGTTCACGTGGCTGGTGATGCGGAGGAGCTTCTCACTGACGCGAACGCGCTTCTCCGTTGGGGTGCCGGCTGTCGTCAAGAAGACGCGGAAGCTCGCAAGGTACGCCTCCGAGTCGTCGCGGGTGCCACCTCGGACGCTCTCGCAAGCCTCGCACAACATACCCAGGAAGCGCGCCCGGTTGGGCATCGCCTTGTAGCTTTCGGTGGACCCCAACATCTCGTTGATCAGCGCCTTCTTGGCCACGTCGCGCACATCACCGAGCTCCTGTTCATTGATGGTTGCCAGCTCCAGCTGGGCCTCACAGTCGTCCAGCATCGCGGTGCTCCCACGAATTTTGACCGCCCCAACCGGCTCCGTCTTGACTCTGGCGACCACCCCGTCGTACACGCCCTTGACGGCGCCCTGCAGTTGCACCACAGCTTGGGCGGTGCGCTCGTTCCTCACGCCCTGGTTGTGCAAGCTCGTTGAAAGGCGGTTGACGGAGGTGTGGACCTCATCGAGCTTCTTGCTCAGCCCCGCCAAGTGGGCACACACTGGGCGAAGGCCCTCTGCAAACACCCTGGTCATTGCGACCACGGTCACGTGCGAAGAAGCAGGCGGCTCGCCGACCTGGTGAACTGGAGGAGGAACAGCAAGCGCGTAGCTCCATTCTGCGACGCTGCCGTTGGCGGCCCGTCAGACACCCGAACAGGCCCGCCAGCAGGACCATCGGCCAGCTGCTGAGTCACCGTCTTCTTGGATGCGCGCTTGACGCGCGGCTTGACCTGCTTTCGAACGCCCTTGGTTGATTTGGACGGGGACTTCGTAGCCGCTCGCGTACGCGACCGCTCTCTAGCGAGACCGGCGTTGTTGGCAGCAGCCCCCCTCTGCACCACCCGATAATAGAGACCTCTGGGTGGAACAACCACAGGAGCCTGACGCGTCTGCAGGGGCGCCTTGAACAAGGAAGGCCTACGCACGCCGGACGACGATGGCGGTGCATGCAGGCCCGCCGACCCCGGCGACGCAGCTCGTGAAACGGCGGGCTGGCTTGGCGTGCTGGCCCGTGAGCCACCCCCCCCGACAGGCACCATCGGCGTGGTTGTGGCACGTGCGCCCCGGCGCGCGGCTTCTGCGATGGAGACCGGAGAAGCGCCATCCTCCTCATGAGCCGTCCCGCCTGCAGCTGTCGCATCAGCGCCACCTTTCAGAGTCGTGGACGCCCCCAGCGCGCGCTTCCCCGACTGCATCGCCGAGGTGCGCCGCGGGGGCGTCGACGCAGCAGCAACGAGCGTCGCAGGTCGCCGGGGGGGCAAGGCCATCCCGCGCACCTCCGCAGCCCGGAGAGGACGGGCTGCAAGCGGTGGTCGGGCCGAACTGGCCGCCGGGGACAGCACTGGAGGCTCGAGAACGGACGACTCGTCCGAGGCGAAGCCAGGAGTGACCCAGTGCAGTTGCGCCTGACCCGTCGGCATCTCCGCCAGAACAGCGGCTGCTGCCGCATGGCCATCACTTGCGGCCGTCGGCTGCGTCGAAGGAAGGTTGGCAAATAGCTGAGGAATGCGCCGAGGAGGCATAGTGGTGGGAGTGTGGGGAACGAACGGGTCAGGTCACAGTGAACACAGGAGGGAGGTAAGGGAGAAACAACAAGGGGCGCCACCACAAAGCGCAGGCTCAAACGCGTCGTCAGAGACACCGCATTAAAACCGCCCTCATCGCTCACTGGGCCATGCCCTGCCACGCTTTTGTACCAAAGAGCACACTCAAGGGTCCACATGACAAGACGCAAGAGCGAGCGCCGGATGCAGTTGCGACCGCACAGGGGAGCCTAACCGGCAGGAAGTTACCTTCGCGCGGGCGCGGCGCCAGGCAGGACAAAGAATCTTTGTCCACGGGCAGCAGGCCTCAGCACCGCTGAATACCGTCCTCTCATCAGGACGGAGAAGCAACCCCTCGCCCTCACTAGCTGCGGCACACATCTGTGGAAGCGCGACCGAAGACGCTGCGCCGCTCGTGGGCTGGCCTCAGGCGCCGGCTACCCCTCTCCCCGCCGTCCACGAGCCGACGTACCGTCGTCGGTTCCGATCCATGACCAGAAAGTACGTGGGGACGAGCGCAGTCCGACATTGGCAGCGGGTGCCGTACCAGGAAGAGACGCGGACCACAGGCGCTGCGCAGGCGTTCAGGCGATGGTGTGCGAAGCGCAGGAGCCAAAGCAGCGGCGAAACGCTCTCGTTGGGGACCCACAGAGGGAGGCAGATTGCGTGGCGTGTCGGAAGCTGTTGGCGCCGAGGCCAGAAAAAAAAGTACCACTTGGAGCAGTCAAGTATTGGCAATGCCGCACATCTATTGGTCGACGCATCCCATAACTCTGTCATTTACACTCACTTGCTCTCGAAGACAGCAAGTTGCGCTGGCGGAGCTTGAAATCTTGCGCTGACGACGGCCTTCTCGGGGCTCGATGGGCCTCGATGGGCCTCGATGGGCCTCGGTGGTACCTGTCGACGTCGGCCACAGACCTGCCACAGCAGCCTGCAACAGCCTGCCAACACGCCTGCCAACAGCAGGAGGCATGGCCACACTCTCTGTACGTTGCGTGACTTTCTTGGATCTCCTTTGAGGGTCCTATGCGGAGGCGGTGGGGGGGCGGGGGGGGGGGGGGGGGGGGGGGGGGGGGGGAAGGCAGCGGGTGGTGGAAAGGGCTCCAGCCCGCCCTGCCTTCCAAGGGAAATGGCGCGCGGCCGCCACACACAGTGTCGCCGAGGCGCGGCTACCACACGCGGTGTCGCCGGGGCTCTGATTGCGCTTTGGACGGTGCAGACGGGTGCCTGACGTGTGAAGCTGAGTGACTTTGCGTGAGAGCGGTACCGTGTGGTCGCTTGCGTCACCCTGCCTCAATGCGTGACCGACTGTTCTTGAGGCACAGGTCATTTTCGCTGAGCCGCGCTGGCGTACGACCGTAAGTCCTGTAGGCGCCACGCAGCTACCCTCCATTCTCTCGACCAGGCGCGCCGCTCTGCTGCCCTCCACACTTTCCACCTGGCGCGCCGCTCTTCTCTCCGCCGACGCCGACGTGTGAGCCGCCTGCCTCTGCCCGCCAACGCGCAGCATCTTGGCCGTGCAGCCGTTCTCTTTCCTCCTTGTCTGGGCCGACGTGCCGCCCCCGCAACGCCAGAGACCTATGTGCTGCTCTCTTCCGCGTCGAAGCGGACGTCCCACCCTCCTCACTTTTCGTCTGCACTGCCGATGGGGTGGCCGCCTGTTACGCCTATGGTATGTGTATCTCCACAGGCGTTTTATGGGCGTCAATGTGTGCGCGGGATCGAGAACAATGCGTTGCCGTCGTGGACCTAGCGCCGCGGGTTCCTTTGCTGTGAACAGGTCATTGACGCTGACATTGGACCGCTTCACGGTGTGCTGCCGCTCGTTGGTTCGGTCTCTGTCACTGCTACTGCCGTTGACAGATATGTCTGGTGGGAAGAAGCGGGCCAGGCTGCTCGTCTGCTCTGTCTGTGCCATCACGACACACAGCAAAGGCGGCTTTGTATGGCACCAGAGGTCGGCTCATGGGAGAGAAGAGGGAAACGGCATACCCAGCAGGAAGAGGGGGAGGTCGCCACTACTGGGGGATCCTGATGGCGCCTTTGAGACGGCCGGCGCTCCCTTGCGTCCCAGGGCACGAAGGCACATGGACCTCCTGATGGGCGCCGGCAGCCCCACGGTGGAGCAGCTGGTCTCGGGAGCCGACAGCACCCCGGATCCAGACGACAAGCTGATGGCAGATGAGGCGACTGTGGGTCTGGGTGCTCTCGTAGCCGACAGTACCGGCAGCCATGACGCCGCCATCCGTGCGAAGCTGTATCCTCTGCTAGAGATGACTGGGGTGTTGCGGGAAGGCGCTGCTGACTACGCTATGGATGCTGAGTACGCCTACCAGTCCTTGGCGACGCGTGTCCTCAGTCTTTATGAGGTGCTCGATGACGCCGCGCGGTCCGTCCCCATTTTGCAGCGACGCAAGAACAGCCGACCAGGGAGGTTCAACACCCTCCGTCTTCGGGCACTGCAGCAGTTTGTTCTCGGTGTGGGCGGGGCGGGATTGTCATTGAGAGAGCAGAAGCAGCTGTACGACTTCTTGGAGGTTTGGGACCGTCGGGACGCAGTGGACCGGATGGAGGTACGTGACCACCTCTCTCTGAGTGCCGTGTTTCCTACGGCTTCTACATTTACGAAAGCGCTCCGCGACGACATCAGCGACGCTGTGCTAGGCGCGGGCTGGAAGAAACTGAAGACCCGTGAGGGCGGTGCCGTCTACGAGGGGTACTACCGGTCTGTCTTGGAGGTGGTAATGGCTCACCTGCGCAAGGGCGCAGCTGGTGTACGGTTGTGGAGCGGGGACGGTGCCCCTGCCCCTCCCACCAATCTACGACAGTCTGCCATGGACGGTGACGCGTTCCGCCTCTGTGAGAAAGAGGTTGTCGGCACTCACGGCGGCTCCAGTTTTGTGCTAGGGCTGAATCTCTATAGTGACAGCAGCCAGCTTTCGTGGTCTGGAGGTACGTTGCCGCTTTCGTTCATCATGCGAGGGCACGTGTTGACTGCCGTTCAGCTGCCTTCAATGTTTTGTGAGGGTGCGCTCGTCCTCAGTCCCACGTGCAGTAACTGAAGTCACGTCTGTTTTCTTGTCTTGCCTTGTACACTGACCTCACTGCCTTTCTCTTGCTCACCGCTGGCGCACCTCCTCAGCCCACAAACTGTACCCGGTTCGAGCTCGTCTTGTCAACGACATGACTGGTGATATCGATTGGATGACCGTCGCGTACATCCCTATTGTGCGGACCCTAGTTGAGACGGCGGCGAAGGAACGCTCCCGACTGCGCCGCTGTGGAGTCCTTCAGCGCGTCCTGTACGTGTGCATGCGTGCGGCCATGGCAGCGAGCAGATTTGGTGTGGAGGTCTGCGTGGGCGGCCGGCAGCTGATAGCCTTTCCTCGTGTGTTGCTTTATGTATGCGATCAACCGGAAGAGCGTGCTGTGTTGTGCCTCAAGGCGGGCCAGTGCCAGCGCCCGTGCTCCCAGTGTGACGTACTGGTGGGTGTCGCTGGGTCATCCGAGGCGCTGAGCGCTGCCGAACGCGACGTTGTGGAGACGCTTGAGCGCCAGCTGGAGGTTGATGGCCTCCGTCAGAGCAGTAGGCATCGTGCGAGACAGGAGACGCTTGAGGCCTCCGACAGCTTGACTGGCTTTGTGCCGGCGTTGGCTGCAATGGAAGGTCTTTCCACATCTCCCTACTTGCTGTACAAGATGATTGGCTTCGATGCCTTGCACGTACGTTGGCTTGCCTTTGGTGTGCGTGTGCAACGGGGTGTCGTGCATTCGCCTCCATTGACAATCTTTGGTGGAGCCCCGAGTCTGACAGTGTGCGACTTTTTGTGACCCTCTGCTTCGGGTTGCTTCGGATTTTGACGCAGGTGCTGGACCTGGGCGTGACCAGGCTGCTCGTGCAGTGCCTCGTCGAGGTGTTCCCCAAGATTTGCGACGGTGACACGCCCCTCTTAGGGACGGACGCCGCGTCGCACCGCATTTGCAACGAGCGTCTGCAGCACCTCGGGCGCCGCAGTAAAGCTTGCAAAACACCGCCAGGGTACGTTCTTGTGAAGGTCGTGCGAGGAGTGGTGGGCATGAGCATCCTCTTCGCCCCCTCTATCTGCAAATTGTGGCCTATGTGTGGACTGTGAGCGGTTGCGGATGGCGCCACGTGGTGCCGCCGTTGTCCCGCTCATGTGTGGCTTACGTCTGCTCTTGGTGTTTTGCTCGGCGTGTTTTCCTTCCGCACTGTCCTGCATCTCCTACGTCAACGTGAACGCATGCATGACTCTCTGAAGGTACTTGGTCAAGCACGACGAGCCGCAGTCGGTTTTCACGGGGAAGCATCAGCGGGAGGGTGTGTCGACCATGGCCTACTTGGTGGCCGGGGTCTGGCGTACACGCGGGGCTCTGCCGGTCCCCGCACCTACTGGCTCTGGAGCGGACGCATCTCTACCCGTCGGCGACGGCGTCCATGACGCTGTGCCTGACCTAGCCGCACGTGTCGCGGCTCTGGGTCTGCATGATCCTGAGGATGACGGTGAGGAGAGCAACGTTCCGGCCGGTCAGGCTGGCACAGCCCAATATGACTGGCCTGCCTATCACGCTGTGTGGAAGGAGACGCCGATCGACGAGGCCATCACGGCCATGTTCGCGGAGGTCGCGGTGTTGCACGCGGAGATGTCCGGGTACACATGCTCCACCGCCCCCTTGCCCCTCACCCTTGACGTCGGCAAGTGCATCGCGGACCGGGCGGAGCGCTTTGTGACCATGTACCTGACACCTATCCTAGGCGTTCAGCACTCCACAAAGGTGCACAAGCTGCTATGCCACGTCATGGAGGCCATACGCATGCATGGAAACATCAACAATGGGAATGCGGGTATTAACGAGCGTCTCCACAAGGACGACAAGCCCTACTACGCGCGCACTAACAAGGCGATATCGGACTTCACCCGCCAGCTTGTTGTGCAGGCGCAGGGCGCCCGTATCATCCTGCGGCGCAATGCTGAAGAGGACGAGTGCCTCCTCGCTGGTCTGGAGGAACTTGCCGGGGATGAGGACACTGACAGTGACGGGGCGGGCATCCTTCACGACGAGGACCTACCTGATGACGCGCTCGGTGGAGGTGGGACGGATGGTGCGACCGACGTGGCTCCCGGTGATCAACCTCGTGCGCGAGGGCCGCCTGGTTGTGGTGTCGAGAACGCAGCTTTGCGGACACCTGTGTATCACCTGCGTCGATTGCGTTTGTCAACCATGGCCCAGTGGCCAGGGTTGGCGGGTGTTGCGGCAGCCCTCGAGCTGCCTGTGGACGCGCGGGTGCGTATCAGCACTCGCGTCCAGTTCGAGGCTGTGTTTGAGTGCGGCTCGACGCTCACGCAGCTGCTGTACGCGTCCCCTTCTTTCCGTGGTGATCCATGGTACGACTTTGTCCTGTACTCCTCGGCTGATGACACCTCGACACTGTCGGTGGCCGAGGTTCGTGCAATCGTCCGGCAGCCTGACGGTGACGTCGCAGTTGTGGCAGACATGGCGGTCGTCCCAGGCGTAGCCAACTGCCCCTTGGTCTCCCGCGGGTGCACGCGGCTGGCCTGGAGCGTACACGACGGCGAGACGGACGTTGTCTTGAGAATATTGCCCTTGCCTGCTATTCGACGAGTGCTTCACGTGGTCCCAGACTTTGCAGACCTGGCCAGTCGCCGTGGCTTTGATGCAAAGCCTGCGCAGTGGGGTGACCCTGTGGAAGATCGTCTCGCTATGCGCTTCTTCATCAACGCATTTTATCCATGGGGGTCGTGATCTTTGCGGTGTGTCATTGACTGCTGTTTATGTCTTCGTCTTGCGCATTGACGCCTTGTCCAAAAAACTAGAACTAGAGTTATGGGGGCAGAGGTGGTTGCGGACAATACGGCGGGGCTAACGAACAACATCTCAACGACAGCACTAAAGGTCATACCCAGCATGCGCCCGTCCACATGAAGACAGAAAATCGCCGTCCGTTGCACTCGGCAAGCAAGGTCGGCCCGTCCCTGGCGCGCGACGCATAGACACGCGCACTCACGCCCTCCAGCATGTAGCCCTCGGTTGCTGCACACAGTACATGGGAAATGTCGCGGTACCGACCGGTGTAGGTGCTGCCGTCGCCACAGCGGCCGCCGCCGCGAGGTCGGCGGACGCCGGCACAGCCGCGGCGGCCGACACCGCCACGGCAGCGGCGATTGTATCGGCGACGGTGGCGGGCCCCGGCGGGGGGGGCGGCAGCAGCAGCTTGCGCTCGTGCCACAAAGGCGGGGACGGAGCCGCCGTCGCCGCCGCAGCCGCCAGGTCGGCCGACGCCGCCGCAGCCGCAGCTCCCGACACCGTCACGGCAGAGGCGATTGTATCGGCGACGGTGGCGGGCCCCGGCGGGGGGGGCGGCAGCAGCAGCTTGCGCTCGTGCCACAAAGGCGGGGACGGAGCCGCCGTCGCCGCCGCAGCCGCCAGGTCGGCCGACGCCGCCGCAGCCGCAGCTCCCGACACCGTCACGGCAGAGGCGATTGTATCGGCGATGGTGGCGGGCCCCGGCGGGGGGGGCGGCTGCAGCAGCTTGTGCTCGTGCCACACATGCGGGGACGGATCCGCCGTCTCCGCCGCAGCCGCCAGGTCGGCGGACGCCGCTACAGCCGCAGCGGCCGACACCGCCACGGCAGCGGCGATTGAGTCGGCGACGGTGGCGGGCCCCGGCGGGGAAGGCGGCTGGAGCAGCTTGTGCTCTTGCCACACTGGCGGGGACGGAGCCGCCGTCGCCGCCGCAGGCGCCAGGTCGGCGGACGCCGCCACAGCCGCAGCTCCCGACACCGCCACGGCAGACGCGATTGTGTCGGCGACGGTGGCGGGCCCCGGCGGGGGGGGCGGGCATTGGGGCGTCCGAAGCGACAGTGGCTGGGGACGTGGAAGCCGGGGCGGGGACATTGGATCCGTGGAGACGGTTGCGACCGCGGTCGTGGAGCGGTTGTCGGCGAGGTGGGACGGGGGGCTGCGCATTTTTCGGGAGGCGGCTGCCTTCACCTGGGCGGGGAAAGGCGCGTCCGACCACTGTGCCTGCTTCCCCGCGAGCTTGCTGCGACGCCACGCTGAAGTCGATCGGTCGACGGCCCGCTTCTGACAGCTGGTGCCGATCCAATGAGAGGGGCCACAGTTGGTGCAGTCTCGCAGTTGTGGAGGTGTCCTGAGACAGTGTTCACAAACGCGAGAGAAAGCCCATCGAACATTCAGAGCGCTGTTGGGCGGCGCCCCGTCAAGGGTCCCGTCGAAAGCGCGCTTTCGATGGGACTCTGGACGTGCTGGAAACGCCCATCGAAGGCGGCTCTCGATGGGTCGATGGGACTCGACGGGCTTCGATGGGCTTTTAGCGGGAGCTGACGATGCATGAGAATCCTGCAAAGGTCTGGCAGACTTGGTGAGGGGTGCCCACGCCCCCCCCCCTCCCCCACGTGGGTGACCACCCGCCCACTGGCCCACTCGCCCGCCCTCCCACCCGACCCCACCCACACCCAGCCATCCATTTTTGCAGGCCACCCAGCCCGCATGCAGTGCGCAGGCAATGTCTGCCTTCGTGCGGCGACCGCGGAGGTCGGTGATCTCGGTGAATGCATGCGCCGGTCCGTATTTACCATTGGCGTTGCACAAGCACACGAGGGCCCGCACCGCCAGCGGCTTCGCGGCTAGGCCAACAGGCACCAATGGTGCCTCGCCAGGATGAAGGGCGAAAAAGCCAAGGCCAGCGCATATCGAGTCATTTGCAGCGGCAGGTTCCTCCGCGTGCTGCTGCCCTCACTGCCTGCGGATTGGATGGTGCCAATTTGGGCTCAACCTTCTTGTTGCGCGAGACCCCGCCTCGGTATGTATGGCGAGTGCGGTCCTCCGTTCGGCGTTGACAGTGGTTTGTGCGCTATTCCCGCACCGCTTGCCTGCACCCGCGGGGGTGGGGTGCCGACAGCCACGGGGGCCCGATGGCACCGGCACGGCTGTGACGCCATACCGAGCGCTGTCATCCACTTTGTTGGCCTGTTTGCGGGCCCAATGGCGCGCCCCGGTCACCGAGCCCCACCCACATGCGCGCGGCAGAGAGCCCACGAGGTGTGCGGCTTGGCCCTGCGGCCTCAAGAGGCCGCGGACCTCGGCATGCGCATGCAGGGGACTGCTGGGGAGATGACAGCAGGTGTTGCCACGGTCGGCCGCGGCAGACGGCCGAGTCCCCCCTTCCCGCTGCCCTCTCTCTCGGTCGACCCCGAGAGGGGAGGCGCGTGGATGCTATGAGACTGTGGTCTTGCGCGGTGGCATTTCCACAATGGGCTAGATACCCCCACCCTCAGGCTGCGACAGCCGAGGGCGCGCGCAGGTAGTTTCACTCGCCCGAGCCACTCGTGGGCGCTGCGGCTTGTGGCTGTCACTGTAGCTGTCTTTGGCACCCGCAGTATTTGTTCCCCCACCGCACGCCGCGCTGCGCAGTGTGGTCCCTTTGTCTCAACCCATCCTTTAGCCCCGTGTCTGCCCGCCTCTTCCCAGCCCCTCATAACCGCATCATCTCGTCTTGCCGCGCTCCACTCCATCTCCTTATCACCAGCACATCTAGGTGCGACTGGCCTCCATTGGCCAGCACCGCCACCCGCCCTTGCCTCCCCCTCCGTGCCCCGCCCCCCTCCCCTCTGCTGCCGACCATGGCGGCGAGAACGGCGGTGGTGGCTGTGCCGACGAGCCTGCCAACCCTGCCCCCAGCCGCCGGCACCGGTCATGGCCGCGAGTCTTGGACAGCCGCCGCCCGCTCTGCGGTCGCGGCCATGTGGTTGCCACGCAGCCGCGGCTGCTGGAGCGGCGCTCAGGCGGGCCTCTCATCCTTGACGTCGGCTACACCCCTTTGGAACGGCGGCGCCGTGGACCACGGCGCCCGCCTTCAAACCGGCGCTGCCACTCGCCTGGCTACAGAACTCGCCGAGGCGCGCTCTGCGGCGGCAGACGTGGCGGGGGCAGCGGTGGCCATCATGCTGGTCCTGTTCTGTGGCCTCCCCGAGGACGAGGAAACCCCCGGAGGGGAGCCTCTCAAGGGGGGCTGGTGGACCACATGGGGTACCCCGCAGCGGCGGGAGGCGCCGGCAGCCGTTGGCGCTGGCGCTGCAGGCACTGCCCCTCCTGCCGACTGGACGGTTGACCCCGAGTCGGACGACCCTTTCCACGCGGACCTGTCGCCGCAATGGCGGTGGGTGCTGGCCGTACACTTGCGAGTAGCCCGCGCAGCCGTATCTGCCGCGCAGTCCCAGCCGGCGGGCGAGAGGCGACGGCAACCGCGGATGACTCGGAGGCCTTCCATGCCAAGCATCTGTGAGCACTCACAGCTGTACGAAGACCAAGGCGACGCTTCACAGAGCGCCCCGGGACTTGCGTGCTTGTGATGGTTCCAAGGAAGGGGGACAATTGCTCACTGTTGTATGTATGTACGTACCATATACCTGACGAACCTGTGCATAGAGTGAGAATGAGAAAAAAGAGAAAAGTACACCACGGGCTGCTGCTTCCTTGACCATGTTGTCCACCTCTTACCTCACATTCTGCAAGAGTCCTCGCATTCACCCCGAGCCGCCATCACTTCTTCCATGGTACCACGTCCCGTCAGTGCCAGCCGAGCCCGCGCCCAGACCCCATAGACTTGGTTGGCAACCGCCTCCACGGCGGGCACCTTGGTCGCTGCGTACACCCAGCCCATCCCCAACTCTTCATACACGCGGCGGAAGACGCGCACGTCCTGTACCACTGTCCCATCTGCTTCAATAGCGTGGATACGGCCCATGGCAGTGGCGTAGTCGAGGCCCGCATTCGCCTCCGGGTCATACGCCGGGTCTGCAATGTCGACAAACGACACGAGGCCGCGGTCCGCGTCCTTCTTCTTGAGGAAGTTGACCTCCCGCACGCACAGGGGGCACTCACCATCAAAGAGCAGCTTCACCTTCCACGTGGGGGGAGCGTCGGGCGAAACCGATGCTGCTGCTGCCGTCGTCGACGCCGCCGCCGCCGTCGCCGCCGCCGCCGCCGACGACGACGACGACGACGACGACGACGACGAAGTCGTAGGGGAGGAGGGGGGAGTGGCCACTACAGCAGTGGACGGCGAAGGCGAGGGGGGGGGGACACCCGCAGCCATGCGTGCCCCGGCGACAGGGCGGGCGGCCGCCAAGCCGGGCACGCCCCGGCGGGCGGCCAGCGACCGACAGGCCGACGCGGCCGCGGCCGAGGCCACCGCCCGGTGCAGACCCGGCAGCGAGCCACCAACAAAGGCCAGTGCCCGGGAAGACGCCATGGTGGCGGACAGACAAACGGCGGGCGGGGAGGTCGTGCGGGCGATGGGGGGAGGAAGAGGGTCAGGCGCCAGCCAGTGGAAAAAGAAATAGGGCAGCGGAGAGGGCGGGGGCAGAGACGTAGGGCGTGAGGAAGGGCCACCGCCCGTGGAGCGGCGGTACGGCAGCAGGCAGGTGCAGGTGGGGGGATGAAGAGAGTTGTCGTCAGGCGCCACGCAGGGGCGCGTTGGCAGCTACACGGGCGCAAAACTCGCGCACGCGCCAGCAACGGGGCACCTCCCTCAAGACACCAGCCCCTGCATCGGCAACGGCGGCGGCAGCGGAGGCGGTAAGCGTTCGCGTTGCGCAACGGTGGCCGCAAACGGCCCACCGCCGTCCTGGTCAGACGCGGTGGGGGGTCGGCGAGTTGACCATTGCAAAGGAGGCGGCGCTGGAAGGAGGGAGGCTGCGGTTGCTTCGTGTGGGGTGGAGGGTGTGGGGTGGATCAGCCGCCGAACGGCGCGGGCGGAGGCGGGCGTGACCACACGCGCGCATGTGGGGGGTGGGGGCCTCCCAAATGGCCAGGGGGCTGGACCGCCCAGGAGACGAGGCTGGGAGTGGCGCGACCGAAGCGGAGGATGGCAGTACTAAAGTAGCACCCTCAAATCCAAGGTGTACATACAGTACTGTACAGTACGCGTGGTACAGAGCTGGAATGGTACAGCGCGAGCCCTTGTCAAAAGGGACACTGAGTTCCAGATTCCAGATGACATCTAGCAAGCGTAGAGCAACAGAGAAAGCCGTCCGAGATGGGAACCAGGGCGGCGGGGAGCTGTACAGTACCTCGCGGCGGGCGCGGCAACGTGCCGCCAACCCCGCCATTGGCTGGCCCCGGCACCCCCCCCCCCTCCCCCTCCCAGCAACCCCGCCATTGGCTGGCCCCGGCACCCCCCCCCCCTCCCCATCCTACCCGCGCCGACGCGGTGGGGGGGCCGCCCGCCGCGTTAGCGGCGGCAGCCCGGAACGGCGCCGGTGCGTGGCGGGGGCGCCCGAGCCACGGCGCGCCCGCCGCGTAGACGGCTTCTTGCACGGCGGGAGTGAGGAAGTGGGGGGGGAGGATGCCCAGTCGTGTGCGGAGGACCGGGCGGAAAAGGGCACGGAATGGGCAAGGTGGAGGGGGGGGGCAGACGCCGTGGCGGAGAAGCAGGGGCGGGAGACGCCGGGGGGGGGGGGGGGGGCGCTGGCAGGGTGTGCGTCCGTCTGCTTTCCAAGAACGCATCGCGGGTGTGGGACATCCCGCCGCGTGTGTGGTCTGACAGTTCTCACAGCGTCACCAGGGGTCGTGGGGTGGCGACCATCATCACCCAGCCGTGGGACGTGACGGCGCATCCTCTGTAGGGGTGCAGCGGTGTCCATTAGAGAAAAAGCCTATCCTTTTGTACACAGACCATTACCATACGAACCAAACGACACACGCGAGTAGAGGATTCCGACTGAACGAAGTACAAGTCGGCCAAGACACACAATGAAGCACACCGGCCTTGCGCTCCATCACAAAGGCAGCATACCGCCCGACAACCGCTGCTCAGCCCCTCACAAGCTGTCCGCATTGGGCGGGCCGCCTTGCTCCGCAGCTACCAAGCTTGCTTGGTCTGAACAATTCCACCGCATCGGCCACGGCCCGCGGGCCCGCCCCCCCCCCCCCTCACAAGGGGCAACCGCCGGCCTAGGCGGTCTTACCGCTCACAGTCCACATGCCGCTGTCCGGTGCGCGGAGGGTGCTCCACCCCCATAGCCCCGCAGTGGTGACGACCAGTAAGCCACCCGCAATTTTGGCTCCCGCATTGGACCGGGGAAGGCCCACCACCTCGGCAGCCGGCGCCGGGTTGGCCGTGTCGCCCACCGGCATGGTGTGCTTGTCCGACACGGCGCGGCGAGTGGAGGATGCCAGCCGCGTCGCCCGAGACGCCCGCGCCATTGGCAGCGTCCGGCTGACGGCCAGGCGGAGGCTCATGATGGTGGGCGTAGGGAAAGTGGGGGAAGCGGGGGGACAGAGACAGTGAGTGTTGGGGGGGGGAAGGGAGGCGGTGAGACACAGGGTGAGCGGCGGGGAAACGGTTCGACGGTCGCTTGGTCCTACTGGGACGGGCACCGCGGGGGGGGGAGACGTGTGTTGACGATAGCGACCCCCGCTGTTCCGTCGGGTACGCGTGAGGCCGACGACGACAGTGTGTAGGTACCCCTGCTACAGTCCGTCGGAGGGAGCGCCGGCCGCGCAGAACAGCAAGTGGCGTGCGGCGGGGCAGAACTGATGAGCGTCCAGCGGCGCGAGACAGGGGGGAGGAGGCGTGTGCAGAAGCGGTTGACGCCAAGCTCACGCTCCTCGCGCCAAGACTTGCAGCTGGCAGCCCGACTGGCGGTTGACCTCCCGACCGTGCAAGTAAATACAGTGCTGAAAGTGAATCTGGATGGAAGCCCACGTGCGAGTGGCTGATGCAGTCCCGCCAGGCCACTCAGCGATGCGGATCCACGGGGATTTGGGGTGCACCTGGCTGCCAGTGTCGCTGTGGTGTCGGCAGATTCATAACCAATGACGTGTTGGTGATCTCTTGCGGGCTGCTTGGCCGCCACGTGGGGAGCATTGGGGTGCAAAACCGAGACGAGTGACGAAAGAGATTTGGCCGCCCTGGCTCTGGCGAGTGGAAGGCGGCTTCCCACCACTCACCAAATCTGGCGTTGAGGGGCGCCACGTGCCGCATCTTCGGTGGACGCGATGGCAAGAACATGGGCCTTGCTCTACCGCGCAGTGGGTCTAAGACCGAGTACCTACATTTCCGTGCAAGATGGCCTTTACGGCCTCTGTGGGGGGGTCGGCTTCTGTAAGCAGGCCCTCACGACCCCCTGAGGGCCGTCTTGCACGAAAATGTAGGTACTCGGTTTTAGACCCACTGCGCCGGTGTGCGAGTTCAGTTGGTGCGAAAAGCGACAATACAGTACTGTACGCGGTGACGCAGGAGCTGTGCCCTCCTCGAGGAGGGGCGCACGGTTCGACGTCGAGGAGGGGAACTGCGGCACAGCGAATACCTCGACCGGTGGCGCAAGCGCACGTTGGCAGACTTTCCTGGGCGGACGCGGCCACAGCCAGGGTTGTAATGCTCCGCGAGGAGCCCGCCCCCACTTCATTACTGCCACGGTGGCACACTGGACGAGGCACGAGGAGACGACGCCTACGCAGATGCGTCCGGGTCCTTGAGGTGACACTCAGACCTCCTTCGCAGCTGGAGCGCGCAGGCGCATCAGGCAGGGGATCCATCAGTTCGTAGGTATGAACACAGGGAGAGGGGCAAACAGCGACAAGAGAGGGTCCCGAGGGCAACACCACCACGTGTACCTTTGGCGAGACTACACTCCACCGGCGCCTCAACCGCCCAACCAGTGGCACGCTGCCTTCTCAACCCTTTCCCCCCCACCTGCACCTGATCAGCTACCAGCCTGTCCCCCCCCCGTTGGCGCCAGCCTCCTTCCCTCCCCCCTCCTTCACCTCGTCCACCCCCTGCCCCTGCCGCCACCCCCCCAGCCACCGCATGACCGTCTCGTCAATCTTGTCCCCGTACTTTATCGGGTACATTCGCCCCAGCTGCACGTGCGCCGCCCCCTCCACACGCCAAGTGTGAGCGCCCGCGGCGGCGGCCGCCGCCTCCAGGCGGCTAACCCCCGCCGGTCCCGCCAGCACCGCGTCCCCTGTGGAGTACCAAAACGCCAGGCGCCCGCGACCACCACCGCCGCTGCTGTCACCGTCGCCACCGCCGCCACCGCCGCCGCCGCCGCCGCAGCCGCCGCCGTCGCTGCCGTCGCCGGCAAGCCGCAGCCGCTGCATATCAGCCCAGTAGCGGGCGGCCACGTCGCCCGCCACTACCCACTGGGCGGCGGCGTAGGCGCGAAAGACGGCTCGCACCACCGCCGGGCGGAGGCCGTCGGTGGAGCCCCACGTCGCGAGGCTCACCCCCACCACCGCCGCCTCCAGGTCCATGGGCGCCGGCGCCGAGTCCAGCACCCCCCCCACGGACGTTGCCGCCACCACCGCCCGCACCCGGGGGGGCAGCGCGGCGGCGGCCGCCGGAACGGGCCCGTCGCGGCCGTCTCCGCCGCTGCCGGGCCCGCCTTCCCACACCAGCGTCGACAGGGCGCGGCAGATGTAGGCGCCGCCCGATGAAAAGGCGTGCCACGCCAGGCCCGACCGCCCGAGCAGCGGCCGCCCGCCCGTGTGAGCATTCCCACCATCACGGCCACCACCGCCGCCTGCCTGCGGCGGCACCACCGCGTCGACGAGGGCGGTGAGGAGGGCAGCCGTAAACGCCTGCTGCCCCGCCTCGGGGTGGATGCACAGAATGACGCCCGTCGGCGCTGTCGTCGCGGCCGTCGCCACCCCGCGGGCGGCGTAGAGGGCGGCGTACTTGGCAAGGTGCGCGGCAGGCGCTCCCAGCCAGCCAAGGAGGACCACGACAGGGGGGGGCGGCGCGTCCGGGGCCACGGGGGGGGGGACGTGGTAGTGGATCGTCGCGCCCGTGCCGGGGATGGGCGCCGTCCAGCGGGTGCCGTCGCCGCCGCCGCCGCCGCCACTCACGGTCGGCCCCGATGGGCGGGAGTCGGCGGCACTGGCCGCGGGGGGCGTCATATTGAGGGAACCAACGAGCCCGTGGAGGGGGTGGGACGACGGCGCCGCTCCCCCACCGGGAACAAAGGGGCTGCGCTGCTCCGGGGACGGCGGGAGGGTGGCCCGCGGCGCGCGTTCAGAGAGATGGAGCTGTGGGGGGGGAAGAGGTGGGGCTGCGTGCCAGTGCGGAGGTAACCGACGGAGAGAGGAAACTGAAGCCTGCGCGGCCCGCCCGTGACCCCGCTGACTGGACCGGGCCCTACGCAGCGCCGGGAGCTCCTTTGTGTGCGTTGATGTCTGTGCACAACCGCACGCCGGGGAAACGACAACAGCCCATGAACATGGGGCCACATGGGGTGGGTTTGAGAGGCGACAGCCTCGGCAGCAGCTGCGCCGCGCGGCCCCCCACCACCACGGGTGGTGGGGGCTCTGTTCCGCGGCCACCACCACGGGTCCGCGGCCGCCACCACAGGTGGGGGGGGCCATGGACCAGGTACGGGTCGGCGGCCGCCACCACCCGTGGTGGGGGCCGCGGACCAGAGCACCACAAGAGCACCACTCGCGCTCTTGTGCGCGTGGGAGTGCCGATGTGAGACGTGGCGGCGCGCTGGGCACCACTATCTATTATTGTCTGCCATGTCGCCGAGGGGGTTGTGGGGCGGCCCGAGGGGGGGGGGAGCCGGGGGTGTGTGCGCCCCCGCCGCCCCCGACACGCGCGCCCTTGCTCCCGCTCCCCTCCAACCACCAGCCCCTGAAGCTGGTCCCCCCCCTCGCCCTCGTGGCGGATCACGAGCAGTGGTCCGGGGGGGGCGGCAACGGCCACCGGGGTGGGTGGCGGGTGGGGCGGCTGCGGGTAGGGCGGCCGGCGGGCCGCCTCGACCGGAACACCCGCCCCCCACGCGCGGCCTCTCCTCCCGCCGTGCTGATCCCGAACCCCCCGCCCTCCCCCCGGCAGGGCGTACCGCTCACCACGACTGGCGGGTCAGCCACACTGGGGGGGCGGGGTGGACGGCGGACACATCCGCCTCCCCCCCGCCGCCGATGCCACGGACGTGACGTCCCTCCCTTTCCATATCTGTGCGCGCTGCGCGGGAAGAAATGTACGCCCCTATTTGGTACACGACGCCTCCCTGGCCCCGGAAGAGCTGTGGGGCGGGGGGCAAGGACGGCGCTGACGGCAGGCGGCGACGGGCGGATGCGATTGGGTGGCCGGCGGCCGCGCGCGGCGCGGCGCGGCGAACATGCTATTTGCCCCGCCGGCCCCGACTGGCTGGCAGCACACCCGCCCGTGCGCGACGACGGTCACGCCGCGCGAGGAGCGACCCCGCGGGCACTGCAGTGCTGCGCCGCGTGGCGACGCCCCACAGGATCTATGGTGACGTGCTTGCCAAAATTACACACACGTCACCCTGCCATTTTTGGGCAAACCTTGAATAGTTGCTGGGCCAGTTTCTGTAGTTATTTGAGAGACAGATAAAATTAAAGAGAGAACTGAAAGTCACAGAGTGTCCGACCCGACGATGAGCTGTGTGAGGCCGTCATCCCCGCGCCACCACTGCGACGCCGGCGATGCCAGTCCCGCTGACTGCGCGTGTGCCTCTTACCCCCCTCTGGCTGCCGCCCCCGCCTACGAACATGGAGCAGTCTGGGTGGGTACAGGTGCTTGTCGCCGCCGCCGCCGCCTACTTTTTCGGCCGCTTCCAGTCGCGGGCGGTCGGCCCCCCCCCGCTCGCGCCGGGCAGCGCCGACAGTGCGGCCGGCGGCCGGCGGGGCGCGCCCCCCTCCCCCCCCCCCGGGGACTTCAAGCTGGCCCTGTGCGTGCGCACAGACCTGGGCATGCGCAAGGGCAAGATGGCCGCGCAGGCGGGCCACGCCGCCGTCGGCGCGTACGCGGCGCTCGTCGACGCGGGCGACGCTGCCGGGTGGGGGGCGGCGTGGCGCCGGCGGGGGGAGGCCAAGATTGCGCTCGCCGTGGGGAGCGAGGGCGAGATCCGCACCCTCGAGGCGGCGGGCAAGCGCGCCGGCGTTGGCGTGTACGTGGTGGTGGACGCGGGGCGCACCCAGATTGCGGCGGTACGTTTTTGGCTGGGGGGGGGGGCGGTGGAGTTTGAAAGTCGTTGGTGGGGGAGCGCATGGCGGGGGGGGGGGGGGAGGCCCGCAGGGAGGGTGGTGGGGTTTGAGCAGAGGCCACGGGACCTGCGTGTTGCCACCGCGGGGGTGGAGGCGAGTTCCCACTGGCAGCGGCGGTGGCAGCGGGAGGACCCGCCGCCGGGCGTGGCAGAGGGGATGCCTGGTGTGGCTGCTGACTGGTCTGCCCACCGCCCTTGTGTGCCACCGCCGCCGCCGTGTCGCTTCCGCCGCCCGCCCGCCCCCCTTTCCACCCCGGACTGCCCGTCGCGTTTCTTGTGTTTCCCCCGCCCTCACTCCCTCTTGGTGCCCCCCTTTGTCCTATACCCATCTCACAGGGCTCCGTCACCGTCCTGGCCGTTGGCCCCGCGCCGGTGGAGATGGTCAACAAGGTGACGGGCCACCTCAAGCTGCTCTGAGCATTGTGTTTTTTGCCTTGTTACCCGCACCCCCACTCCCCCCGTACCTTCCCCCTACTGGCCACCTTCCCGTGGTATGCCTTTCCTTCCCTGCGCCACTTTCTTCCCCCTTCGCGACCCCTCCCCGTCCCCCGTCCCACCCCGCACCCTGTGCGAAAATGGAATAAATGAAACGGACAACGTATCGGAGACCGTTCGGAAGGGGCACGGGCGGCTCACGGGGGGCCCACCTACCGTCCGGGAAGCCCCTCACGGTCCAGCCGGCCCGACAGAGCCCTTGTGGCGTTGACGGCAGCAGCGTGGGGCGGCGGCGGGCATGGGCACCGCCCGACAGGCCTTCTCCCCCCCTTCCCCCCCCCCATCCTTTCCCCTCCTTCCCCTAGACGTCCCCGACCGCTGCCACCGCCACCGTCATGGCCGCCACAGCAGCCAACCTGGCGAGATTGGGACACGGCAATCACGCCGACGACGGGGCTGTGGCAGGCCAACCCCCTCCCCCTCCTATCCCCGCTCGCCGTTGTGCTGCACCTTGCGGGGTTGAGCGACGGCAACCGCCCCCGGAGCCACCACAAAAGAAAAACGCCCGCCAAAGGAACACAATTCCGCAGCGCGGCGGCGTGAGTGGACCGCGCGGAGGGTCGGCGCGCACGCACGCCTGCTCGCTCACGGCGGCCCGTCGTCTGGCCGGAGCGACGACTCCCCCCCCAACCCCCGAGGGCTGTACAGCACATGTGCGGAGCGGTCGCTGGTCGGGGGCGACCGCGCGGCGGGTGGGCGTCCCCTTCCCAGCCTGGGAAGGGACGCAAACCCCCCGGCGGACGCCTGCTCCCCCCCTGGCGGCAGCGCCCCACCCCTTCCCACCGCCGGAGAGAGCATCCCCCCCCCCTCGGAAGAGGGAGCCCCCCCCCCATTGGGGATAGCACGCTCCCCACAGGCGTAGACAGCGTCGACGATGGCGGTGGTAGCAGCACCTCCCACCCATCGTCGTCCCCGCCTGGTGGCCCCCCTCCCTCCCCAGCCCCAGGATCGGCAGGGCTTGTCGACGGGGACGCGGCCGCCGACAGCTCCCCAATGATGCAGCCGACGGGACTCCCCCGTGATGGGTCCGACGCCGCAGCGGCGGCAGCGGCGGCGGCGACGGCGCCGCCTGACCAGGCGCCGCCCCCCCCGCCGCCGCCTTCCTCTCCCAGTGTGGGCCGGCGGGCAGGCAGACCCGTCCAGGGCGCCCACGCCAGGCCGTGCGGGAGGAGGCGGTGGAGGAGGCCGCCGCGCGCCGCACCCCCGTCGATACCGCTGCCGCCACCACCACCACCACCACCGCCCCCGCCGCCGCTGCCGCCACCACCGCCACCGCCGCTGCCAACGCCACCCATGCTGGGGAACCACCGGGAGCGCTTTCGAGGGGAGGTAGGGGACTCGACGGGGTGGACCAAGTGAAGGGTAAGGGCGGGTGCCGCCGCCGCCGTGTCGGTCGGGTCGTCATACAGGGCGAGCGGCTCCTGCCCAGCCCAGCGCAAAACATAACCACCACCAAGCAGCTCAGACGACAGGTGCACCCACAACCCGCAACAGCCACAGCAAGCATCCATAGGAGGGTGAGCGTCGGCCCACATGTGCACGGCCGACAGCCCCTCCCCCTGCCCCCCTTCCCACCCCGCCGCCTTTCCCACCAGTGTCACTATTCAGGCACGCCCCACCAAGCCGCACAACCAGCACCGCCAACCAGCACCCCATTCCCTCCCGCCCACAAGACTTACGGATACAGGCGCCACCACCGCCCGTCGAAAGCCATACACCCGCCGCCGCGCCCGCCGTACCACCGCCACCGTACGAAAGCCGATGCACAGGCCCGCAACGGTGGCGGCGGCGGTCAACGCCATGGCTGCCGCGACCGCGCCTGCCAGCCGCAGCGCCGACAATACGCACCCACCGCCGGCGCCGCAGCTGCGCGGCCGGCCGGCCGGCCGGAGAAGAGGGAGGGGAAGAAGGCACAGAGTGAGAAGTGGCAGAGGATATGGCGAGTCAGCCAAACGGGCCGGTTGCGCAACGCCGCCCCCCTCCCCTTCCACCCCCCTCTGCCTCCCAGCCCGCTCAGACCCTCCTCCCCTCCCCCTTGACCCGTGCCCTGTTTGCCACACCGACTTGCCGCTGTCGTCGTCATTATCCCCCTCCCGTTTCCCCACCAACCTACGGTGCGCACGCGTGGAGAAGCGTCGGGCAGCGCCATGCCCCCCCAGGGGACACGAGAACGCCCACCCCAGAGCACCCATCCGCGCCGTTTCCTCCCGCTCGCAAGGCGCCACCCAGCCGGTGTGGCAGGAGCACCCCTCCCCCTACCACCCCCGCCGGGTGGGGGCCCCAGGGGGGCGCCACCGCCCGGCTCGCCGTTCCAGACGCCGCCGCCGACGCTGCCGCCACCGCCATCACCGATGCCGACGCACCCGCCGACGGAGCTGCTGCTGGCGGGCCGCCGCTGCCGTCCCCCCCACCCCGCCGGCTCGGGCCCAGGTCCGCGGCCGTGACGAGGCCAGACGCTGGCACCTGGGCCGCGCCGCCGTTCGCAGCGGGGGGCGGGCCGGGACAAGCGTAGCGCGGGGGGCAGGTGCAGGTGGTCATGGCGTCGGCGGCACACCCTCCCCAAACGTTGGACGGCACGGCCGCGGTCCCGTACCCGACAACGTTACCCAGGGGAGGATGCCGTCGCCGCACGCCGCCTCTCCGCCACCACCACCTCCGCCGCCACTGCCACAGCCACTGCCACCGCCGCCGCCGCCGCCGCTGCCGCCCCCACCCCCACCAAAGACCGCCACCGCCACCACGCAGAAGCCGCCGCCGCCGCCGGCTGTCAGGACCGTACCGACCGGACGACCACCCCCCGACAGCCCACACACAACGTACGCCACCAGCGGAGGGACGACGACCCAAAGCACGCGTCCGTGCGAAGCAGGGTGGGGACGGGGGGGGTGTAATAGGGGGGCGCCGCCCTCCTCCTGCAAATGCACAAGAAAAAATGAGGGGCAAGAACAGGAGGGGGGGACGCCGAGGGCGAAAAGAGGAGGGGGTGGGAGGGCAACGCGCACGAAGCGGCCGGGCGCCCCCGGCGCTACGGATGCGCAAAATAATAATCATGGGGGCGCGTCATGACGGCGGGGCCTGCATGACGGGCAGCGACGCGCGCAGGCGCGCGACGGGGGAGGACACGACGATGCCCGACCGTCGTATTCCCAGTGCCTCCTCCCCAGGCAGAAAGAAGCGTTCGCAGTGGGGATGACCCATCCACTACGCCATGAAAACCAACTACTCACCCAAGTTTCCTCCTTAGACTGTCCCGATGCACTGTACCGTGTACAGCCACTGTAAACGGCTGCCTCGTCACTCCGTCTCTCCTGCGTGAACAGTGAACGAAAGTAGTCTTCTCGGTCGACTGTCACGATGGGTGCGTATGCGTAGCACCACTCCCACCCGCCAAGTTGGGCGCTCACAGGGGGGTGGTATCTGGCAGGAGGACGTGAATCCGATGCTCTCGAGCAGTCGCGCGCGGTCTTCGGCGTTGACAGCGTTCCACAGAGGCAGCTGCGGGGCCGTTCTAATGGGTGCCCCCCTCGGCCAGCTCCCAGCGAGGCCCGCAGTCCCCTGCAAGACCCAACCCCCTCCAGTGGTCTGGATGGGGCTCGCGAGCACCCAAAAGAAAACTAGGTAAAAACGGGTCTTCCTGTAGGGTCCGCAGAGCCCCCCTTTCTCTACCGCCCCTTCCACCGCCCCCACCTGGGTGTGACGATGCCACGCTGCGAGCGCGAGACGCTGGCGCCCCCCTCTCCTAGCCACGGCGCCGGCAGACAGGGACCAGCCGGCACACGGCACACGCTTAACCCACCACACGCTGGGTTCCTCGAGGCGGTCGGGCGGTGACAGAATTGCTCCCAGCCGGCCGCCAGCCACCACTACCCCGCGACAACCACAGGTCGCGAGCGGGCGTGGCGGGCGACGGAGGGGGGTCGCCCAGTTGGCACCCCCCTCCCTCCCCGCGCGGCTGCTGAGCCGCTGGTTTTCGTGCTATTCCCACGGGCGTCTGCGCCCCCGCATCCGCGCACGTGCCGCGAGGTCTTCTCCGCCCGCGCTCCCCCCCCCCCCCCCCCCCCTGCTGTTGGGTTAAGGGAGGAGGTGTGCGCAAGGGCCGCGGCTGGCGGAGAGCGGGGGAGGGGGTGCCAGACCGTGGCTGCAGCTGACGTCGGCGCCTGGCCGGCCGTGCGCACCCAGCGTGGAGACCCGCTTCCGCCGTCAACCCTCCTCCCCCCCGAGCGCGCCAGTGTGGGACGCTTGGCTGGGGTGGGCCACCACGTTGGTGGCACCATCCACCGGTCTTCACGCGGGCCCGCTCGTGCCACCACCCCCTCTTTTTCTTTTTTCCATTTCCTGTGTGTGTCTGTGTGAGCTTTTTTTCTTCATTCGCGTCCCTCCTCCCCTCCCTCTGCGGTGTGTGGTGTGACTCGGACGCGCCGTTTTTGTTGAGCCGCGCAGCCCCCCCCCGCCCCCCCGCCGCCACTCGGCTGGACACCCCCCCCCCCCCCCCCCACCCATCGCCGGCTCCTCCTTTTTGGGGGCGCCACCCGCCGGCCGCCGCGCAACGTCAACTGCTGGCGCTTTACTGTATCCCCGCCGCGTGTCGGGTCGACGTCCACGCGCGCACGCTTGCGCGCCCCGGCCGCACGCACCGGCCCGTTGCCGCGCACCGGGTGGGGCGGTCGGCCTCTCTTTGCCACCTCTTCACGGCGCACGCTTCTGAGCACCCCCAAGGCCCCCCGCGCCTATCGCGTCTCGCTCGTTGGGACTCGACCACTACCCTACGTGGTCCGTGCCTCTCCGGCGGGCTGCTGCGGAGCTGCCGCGTCCTCCCGCCGGTCATTCGCCCCCCCCCCCCCCCCCCCCCCCCCCCCCCTTCGAGGTAGGCTGCGGGTGCGCACCCCGCCGTGTGGCCGCGATGGGTAACGTCCTGGGCTGCTTCAAGTCCGACGATCCCAACGCCGCTGCGGCGGGGGCGGGGGCGGCGGGGGCCAAGCCCAGCTTGGCCAAGAAGGCCACGTCTGCGGCGTCGGGGGCGGTCAACCAGGCCAAGGTCACGGCCGCTGGCGCGGCGGGCGCGGCCCAAGCGGCTGCTGGCAGCGCGGCGGACGCGGCCAAATCCGCGACCGCGACCACGACGGCCGCGGGGGACGATGCGGTCAAGGGCGTGTCGGGGGTGGCCGGGAAGGGGATGACGAAGGCCAAGAGCGCGGTGCTGGGGGGGGCGCCCCCGACCGATGAGTCGGAGGCGCCTGCGGAGGAGGCGGAGGGGGTCACCCCTGTGACGGCCGATGACCCGGATGGGGTGACGGTGACGGGAGATAAGGCCACAGACGGCGAGGTGACGGTGGAAAAGGCCGCCGAGGTGGTGCCGGTCGCTGCCGATGATGTTGCGGACGCGCCTGTGGTAGTGGCTTCTGAGCCGTTGCTGCCGGTGACCTCTCCCGTCTCTGACGACGCGTCGTCGTCGGTGCCTGTTGCGGTGGCGGTGACTAGCGCGGCCGGCGTTGTGACTGCGGCGGCCGTGGCGGTGCCCACCGAAGATGCTGAAGCTGAGGAGGTGGTGCCGTCGTCGTCAGCCGATGGGCTGGGTGAGGAGAGCGCCCGGTCCCCTTCCCCCGACACGATTGTTCCCAAGGCGCCCGAGTTTAAGGCGGTGGGCTTGGAGGAGGCCGGTGCCAAGATTGCCGATGCTCCGGAGGACTCTATCCCGGACACCCCTGTCGTGGACCATCACGTGCCGGCGCCCCTTCCGCCGCGTCCGGTGGTCGTGGCAGCACCGGAGGCGGAGGCGAAGCCCGATGTGCCGGACGCGGCGGCGGCGGCAGCAGCAGCAGCAGCAGCAGCAGCGCCATCGGTGACGTCGCCGTCCGCGTCGTCCCCCATGCGCGAGGCACTGGTGACGGATCCGCCGTCGCCGCTCAAGGAGGACATGGACCCCTCGGATGAGACGGACCCGAACGACCCCAACCGCGCCTCGTATGGTGGCAGTGGGGACGTGGCGGCGTCGATCAAGGAGCGGCAGGCTGCCTTTTCCCATCCCGCCCAGCCAGAGGAGGATGCTGGGGCTTTTGGTTCGAGGCTCAAGTTTGGGGCGGTGGAAACCAACGAGGCGGCACGGATGGAGGCGGCCCGCCATCGTGGGATGGTGTTTGACGTTGTGTCGGGCGAAGAGATTACCGAGGCGGAGTACCGCCGGCGGTTGCACCTGCGCGGGATCGTGGAGGAGAATGTCAACAAGTACGAGGAGCTGCAGAAGGCGGAGGCCCTGCAACAGCGGGAGCTGGCCATTCAAAAGGCCACCCTTGCGTCCCGCCGCAAGGATCAACCCGGCGGTTCTTCTCCGTCGTCGTCGGCAATGGAGGGGGTTACCGCCCCGAGCGAGGCATCGATGGAGCCCGAGTCGCTGACGCCGTCGGTGGCCGCGACCTCGGCGGTGCCACTTCCAGTGGCTGCTGAGACAGCCGATGTGGCCCAGGACGAGGCCCAACCGCCAGTGTCGACCACTACGGTCACATCAGAGCTCACAGTGGTGGAGGATGGGGCAGAGGCACCTGTTACGGCTTGATTTTGTTTTTTCTCTCTGACCTCTGTCGTCTGCTGTTGGACATACTGCCGACTGTCGCCGACTGCTGCTGCTGCTGCTGTCCCACCTGTGCCCTGCTTCTGGCGCTTTCGGCTATAGCTCCCGCACCGACTGTGCTGATTCCTTTTCTTTTTACTCATGCGCCTCGCTCATCGGAAAGCAACCGGCGACGCTCCCTCGCCAGCGGTTGGTGGTGACTGGGAGCGACAACACCCGCACTTGTGCCGCCTCTTTTTTCTGTGGCTGTGTGTGTCTGTGTGTGTGCACCTTTTTTCGCGCCCTCCTCCCCCGACTCGACGTGATGGGTTGTGCTCTTTTTCGAGTCATGAGAGGAGTGGGCGGGCCCGCGGGGATGTTGTGTGGGCGGGAAGGGTGCTCGCGTGAAACGCGTGTAATGAACAAGGTCGCCCCTCGTGTATTTTCTTTAACGTGCCCGTTGGTTTGCTCAGCTGGCAGGGGCGGCTCTGCTGCCCCTGTGTCTCTAGTGCGAATGCCGCCGTACCGCGGCTTTTTTGGACATAGCCCTGATGGGGCAGTAGCTTCCCCTCCTCGGCTGTGTACGTATGTCGCTGGTACGAGCCACTGCACGCGCCCCTACCTGTACCAGTGGTCAGGCGCTGGCTCCCCCGCCCATGCGTACGCATCAGACGGACGCCTACTCAGAAAAGGATACCCCCCATCAGACCCGCGATCCGCGGCCACCAACGAGCCGTGATGAAGCGATGGGCACCCCGGCATGCGCACTCAAAGGAGGCATACAGCCGAACAGAGGCGCTCGGACCGTGCCCAAGCGCTCGCATGGGGTGTACCCCTCCCATTCTAGGCATCTGCTCACCCGCCTGCCATCTTCCCCCGGCCCCCCTCCGCGACTGCCCAGCAACTGTGCACGGACGCCAGCCCCCGTCGCCTCTCCGCCGTGTGTACCCGTCGCCGCCGCGCGGCCGCATCGTGCAGGCGGCGGGCACCCACAGGACAGCACGTGGACGCGGCAGACGCCTTTGGGGTGGCCCACGGAGGGCGGTGGCACCACCGAGGCCGGTGGTCTCGTCCGCGCGCAAGGACCCGGCGGATGGGCAGCCGCCGCCCGTCGGCAGCGGCCGCTGTTGCACCTCTCGAGAGTCACTGTTGTACTGTACCGACTCGCATGGGTGCACAGGAGGCACGGCAGACGAGTGAAGATCTGGCCGGTTTGGAAAGTACTTTTTAGCCCTTCACAGCCTGTCCCTTGGAAAGCCCATACCTCGGTGCCCGTATGACACCCGCGATGGCTGGCTTCGTCAACGGACGCGGAGCGTCGTACGACGATCGTCGCGGTTGGGTGGACGCCACTTTGGCACCCCCGCTCCCCCGACACCAGGAGGCGCGACGCTGTCGGCCTCGCAGCGCAAGCACCCGCGAGTAAAAATGCAGCTGAGTGTAGTCAGGGGACCATGTAGTCGATGGCACGGCGGCGGCAAGGGGGCAAGGACGCCGACCCACTGCTGCCGCCGTCACCAGTCGAGACGGCCGGGTCATGTCCAACGGCTACCGCCAGCGATGAAACACGATTGCCAGTGGCAAGCCCCAGGCGTAGAGAGCTTCACGACGGGACGACTGCAGCGGCCTGTCTGGTGGTGGCGGTACCGTTGTCTTACGTGCCGTGCGGACGTTCATTTGCCGTACAGGCATACAAGGTGTTGTATTCCGATTGCTGGTCTTGTATCGCGCAAAGAGAGAGCGCGAAGCCACCTGCAGATGTCAGTAGCTGCTGCCTCACTACCGAGCCGCCGCTACCTCAATTCACAGGACAGCGCAGGGCTTTCGCGTTGTACTGACAAGTCAAAGGGCCGCGCCGTGTGCTCTCTTACACAGGACGGCGGACACTTCGGGTGGGCGGTTCTGCTGGTGGGAATCATACCCGTGGGGATCACCGTGATAAGAAGCAGCGGCCACGCTCTACATACGTATGTACATAGCTTCGTGACGCTGTAGCAGGGGCCGGCGACGACAATGGTAGTGACGGTGGCAGTGGTGATCGTATGGCACTGTACAGTACAATGTACTGTAGATACTATGTACTGTACTATTGTCTTCGAGCAAACTGCCGAAGTTGGAGCCACAGCGGTACAAAATAAGTACTACAACTCGTTTCACGGCGGAAGTAGACTTGGTCTATACAATAACATAATTATCTAAAGCCACGAAGCCCGTACATTGGTGCTGGGGCGATTTTGGCGTCACTTCGTCTTTCCGGTCACCTGGCCGAAGCGGGCATGTGGCGCCAAACCAACTCTTTGCATGGCCGCGCGGGGACCATCGCCTGGTCGCCTCTCTTGACTGCCTGCCTCCTTCCCTGCCATCCCATTCTTCTCGCCGCCCACTTCTTCTTGCGGAGCCGGCGTGTCCCTCTGCCTGGCTCTGTACCCGCTAGTATAGCCAGGCTGCGCGGGTTCCTCCCCGCGTGCCGGCACCATGCCCCCCCCCCCCTGGCCGTTGCCACCGCGTCTGCCGCTGGCATCCGCACGTACGAGCTCCACCCGACGGGCTTGACGAGCCCTTCGCCCAGCGTGACGACCCCGCACGCGGCGCTCACCTATACCCCGTCTGGAAAGGTGCTCATTGGCGCCACCCCGGCGGGCATTGTCTTCTACTCGGCGGCCCGACTGGGCACCCTCGACACGCTACGGCCGCCGCCGCCAGCTGCCGCGGGCGACGTCGGGGGCGGGCGGCGGGCGCCGCCGGCCGTGCCACCAGAGAATATCCGCAGCGTGGCGGTCACCCCGGGCAGCCGGTACATCGCGTCGGGGGGCGAGGACGGCATGCTGCGGGTGTGGGACCTGTCTGCATCACGGCAGGAGCTGGCGCTGTGCCCCACCCCCGGCGGCAGCGGCGGCAGCAGCGGCAGCGGCGGTGGCGGTCGAGCGCCTCCGGCGGTTCGGGCACTCGCATTCCCCGCCGCCGCCGCTTCTCGTCACGTTGCCGCCGCGGCGGGCGGGCGGGTGGCGGTGGTGGCCCGCGACGCACGTGCGACGGTGGCGGCGTTTGAGGCCCCCCCCAGGGTGGGTGTGGTAGCACTCGCGTATGGGGGGCGTGGCAGCGGCCGGCCGGCGGGGCTTGCCGCCGCTACCGATGCGGGGTCAGTGACGCTGTGGGATACGGCGCGGGGGGTGGTGGAGCGCGCGTGGGGCGCCACCGCCCCCTCTGCGCTGGGGGGGGCGGGTGGCGCCCCCGCCACATGCGTTGTTGCGTGGGGGGGGGGATGGCTGGTGGGTGGCCTGGGGGGTGGGGTCCGGGTCCTCGACCCGCGCGTTCCGGGTGACGGGGGGGGGAGCGGGGGGGTGGCGGTCGGCGAGCCCGTCACCGCCCTCGACGCGACGGCCGAGGTGCTCGCCGTTGGCACCGCGTCGGGGTCGGTGCGGGTGTACGACCTGCGGGTGGGGGTGGGGGTTGGGGGGGGGGGGGGGGGGGGAGAGGGGGGGCTCAAGGGGCCGCCCCCGGAGAGGGGCCCGCTGGGCACCTACGCCGCCTGCCCGGGCGCACCGCCCGTGGTGGGGCTGTCCATTGCGCCTGTGCCGGCGGCCGGCGGCTCCTCGCCGGCGTCGCGGTCGCCAGCCGCGTCGGCGGTCGGGGGCGGCAGTGGCGGCGGCGGCGGCGGGCGCTCCCACACGCCCCCTGGCGCCACTCCCGCAGCCGACCGGCGGCGGTCGTCATCGTCAGCCGCGGCCGCCGCGGCCGCCGCGGCCGCCGCCGCGGGCGTCGGCCCCACCCCCCGCGGGCAGGCACGGCGGCGGGACGAGGACCTCTTTTCGCCTCTCGGCGCCGCTCCTGTCGGGGATAGCGACGTCGACGTCGGCGGGGAGGAGGGCAGCCTGTGGGGTGGCGGAGGCGGCGGCGGTGGCGGGGGGGGTGCCGACGACAGCCCAGGGGGGTCAGACTATGGAGCCTACGGCCGGCGCTCCCCAGGCGCCGCCGGGGCGGGGGGGGTGCTTCGCGGTGGCTCCCCCCGCACCACCGCCGCCGCCGCCGCCGCCGCCGCCGCCGCCGCCCTCCCGCGAGGGGGCAGTGGCGACGGCAACCGGGGGCGGCTCCCACCGCGTGCACGCGGCGGCAGCGGCGGCCGCTTCCACAGCGCCAGCCCGGGAGCCGGGGGGGGCGCCGCCGCGGCGGCGGCCGCCTCCCCCGGACGGGGCGGCGTGCCGCCGGGCGCGCCGCCTTCTGAGCCACTACCGTCTCGGCTGGTGCTGGCGGGCGCCTGGGGTGCCGACGGGGCCGCCGGGGGGAGCGCCGCTGGCAGCGCTACCGGCAGTGCCGCACCTTCGGACGATGGCTTTGACGCCGCCGACAGCCGGTGGGGGGGGGGCGCCGCCCCCCTCGGCGGCGGGGGCACGGCCAATGGGGAGGCAGCGGCGCCGGCCGACGGCAGCGACGGTTTTGGCGGCGTTGGGGAGCCCCTCCTTCGGCGGGTGGTGGCGGAGGAGGTGGACGCGCTGCGGGAGGACCTGCGGTCTGACGTGCTGGCGCTCCACCGGCAGCTGGTTGTGTCGCTGGCCGAATTCAGCGGCGGCGGCGGTGGCGGCACCACCGTGCAGGCGCAGCTCGCCGATGCGCGCGCTGAGGTCGCCGCACTGCGGCGGGAGAATGCACGGCTACAGACGCTCGTCGACGGGCGGCGGGCGTAGCGGGGCGCTCGCCCCGCCAGCGCGCGCGCGCGCGCGCGCGCGTCCCGTCGCGGGATGGTGGGGGCCTGTAATCGCAATCTTGAGGTGCGTGTCCCGTGTGAGAACAGAGCCGCACGCGGGGCTTGCCGGGAAGGCCGCATGAAGACGACAGCAGAGGCTCAACCGGCAGAAACATGATACGCAAGTAAAAAAAGACAGGCAAGGTTCTTTTCTTTTTGGCTTGCTTGGACCCGGAGCTCGGTAGTAGCGAGAAGGGCAACATCAATGAGCGGTGGTCTGGCTCGCACGGCCACACAACCCACAACGAAGTGACAGGATCCTACGTCGGCACAGGGCAACGACCAGAGGGTGACACGAGAGGGGCAGAAGGGAACCCGCTGACACACAGGCCTGCGAGCACGCTCATCGCTTGACCAGTTGGAGGACGTCCTCATCACAGAGCTGGTGGTCCTTGCCGACCTTTTGCGGGTTGAACTTGGTGGACCGCCCCCACACGAGCGCGTGCTTCAGGTCGTGGATGATGGCCTTGTGCAGCTTATTGCAAAACGCCTCGACGGTCGTGTGGCGCTTGTCGTTGCGCAAGATGACCGGCTGGTCAAAGTCTGGGAAGAGGCCCCGCGGCTTGGTGTACACGCGCAGCAGGTTGAGCTCGTCCCACATGGCCTCCAGCAGCCCGTCCAGGTTCCAGTCCAGGTTGGAGCTGATGGGCACGTAGTGCGGCAGACGGTCGTACAGCTCCAGCTCCTCCATGGAAATGGCGTCCACCTTGTTCACCACGTAGATGCACGGCAGGTAGACGCGGTTCCCCTCAATGACGTCAATGATCTCGTCAATGGTGCACTCTCGCCGCACATGGAACGCCGCGTTGTGGATGCGGTACTCGCTGCAAACGGCCTTCACCTGCTCCACGTCTAGTGCGGATTGGACTGACGCGGAAAAGGTGATGCCGCCCCGGTCCTTGCGCACAAACGTCACGTCCGGGGGTCGCTTGTTGAGCCGAATGCCGAAGCCCTCCATCTCGTGCTCAATAAGGCGCTTGTGGACAGCCGGCTTGGCCGCGTCCAGGCAGAGGAGGATGAGGTTGCACGAACGTGCCACGGCAATGACCTGGCGGCCACGGCCCTTGCCGTCTTTGGCGCCCTCAATGATACCGGGGAGGTCGAGCAGCTGGATTTTCGCGCCCTTATAATGAATAACACCGGGGATGCACGTCAGGGTTGTAAACTCTGCAAGGGGCAACACCCCCCAGGCCAGATTTGCAAGACAACAGAACAAGCAAAAAAAAACAAAACGCGAGTGAGTCACGCAGCAGGAAACAGAGGGTGTGTGCGGAATGCGCAGCCGACACAAGAAAGGGAAATGAACGGAGCACCCACTGGCACAGACAGGGAGGCACACCCAACGGCTGCAGCAAGCGGCAGACGGGTACGCACCATAGGCTGCTACTTCGGACGTTGTGCCTGTTAACTTCGTCAACAACGTAGACTTCCCCACTGATGGGAAGCCAACGAGGCCGACCCGCGCGTCACCCGTCTTGGTGACCTCAAAGCCCTCCCCGCCACCACCCCCCGACTTCGGTGGGGCAATCAGCTCGCGGCGGAGTTTGGCAAGCTTCGCCTTGAGACCGCCCAGATGGTTCCTGCCGCGAGGATACACAGGCAAGCAGGAAACACAAGACAAAATAGACAACGTCCGGTAGTGCGGCGAAGCAGGGAGAAAAGTCGTCACCTCTCTTAAGAAACCCACACAGAATGTCAGCTCGTCTGTAGGGTGTGGCACTCGACAGAAAAAAATAGCACCGCAGGCCCCACAAAAGATCAATAGATACAGGAGAAAAGCTTGCATCCCAGTCCTCCCAAGCACGTACGCGGTTGCCTTGTTTTTCTGCGTCTTCGCCATCTCCGCCTCAATCTCCTCAATCTTCTGAAGGATCGACATGGCGGCCGGCAGCCAGAGGCAGGCCCTGCGACACAAAGATGGGGAGGTCGCGAAGCCAGGCACAGCCAGGCAGATAGGCCTGGTCTTTCGGTGGAACACGGGACGCAGCACAGCCGGTGAGCAAGGGCGTCTAGGGATGCTGATGGCGCAGCAGCGCGGGGCGGCGAGCCATCGCGATGACCTATGACGAACAAGTAGCACCGACCATGGAGAAGTCTACGGGTGCAATTGTAGGGGGAATACACAAATGACGAGGTATTCACCGGTGAACAAGAGGCTCTACCGTCAACCGAAATACTGCATGCAACAAAAGAGGGGTCTGACCGCAGTAAATACAACAGGCGGCATTATTTTTGGTCTGCGCGTCTCAGGTGGCTTCTGCCACTTCTTGGCCACACCAGACCCATGGCAGCGTGTTCACACTTTTCGCCTGTGCTGCCGCTCTGCCAAAGTAAGAAAGAGGCTCTCATCAGCAGCCAGTACTTATGCAGCCGCACCGCGCGAACCCCGTTGATGGACTGCATGGAGACGGAGGTTGTGGAAAGACCCACCGACACCGCGGTGAGCACAGCCAGTGTCATGCACCTACGTCCGTACGCGTAACAAGAAGCATGGAGCGGTACAACTCCTTGATGAGAGACACTACGCCTCTCATGATGGCACGGGCCAACTCGGGGGTACCACCACTTCAGGCGGGGGTGCGACATGTGGGCGCGCACGCGGAGAGTACACTGAGTGCAGGAGTAGAGCCGACACCCATCGCAACAGCGCGGTTGGAGAGCGAAGCGCCAAACGCCCAGCGGCCGAGATGGCAGGCAACCGCTGCGGACACACGCCCCCCGGCGCCACGCGCGTGTATCCTGCAAGCAGAGGCGACTCTCACAACAGAGCACAAAAGAACAGCGTGATGCAGCGCTACGGAAATGGGGGCAATGGAGCGCCCCCCACCGCCCACCCCGGAGAGTACTCGCTCATCAGCCGCGCCCGCCTCAGATGGGTAGGCGAAACCGGCCGCTGTGGCCTTCAGTGCCGACCGCCCTCCCACACAGCCGGGACCTCGCAGACAGTTACTTCCGAGGGTGGCGTACGTGTTGAGAGATGGTGTGCGAAGCAGTGTAGGGCGCAAGGGCGTACCTCGGATGCGCCCGCGCTTGTGGTTCATGAGTGATGCCGGTGCCGAAAGAATAAACAATCTGTACAAACCACTTGCCCACCCGCCCCACACAACGTCTCCGCTTGAATGGACCACGGCGCCCTCGCCGTCTCGCCATGTGCAAGATATCCCCCCCCCACACCACTGCATCCCCCAAAAATGTACTCTCTCTTGCCCATTGTCGTCCATCATGAGCCCCCACACCTCTACGCTTGTGGCTTGGTCCTCACAGTGACGTCCCCAAACACCTTGAGCTGGCACGCCAGCCGCCAGCTCTCTGGCTGCCCGTCCAGCTTGCGGTCCTCCCGGCCGCTAAGGCCGTTGCACACAGCCCCCCCCTCGATGACGTCCACTTTGCACGTACCGCAGCTGGCGCCGCCTCCACAGTTGGTTAGCTTCCCTCGCAGCGTGTACACGTCAATTCCAGCAGCAAGAAGGGCGGAGCGGAGGTCCTCGTCGGTCGAGACAGCCAGCTCGGTAGTCTTCCAACCCTTGCCCGCCTTCTCCTGCACCGTCACCGTCACGGTGCGGGGGGGGGATTCGGGCAGGGGAGGACCGCCATAGCCGGTTTGGTAAATGGCCGTGGTGGACACAGCCGCTGGCGCCGCACGCGCACGCCGTGGGCGCACGGGCGCGGACGGCCGGACGGCGAGGCCGCCCGTCCGCGGGGAGCCCAGGGAAGTAGTGACGCCAGTGGCGCCGGCGCCGCGCGCCAGTGGCAGGGCGGGGGAAACAAACGCCGTCATAGCAACAGAAGTCGAGAGGGAAGGGAAAGGGTAGGGTGTCGGGGGTAGGGGGAGCAACAACGGATCGAAGGGCGAGCGTGGGCGTACGACAGGGGGAATGGCCGGCGGCAGGAGCGTGTGACGGGGTAGGCAGCGCAACTGCGTCGGTCGCACAGCGCAGCGAGTGGCCAACTAGCTAGTCCGAGAGTAGTGGTGTCGTCGTGACACGAATGACTGCTGGCGGTACGGGGGGAGATAGAAACATACGAGCTGTACCCCCTATCGCCACAGAACCTGGGGAGTAGCCGCACCGTGGAAGGACGTGGGCGGCGGCAGTGGCCAGAAGCCAGGCTATGACAGTCGCCAGTTCGCGCGCGGGCGGCCACAGATCGGCGCGGGCTGGCCGGGATAGCACGCTGATTGCATCCGTTCCGCTTTGAGGGACACAAACCGCATGCGCATCCACAGCTGGTCCGTCGTGCAGTCGCTCTTTGATTCCTGTGTAGTTCGAAAGTACGGCGTGCATGCAATCTCCGAGACACTACCTCGATTCTGAGAGTACTTGTAGTTACTTCACACGAAAATGAACTGCATGCAAACGATCCATGTCTTTGTCGTCTCGCACCTGCGTCTGCTCCACAATACATCGAAAAGTCTACTTGTCAGTCTCGAGATGATCATTGTAATCTCACTCCGCAATTGGACAGCCATAAGGAGGCAGGGTGCGGCTCGTTTCAAGGTCACCAGTCTGGAAACCTATTTTAAACTGAGTCGTCAGTTTTAAGAGCCTTCACGAGAATTGCTGAGACGTGATCGGCTCCATGATGCGGGTGGACCACCACCATGGCACCCGCGAGTGGACGGCACCTGCCCTAAGCGTACTGCTCCAATGTCACATCATCATGCACGGCTTCAAGTATCTCCTGCTTGTTCCCCACCCTCAACTTTCGAGGCAAGCGCTGTGCTACGCGTGCACGTCTGGCTAGACGATGCAGAGTCGGCTGGCAATCACTGTGGCGGTGGCACGCTGCTGAAGCCGTAGCCTGCCGTGTAGGGCCCGTGGTGGTGGCTGTAGCGCGGGGTGACGGCTCCCGACCCTTGCGCGGGAAGCGTCGTGCACAAGTGGGGGTGCTAGGGATTGTTGTTGTCGCTCCAGGTGTTTCGTCCTCTTTTTCATTTTTTCGTGCGCATCGTGGTCCCTGAGCCACTCATATCGTCAGACTGCAGGACAGTATTCATTTAATTGAGAATTGGCTGTCAACCAATCGGTTTACCGGTTTCAGAAAGCACCCGGTTGCTCAGGCCTGCGTTTTCCTGTCGCCCTCGGCGGTCGTGGTCCCCGCGATGATCTGAGCCGGTGACCCGCATCGGCTGGGCGCTGTCCAGAGCTCCCCCCCCGTACCGCCGCGGCCGCAGTCGCCGCCTCCGCCTCCCCCTTCGTGAGCGCCGCGGCAGTCATGGCGGCCTTTGTGCCCGCCGGCTCTTCCCTGGGCAGCGCCGTTGGCGCCCACCGCCGCCCCGCGCTGGTGGTGCGCGGGCGGCCAGGCGCCGCCGGCGCCGTCGGCGGCGGCGCCCGCCGATCCATCCCCATGACCATGGGCGGCAACACCCGCATTGTCGATGGGGTGGAGCGGCGGCGGGTGGTGGTGACGGGCATGGGCGTGGCGTCCGTGTTTGGGACGGATGTGGACGAGTACTATGACAAGCTGCTGGCAGGGGAGTCGGGCATCAAGGCCATTGACGGGTTTGACTGTGAGGGGTGGGCGACGCGCTTTGCCGGCGAAATCGCCAAGGGCGTCGTCGACTGGACAGGCTACGTGTCGCCAAAGGACGCGCGGCGGATGGACCCGTTCCTTATCTACGCGCTGGTGGCGGGCCAAAAGGCGCTCGAGTCGGCGGGCCTGAGCAAGGACGACCCCGCGTTTGCGGCACTGGACAAGGCCAAGTGCGGCGTGCTGTGCGCATCTGGTATGGGGGGGCTCAAGACGCTTGCCGACGGGGTGGAGAAGCTGGTCAAGGTGGGCCACAAGAAGATGTCCCCCTTTTTCATCCCCTACGCCATCACCAACATGGCGTCTGGCTACCTCGGCATGACCGTCGGATTTATGGGGCCCAACTACTCCATCTCCACCGCGTGCGCGTCGTCCAATTTTGCCATGAACAACTCGGCCATCCATATCATGCGCGGGGAGGCAGACTTGATGATCGCGGGTGGGTCTGAGGCGGCTATCCAACCGGTGGGCCTCGGCGGCTTTGTTGCCTGCCGCGCCCTCTCCACCCGCAACGAGGCGCCAACAAAGGCGTCACGGCCGTGGGACAAGGCACGCGATGGGTTTGTGATGGGCGAGGGGTCTGGCCTCATCGTGATGGAGTCGTTGGAGCACGCCAAGGCGCGCGGCGCGACGATCCTGGCCGAGTACTTTGGCGGCGCCCAGTCGTGCGACGCCCACCACATGACGGACCCCCGCAAGGATGGTGCGGGCGTGCGCAAGTGCATCCAGGACGCCCTCGCGGACGCGGGAGTAGCCAAGGAGGACATCAACTACATCAACGCTCACGCGACGAGCACGCCCGCCGGGGATATGGCCGAGTTCCGGGCCGTCCGGTCGGTTTTTGACGGCGACGTGAGCGGCGTCAAGATGAACGCGACCAAGAGCATGATTGGCCACGCGCTCGGCGCGGCGGGCGGCCTCGAGGGCATTGCGATGATCAAGGCCATCATGACGGGCAAGGTGCACCCGACGATCAATGTGGAGGACATGGACGAGGGCGTGGACATTGACATTGTGCCCAACGTGGCGCAGGACCATGACGTCAAAATGGCCATCAGCAACTCGTTTGGGTTTGGTGGCCACAACTCGTCGGTCATCTTTGGCAAGTACGTGGAGTAGGGGGGGGGGGGGGTGCGGGCACGACGCGCGTTCGTTTGTGTGTCGGCGGCAGCGCGGGCGCAGCGATGGAGTGGCTCCTGGCTTCCGTGGTACTTTTTTTTTTGTCTCTCTTTTTTTTCTTTCCTCTCTTCCGGTTTCACCTTGTTCCCCCCCCCCTCCCTCCCCCCCCCCCTCCTTGCCTCTCTTTTTTCATCCTCCTCTGGTAGACGGTTGACGGTTACTGGTAGACGGTTGCTATGCTCCGTTGAACCCTACCGTGTGCCCTCGTCCCCCCACGCGCTGGGGATCCATGAAGGCCTCCACACCCCCCACCCAGCCTCCCTCGGTCGTCCGCGCCGTGGCGGCTGGCGCGCCGCCTCGCCGGCGCTCCTCCCAGCCGCCGCCGCGCCGCCTCGTCCCCATCCCCCCCCCCCGTCCACCCCCGCGCCACCCTGCGCGAGCCCACAGTCGGCCAGTGCCACCCGTGCCACCCTTCCTCCACCCCCCCCCCCCCACCATCCCTCCACGGCCAGGTTACCAGCCAGTCGCCCGCCCCACGGTCGTCCCGTGGTTGCGGGCGTGGCAACGCCAAGGTAAAAACCGCCCGCGCGCCCCCCCCCACGGCCGGCTGGCCGTCCCGGCTACGGCCCCGCCGCGGTGGCGCTCCCCCGGTGGGTGGCCCGTCGCGTTGGCCACCCCCCCCCTCCCCCCCCCGCGCCCCCCATCTTGGCCGGCCGGCCCGCCCCACCGCGTGACCAAACGGCGGGTCAAGGCAAGCCAAGACCCACCCGCCGGTTCCCGTCCCAGACCCCGCCCGCCCGTGCGCGTGCCGCCGCGCCCGCCCGTGCACCCCCCCCCCCCCGCCAGCCAGTGTGCCGCCGCGCCCGCGCCCGGCTGCCGCCGCACCCGCCGGCCATTGCCGCCATGGCCGCCGCCGCCCACCCACCCGCCCGCCCGCCCGCCCGCCCGCTCGCCCGCCCGCCCGCCCGCCCGCCCGCCCGCCCGCCCGCCCGCCCGCCCGCCCGCCAGCCGTCCCGCCCCCCCGCCGTCCCACTCACCCGCCGCCCCCACGGCCTCGACCTGGCCTGCGCGGCCGTCACCCGACCGGCGGCGGCGGCCCCCCCCCCTCCCCCCCCACGGCGGACAGCACCCAGTCGGAGAGGCCCGGCCACCCCCCCCCCCCCGGCGGCCGCCCACAACCACCACCGTCGGCGCGCCGCCCACGTACCGGCGGGCGGCGAGGACGTCGGCGCGGCTGACGGCGAGGCCCGGGGCGGGCCGCCCCCCCCCCCCCCCCCCTCCACCTTGGACGCCCCCCCCCCCCCCCCGCCCCCACCCCCCCCCACAGCGCGCGCCCACGCGTCGCTGTGGCGGGCGGTGCCGCCGCCCCCCCCCCCCCCCCCCCCGCCACCCCCCGTCTCCCCCCCCCCCCCCCCGCGCCTGCCGCCCTCGGAATCCTCCCTCCCACCCCCGCCCGCCCCCCCCCCCCCACCCACCCAACGCCCCCCACTTCCCCGGAGGAGCACCCACACCACCGGCGCGGGGCAGCCGCCGCCCGCGGCGGCGAGCGCCACCCGCGTCAGGGCCTCAAAGGACGGCAAGCTGCCCGTCGCGGCGACCAGCACCACCGCGCTCGCCGCCGACAGCGCCGCCGCCAGCGCCGCCACGTCCGCGCCGCCGGGCGACGGCCGCACCGCCACCACCTGGAAGCGGGGGGGGGGGGCGTCGGCCGCCGCCTCCGCCGCGGCCGTTGCCTCGGCGGCGGTGGCTGCCGCCGCCGTCGCAGCCGCTGCCGCCGCCGACGCTGCCGCCGTCGCCGTCGCCGATGCGGTTGCCGATGCGGTGGCCGTCCCCGGGTCAGCCGCCGCAGTCGACATGGCCACGGGCGTCCCCGAGGGGCGAGCCCCCCAGCGGGGGGCCACGGCCGCCGCCAGCGCCCCCCAGGCGGCACCCCAGCCGTCCACCGCGGCAGCCGACAGCGACGCGCGGCGCCCCCCCCCCCCCCCCGCCAGGGCGGGAGCGCCGGCGGGAGTCGCGGCGGCCGCCCCCCCCCCCCATCGTCCGCTTCGTCTGCCGCCGCTGCGGCGGCAACGGCGGCCGCCGCCGCCGCCGCCGCCGCCGTCGCCGCCACCGCCGCCGCCGCAGCGGCTTGCGCTTTCGCTTCCGCCGCCGCCGCCGCCGCAGCGGCTTGCGCTTTCGCTTCCGCCGCCGCCGCCGCGGACGTGGCCGCCACCGCCGCCGCCGTCGCGGCCGCCGCGGCGCGCAGGCGGCCGCGCACGTCTGCCAGCACCCGCGGCGGCAGCGCGCCGACGACCACGACAATCGGCCGGGCGGGGGGCGCCGCCCGCCGAGCCCCGTCGGCGTCGGCGTCGGCGTCGGCGTCGGCGTCGGCGGCAGCAGCGTCGGGGGAGGACGGCCGCGGGGGTACCTTGCCGCCACCGCCGCCGCCGCCGCCGCCGCCGCCGCCGCCGCCGCCGGCAGCCGCCGCGGCAACGACCGCCCGCGGCGGCTGTGGGGGCGGCCGGTCGCGGGGCCCCCCCCCGGGCGTCCAGTCCATGCCCAGCACGCCGCTGGCCCAGCTGTTGAGCCCCCCACCCCCCCGGCCGGCGCTGGCCCAGCTGGGGAGGTCCCCCCCCCCCCCCCGGCCGGCGCTGGCCCAGCTGGGGAGGTCCCCCCCCCCCAGCGGCCGCCGCCGCCGCCGCTCGCCCAGCTGGGGAGCTCCTCCACCCCCCCCGCGCCGCCCCCCCCCCCCCAGCCGCGGCCGTGGTGGCTGCCCCCCCCCAGCCGGCGCGCCCACCCCCCCCGCGCCGCCTCCATCGGCGTCCCAGCTGGCCGCCGCCGACGCCCGCCGCCAGCTGCCGCGGTGTGCCCCGCCCCCCGCCCCCCCCCCAATGGCCACCACCCACCCGCCACACGCCGGGCACTGGCGGCCGCCACCACCGCCGCCGCCGCCGCCGCCGCCGCCGCCGCCGCCGCCGCCACCCCCCCCCCCCACCCCCCCCGACTCGCGGCGGGCTGCCCCCCGGGGCCCTGCCCCCCCCTCCCACCGCCGACGCCCCCCCCACCCCCCCCCCCGCCGCCGTCACCCCCGCCGCCGGCCCCCCCGTCGCCGCTGCCACTGTCACGCCCGCCGGGGACACCACCCGCGGCAGCGCGTGCGCGCACGCGCCGCACAGCGGGGTGTGGCCACACGGCTGGAGGGCCGGCGGCGGCGGGCCGCCGACCCGCCCGCACCCCGTGCAGGGGGGGTGGTGCGCCGCCGCCGCGGTCGCCGCAGAGGTGATCGCCGCCGCCGATGGGGCTGCCGCTGCCGCCGCCGCCGCCGCCGCCGCGGACGCAGACGCGGACGCGGCCGCGCGCGCCTGGTGGGACGGCCGCCACCGGCGGGCGAGCCGCGACGCCGCGTCCCCGCCACGGCCGAGGGCGGTGAGGATGGCGGCGGCCCAGCGGTGGCGGGGGGGGGGTGCCGAGGGGACGGAGGAGGGGGGGACGGCGTCCATGGCCTACCTTGGGGGGGGAGGGGGGGGGGGGTTGTTGGGGTGGGGGGACGCGGAGGATGGGAGAGGCGGGGGGGGCGGATGAGGTCGGAGGGGGGGGCGGGGGGGGGGAGGGGGATGGGATGAGGCTGGAGTGATGAGGAGGGGGAGGGACGAGAGAGGAAGCACAGGCGGGTGGGAGGGGAGAACGGCAGGGGCGTGGCAGGAGGCGGGGGGCGGGCGTGGGAGGGCTTGTAGCAGCAGGCGGGGACCCGCTGGGAAGCGCCGCCACCTGCAAGGCGGTGCCCGTGCTGGGGGGGGGGGGTTGTGGACAGCGTGGGGCCGCTCGGCCGCGGCGGGAGCGCGCGCCAGTCGCCGCGCGAACTCCCGCCACCCCACGCGGGCAAACCCGCCACCGACGGGGATCAATGAGGGAGAGGCAGCCAGTGGACGTGACCGTTGATCTCAACCGGCAACGAGCCGTTGTGTGGGGGGGGGGTCTGCGGAGGCGCGTTTTTAGGGGGGGGGTAGCTAAATAGGGGGCGGTAGCTCAAATAGGGGGCGGTGGCGGTGCCCTGGTGGGCGTCGTTTTTTTCCGCCCCAGGAGCGGCGCCCCCCCCCAAGCAACCACTCGCGCGCGGTCGGCGTCCGGCGTACCACTACCACACTCCCTTGAGTGACGTTGGTCTTTGTTCACTACGAGCACCGCTCGCTGGGTCCCCCGGCGGAAAAGGGGCCCCGTGGTGGTCCCTCGCCCCGCCTCTGCCTGCTGCCTGCACAGGCAGGTTGTGCGCGCGCGTGCGCCGTCGTGCTGGGCAGTGGGGGCCACGCTTTTTCCCTCCGCTGCCCCCCCCCGCCCTCGGCTGTTCGCCCTCCCACTTGCTTTCCATCTATTTCCACTGCGGGCGTGCGCGGGGCCAGTCACGGCCACCGTCGGCCACGTTGCGGGCGGGGGGGGGAGGACCCTGTCGCGCCTATTCGCACCGCGCTAGCGCGGTGCGAAGAAGCGTGCTCCCCCCACACGCGACGACCGCCTCGGCCACCCTCCTCTTCCCGCTGCCATACATACTCTTTTTCTTCTCGAGTGGCTGGTGCTGGGTCAATCGGCCAGGGCGTTTCTCAGACACGCACGCACGCGCGCGCGCGCGCTCCGGTGGCTCGTTGGGGAAGAAAAGAGCACGAACACGAGAAAAAAAGCGGACAGGGCGGCGCAGCGGACCAGGGAGATTGGCAGCCGCCAGCGTGCGCACGGCCCTTTGGACCGTCGTCGAAGGGGTATGTCCACCCCTTCAGACTGCGCACCGCGCGGCCAACGGGGTTTGGCCGCGGCGAGCGGCCGCCGCCAAGCGGCGGCCGGCGGCCGTGGACAGGGTGGCCGGCGGCCCCGCGGGCCGCTGGCCTGCCACGTCGTTTTTCCCGCCACACCCCTCGAGTCCCGCCAGACCCACACGTGATGCCGCAGACTGGCATGAGCGGCGCGATGGTCTCGGGCCGGGCGGGTATGACACGGACACGGTGGCAGCGGGAGCAGCGCTTTCCCCGTTTCTATGTTTGTAAGTACAGTGTTTTCCTGTACAGTACTTCCTGTGACGCAGGATGTATGTATTGTAGAGGACAGGTCCTAAATCTTGGTGCCCAGGAGACTGACAGGGAGGTGGCCACGCCGGCGCGAGCGCGATGCCGCAGCGCGATCAAGACCGTCGCGGTCGGGGTCCAGCACTTCGGCCGTTGCCGCCGCCGTCAACCTGCAACCGGCGCCTGGCCACCCAAGCTGCTGCAACGTCTGACCCCGTCGCCAAAGAGCCTCCCCCTGTTTGCGTTGCCCCCTTTTTCCCCCTCCCCTCACCTCGCCGTCTTGCCCTTCCTTCCCCCGCCGGCTGGGACGATGGTGGCCCCCGGCCTGATCCCCGCCCTCCTCTTCGCGCTCGTGGTGGTGGGCGCCCTCGCCCTATCCCGCCTGCCCGTCCGCCCACACACCCTGTCGGGGCTGGTGTCGGTGGGGGTGGCTGCCCCGCAGGCCCACGTCTACGCCCTCCTCACCGACCTTTCCCGCTTTTCTCACTGGTTTGGCTCTGTCACCGCCGCGACGGTGTTGCCGCCGTCAGAGGCGGGGAGGCAGGAGGGTGCGGATACCGACGGCGACGCGGCCGCCGCTGCCAACGCCGCCGCCTCTGGGTCGGCGGCCGCCCTGGCGGTGGAGGCAACGGGCGGGGAGGCCCCAGTCGGCCGTGTCAGCGGCGGTGACGGCGGGGACGTTGTCGCCCCGTCCTCCCCCCGCCTGGTCCCCGGCACCCGCTTCCGGCTGACCATCACCGAGGCGGGCACCGTGGAGCACCACACCGCCGAGGTGACGGCCGCCACCCCCCCCTCGCGGGTGGCGCTGCGGAGCCACGGCAGCGACGCGGACGGGAGTGGCAAGGTCATGTACGTATTCAACCTGGCCGAGCAGTCAGTGCCAGCAGCTGGGGGAGGCGGCGCGGGCGGCGCGGCGACGGCGGTGGGGGAAGCAGCGGTCCAGACCACCGTCCACTGCGCGTTTGACGTGGAAATGCCCTGCTCCGCCGCCATTGGCGTTCTGCTGCCGCTCGTGCGGGGGCTCGCCCGGTGGCAGCTGCGGGGGTACCTGACCAAGTTCAAGGCCCTCGCCGAGGCGGGCGCAGGGGCAGCGGCGGACGGCGCCCCCGCCGCCGCCGCGCCCGCCGCGCCCGCCGCGCGGGGTGTCCCTGCTGGTGGCGGCGGTGCCACCGCGCAGCCGGCCGCGACGGTCGACGTGGCCGGTAGTGGCGCTGCCGACGACGAGGCGGACGCGGACCCTCCCACCGCTGCTGTGCACGACGGGGAAGAGCAGCCGCCGCGGGATGTAGCCGCGTCCGCCGTGGCGACGGGAGCAGACTGAATGCCGCCGCCTCTGTGCGATGATGCACGTGTGCCGCGTCAGCACCGCAGGTGGCCTACCGACCCCAGCGCGTTGGCGGGTGGCGGATGCCTGACCGGGTGCTGCGGGCAGCGGGCGCAAGGCGGCGGGCGGCGGGCGCTGGGGCGGGCGGCGGTCGACCTGGCCCGGGGGGGGTAGCACGGGCGTCCCTGCCCATCGCGGTGGCGGCGGTGGCGGCGGCGCTGGTGGCAGCGGTGGTGGATAGACCTGCCGCCCCTTCGCGGATGGGCGTCGAGCCACTGGGGTGTCAATCCCCTGCGCTGGGGTTTCTCTTGCGACAAACAAGACGACAGCAGGCAGGGTGGCCTCAGCCGCGTGACGGCTGTCCTCATCGCGGCGGCTGTTCATGTCGTGGTCTCTCTCCCCGTCTTGGCCGCTGTGGCGGCGGCGGCGGCCACCACACACACCGCCGCCGCGGACAGCATTTGCCAGTGGGTGCCGCCTCCCGCTCGCCCTTTCGTTGACACGTAACCAAGTTGCTGGTAAGGAGAGCGTGGTGGCACGGACATGAGCATCCTTTTCCTGACCTGTCTAGAGAGCGCGTTTTCTTTTTTTTTCTCTTCTGCTCCTATCCCTCTGTCGTCTGCAGCTGTTCACCCCCAGCCTTATCGCCCGTCGCCCTTGTCTTTCTCGACGGCCAACCCGACCTTCGCCGGCCCCGGCAGGCGCGGCCAAAAACTCCCGCCGTGGCGTGCGTGCGCTGGGTGACGCTCGCACTTTGGCAGGCGCTTTCCACTCTGACGGTTCCCACGAGTGGTGGGCTCGGGGGAGACGTCAGGCAAGAGAGAAAGCGCTGCCGGACGGCGGAGGGCACGAGGGAGGGCCACCCTGGAAAAGGCCACCCCCCTCCCCGTGTACCCACATGCAAAGCCCTCCCTCCCTTGCCTCCCTCACCAACATCGTCACACGCCCACCTCGCTACCCTCTCCCTGCTCCCCCCCGGCCCTCATCGGTGCCGGTACTGGTGTGGTGGGCACGCAGGGCAGCGTCGTGCGAATACCGTGAAGGAGGGGCTCCCGTCCATGCCGTCGCCCGGTTGCACGAATGGGCGTCGCGTCGGCAAGCCGTCCACGGAGAGTTTGGTGATGAGGCGCGGCCAGGCGTGCCGGTGGTTCCCCCCCCCCTACCCCCCACCGCAAACGGCAATCGTGGAGACGGGGCCGGCCGCGCGCAACGCGCGCTGTGCGCGCGTGGTGCAGCTCGCGCAGCGATGTGCGTCGGACGCGTCTACCCGCCCGCGACGTCAGACGCGCCCACCAGACCGCGGTGACGGTCTGGGAGGGGAGGGGGGGCAGCGGCGCAGCGGCGGGAAGGGGGGGGGAGCCGCCCTCCGGGGACGGGACAGGAGGAAAGGGTTGTGAGCCGAACTCAACGTCGGGACTTGGTCAGTTCGCATGCCACCCCCAGTTGGCTCTCGGTGCGGGCCCACGGGGACAGAGGGTGGGCGGCTGTGCCTCCGCCCGCCACCCTCGCGGACCACCATCTATGTCTTGCCGCCGCAGCGCAGTGGGAAGGGGGGGGGCGGGGCGTTCACTTTCCTCCTGCTCCCCAAGAACAACTCCGGATGCCTTCGTTAGTTGTGCTTTGGAATCGACCAACACGGGCCGCTGACCCCGCGTCGTTGCCCCCTCCCCAACTCCATGCTCGCCGAGGCTGACGCCCCCAGCGACGATGCGCTCCCGACAATGCGCTCCCGTTGATGGTCCTGGTGTTTACGACGCCGCGGCCACGCGTCGCCGTTGCCCGGGTACCAGCGGGCCCCCTGGCCGGTACCGTGCGCCTCGCCCGGCCGGGGCGCCGCGCGTCCCTGTCGACCCCGTGCAGCGACTGACGTGGCGGTGGCGGTGGGGGTGGCGGTGGCGATGGAGGCGGCGGTGGCGGTGGCGGTGGGGGTGGCGGTGGCGATGGAGGCGGCGGTGGAGGTGCGGATTGCGGTAGAGGAGGGTCTGCTCCCAGCCCACGGGTGCCCCCCTCCCTCCCCCCCGCACTCGCCGCGGAGCAACCCCGCCCCCGCCCCCCCCCCCCCCGCACGATGACAAAGCGAGAAAAACCAACGCGGCGCCCCTCACCCGCCCGACGGCTCTGCCACCGCCGCCGGCGTGGACACCGTCGTGGCGCCCGTCCGCTCGGCTGCCACCGCCCCCCCCCCCCCCCCCGACGCCCCGGCCGCCGCCGCCGCCGCCGTCGGCGGCGGGGTCGCGCCAGGCGGGGCGCCCCCCCCCCCCCCCCCTTGGCCGTGGCGTGGCCGTCAAAGAAGGCGGCCAACGAGGCGAGCGCCGCCTCGTGGCGGAGCGTCCCCCCCGCGTCGAGGGAGCGGCGCACCCACCGGGGCAGCGCCGCCTGCACGGCGGGGCGGCCAAAGCGGGTGTCGGCAAAGAGCAGCGCCCCGTGGTCGCCTCGGTGGCGGATGCACCGGCCGACCGCCTGGTTCAGCGCTCGGTACGCCTGGAGGGCGTACCACGCCTTGCCGTCGAGGAGCCACGGCAGCTCGGGGGGGGGGATCGGGGGGGCGCCGGCGGTGGAGGCGGCGGTGGCGGTGGCGGTGGCGGCGGCAGCAGCGGCAGCAGCAGCGGCGGAGGCGTCGGTGGCGGCGTTGACAGCAGAGGAGGTGGCGGGGGGGGGGGGGGGGGCGCGGCCGACGGCCGCGGGCGACCCAGCGGCGCGGGCCGCGGGGGGCCCAGCGGCGCTGGCAGCGGGGGGGGGGGGGTGCCCCCCAGCCCCCCCCGCCAAGCCGCTGGCTGTGACGGCCGGCCCAGCGGCACAGGCCGGGGCGGGGCGGGGGTGGTACCCCCCCCCCCCCCACCGCCGGCACGCGGGACGGCCGGCCGAGCGGCACGGCCGACGGCGGGGGCGTCAGCGGGGCCCCCCCCCCCAGTCCCCCCCGCCGCCGCCGCCCCCCCCCCGTGCCGCCGCGGCCGCCGCGCGTGACGCGGCCGCCCGGGAGCGGTCATTGTACTGCTGCTTGCGCTGCAGGTTGAGGTCCATGGCGGCCGGGTAGGGGACGCCGACGAGCACCACCCCCCGCGCGAGGTCGTCCTTAAAGTCCATCCCCTCGCTGACCTTTCCCCGGTAGACGGCAAACAGCAGCGCGCCCCCGCCGCCCGCCACGGCGGCCGCGTACGCCCGCGCCACCGCCTCGTAGGCTGACGCAGCGGTGGCGGCGGCGCCACCACCCCCGTCCCCACCGCCGCCGCCACCGCCGGCGGCCTCGCGGACGCTCGCCGCCGACGGCTCGACCAGCACCGCCGACTTGGCCCCGCACAGCCGCGCCCACACGCCCGTCGCTGCCCACCGGGCGGTCAGCTGGGACAGCAGCCGGTAGCTGGGCAGGAACACCAGCACCCCCGCGGGGATGACGGTGGCCCAGTCGACGAGCGCCTCGCCGAGGGCGTCCTGGAAGGCGTCCCCCCCGGAATGGCGGTACGACGCGTCCAGTGGCGCGCCGCCGACCCGGGCCGGCCCCGTCGGCAGCACCGCCGCCCACAGCTGCCGCCGCACGTCAATGACGTGCGGCAGCACCGCCGACACGGCAAAGGGGGTGCCGAGCTCGGATGCAAACGACGTGAGCGGCGCGAGCGTGCCGCTCGTCAGCACCACCGACCGGGCGGGGCGGGCGATGGCGCGAAACGCCACCGCGGGGTTGAGGCACCACAGCCCCAGCTGCACCGGCGCGGGCGCGGCGACGAGCGCGGTGCCGCCGTCGCGGCCACCCCCGCCACGGCCGCCGCCGCCGCCGCGGCCGCGCCACCGGCCGCGGCCGCCGCCATAGCCGCCGCCGCGGCCGCCGCCGCCGCCGCCGCCGGCGGGGAGCTCCCGCGACACCACGACCTCATAGTCGGCCACGTTCAACGCGAGCAGCCGGCAGATGGCCACCACCGACGTTGCCACCGGCAGGGCGGTGCGCGCAAAGGACAGCTCGGCGGGGACGGGTGGCTGCCGCCGTCGCCGGGAGCGGCCGCCGCCACCGCTGCTGCCGCCGTCCGAGGGGGCACCCCCCCCGCCGCCCCCCCGGCCGGCCGCCCCCGCCCCCGCCGCCGCCGCCGCCGCCGCCGCCGCTTCGTCCACCGCCCGCAGGACAGACAGGTGGTGGGTGAGGGCGCCCATGGACGCCTCGCTGATGCCCAGGTGGTCGAGCAGCGGCGGCAGCTCCGCGGCGGGCCACACCCGCACCGCCCGGCGGCCGTCGCCCGGGCGCGGGGCCAGCCGCCCCCCCGCCGCGACCGCGTCGGTCCACGCCGCCAGGCGGGTGAGCGCCGTCGCAACGGCGGTGAGGGCGGCGACGACGGTCGGCTGCCGCTGCAGCGGCACCACCGCCGAGCGGAGGGTGTCGGCGGCGGCGGCCAGGACGGGCGCGGACGTGTCGAGCGACGCGCCCTCCCGGCACACGTCTTCAATGTTGTGGGCCTCGTCAATGATCACCACCGCGCCGTCCAGGTCAATGGCCATGGCCGCCCGCACCAGCGGGTCGGCCAGGTACGAATACGGGCACAGCACCAGGTCCGCCGTCGTCATGAGCGTGCGGGCGGCAAAGTAGGGGCACCCCCGTACCTCCCGGCCCACCGCCACCAGCTCCTCAATGTCGTGCACCGCCGGCACCGCCGCCGCCACCGCGTCGGCGCGCCGGTGAAAGCCACAGCCGTCCGCGTTGACCAGCGTCCGGCACTCTTCGGCAAGGGAGCCCGACGCGGCGCGTGACGGACCCGCGGCGGCGGCCACGTCAAAGCCGCCCGCCGCAAACGACGCGGCCGCGGCGGCACGCTCAGCCGCACGGCCGCCGCGGCCGCGGCCGCCGCCGCCGCCGCCGCCGCCGCCGCCGCCCGGCAGGCGCGTCAGGGATGGGTGCACGCACGTGCGGTCGCGGGAGGCGAGCACCGCCATACGCGGGGCGTAGGCAGTCTTGCGGAGCTCCGCCACCACCTGCGCCAGCTGCGCGTGCGTGCGGGACGCGTAAAAGACGCGCGGCCGGGGGGACGGCTTGTGGCGCTTGCTGCGGTCGCCGCCGCCGCCGCCGCCGCCCTCCCCGCCACTGTCGCCGTCGGTGCCGTCGCCGTCGCCTTCGGCGGGGGGAAGGAAACCGCCGCCGGGGCCCGTTCGGCCGGGGGGGGGGGGCGGCGCAGAGCCCTCCGCCTTGACCGCCCCGGCTGGGTGGCCGGGGGCAGCGCCAAAGGGGGGCGGGACCACCACACCAGCAGACGGGGGGGCGGCGCAAGCGGCGGCGGCGGGGACGGCAGAGGTGGTGGCGGCAGCAGCCGCGGCGGCAGCGGCGGTGGCGACGGCAGCGACGGCAGTGGCGGGCGGCGGCACCGGCAGGGCCGCGGCGGCGGGCACGGCGGCCGCCGCGGCAGACGCGGCAGGGGCGGCGCCTCCGACGCGGGGCGGGCCGGCGGCGGCGGCGGCGGCGGCGGCGGCGGCGGCGGCACACGCGCCGGGGACGCCCCCGCAGCCCGCCGCGGCCGCCGCGACGGGCACCCCCCCCGGGGCCGTGGCCCCCCCCCCCCCTCCACCTTGACCGCCCCCCCTCCCTCCGCCTTGACCGTCGCCCCCGCCGCCCCCCCCCCCCCCCCCCCCGCCCAGCGGAATCGGTCGAGCGAGGCGGCGTTCCACCCGGAGGGCCCAGCAAAAACCCCCCCCCCCACCCCCCCCCCGTCCCCCCCCGCCGCCGCCACCCCCCCCCCCGCCGCCTCTGCCGCGGCGGACGCCGCCGCGGCGGTCGCCGCGCCGACCGCCGCGCCGACGGCGGCGGCGGCGGCGGCGGCGGCGCGCGCCTGCGACGACCGCTCCTCGTCCACCCACGCGAGCGCGCCGCAGAGGAGCGCCAGGCTCTTGCCCGTCCCCGTCGGGGACTCGACCAGCGCGTGACACCGGCCGGCGGCGACGGAGAGGAGGCGGCTCATCAGCGACAGCTGCGCCCCGTACGCGGGGAGGGGGAACTCCACCCGCACCCCGCCCAGCGTGTAGACACGCCCGCCGGGCGTCAGCAGCCCGCCGGGGGGGCGCTCGACTTTGGGGGGGAGGGGGGGCGCCGCCGCCGCCACATCGACAGGGGGTTCCCTTTTGACCGCCGCCCCCCGCCCGGCGGCGGTGGCGGCGGCGGCGGCGGTGGAGGCGGCGGCGGCGCCCGCCGCGGCCGCCGCGGCGGCGTTGGCGGCGTTGGCGGCGGTGGCGGCCGTTGCGGCAGCGGCGGTGGCGGCGGCGGCGGCAGCGGCGGCGGCGGCGGCGGCGGCGGCGCCGCCGCCAGTGGGTCTGGCGGCGGCGGTGGGGGTGGTGGCGGCGGTCGCTGCCGCCGCCGCCGCCGCCGCCGACGCGGGTGCCGCCGCCCCCGCAGGGGGCGGAGGGGGGGGGGGCGCCCCGGCGGGCGGCAGTGGCAGGGACAGGGGCGGCTCGGGCTTGACACGGACCAGGGGGAGGGGGGGGGGGGGCGTCGCTGTGGCCGACCCCGCCGCCCCCACTGCACCAGGAGCCGCCACCGCCACCACAGGAGCCGCCGCCGCCGCCACAGGAGCCGCCGCCGCCGTCACCAGAGCGGACGCCGCCGCCGGCGTTGCCGCCGCTGCCGCCGCTGCCGCCGCTGCCACCACCTCGGCTGGAGAGCCGCCGCCGCCGTTGACCCCGCCCGCCGGGGGCCCCGACCCCGACCGCCCAACGGCCACCATCCGGGCGGGGTAACAGTGCGCAAAACGAGCGGGGGGGGGGGGGGTGGGGGGTAGCGTCACGGCGGGGACGACCGACCGGTGGTCGTCTGGGCGGGCGAGCGCGCTCCGTAGCGACGGCGGGGGTGTGGGCGGGACTCTGGTCGGGGAGGGGCGCCGGCGGGGCGTGCCGACGAATGGCGGGAATGGTTGGGGGCACCAACGTGATCGTAATCAAGCGACCCAGTCTGAGCGTGTGGACTGGCTCTCAAGATGTTCAGCCGGATTTAGAGCTAAATGTCTCGAGTGATTTTAACGCCATGAAAGCCGCGTAATCAAAGAAAGTCCTGGATATGGGGCAGAATTCATAAGCATTGTGCTGATAAACCATGCGAGACAAATTGTACGAACAACAACAACTGCTTGTGTCAGATTGTACTGTCTCGCATGCATGGAATTCCGTTGTCCAAGATACCACATGAAAAAAGCTCAACGGCTCAACGGTGCTGCGCAGTCCCGTGATCAAGGATATCTGACGGGTGACCCGTGTGGGCCTGGCGGTGTCGGCTCGTACGGTGCGCTCAATGCGCGGCGCCGCGTCGCTGCGGGACGGGCAGTGGGCGTTGTGGACGGCGGCGAGGCCCCCCTCTCCCACACCGCCCCCCTAAGACACAGACGAACAGGGGGAGCTCCCCTCCCCATGCGGGTCACCCGTCTTGGCGCAGCCACCATCGCCAACGGCCAACGCCACCGCCAGGCAGAGCTGCCACCGCCACCGCTCCTACACCTTGAGGGTGTGACCCCCCCACCCCCCCCCCCCCAGGGGCCCCCCAGTGCACACCCTCCCCGTCGAGCCGTTGGCTGTGCCGGTGCGTGCGGCTCCCCCGTCCACGCGTCCCCCCCAGACGGTGCTGCCACCAGCAGCAGAAAAAAAAGTACATCCTCACTGTAGGTCATTGCGTAGAGAGGCAGCCCACCCACCGTGCACCCGCCGGCCCACCGCACACTCCCGCCGCCGCCCCACCAGGGGGGCCCCGACCCCACACCACGCGGCTGCGCAGGCTGTCCACGGCGGCAGCCAAAACCTCGACCTCTGCCCCTGCGTGGGCACACGAGGGCACACTGACTGGCAAGCACACCCGACACGACACAGGGGCGGGCGCGTGGAAGACCCGACTGGGACAGGCGTCGGCAAGGGGGGAGCTCTAGCCGGGGTGGTCCCAGCCGGGCCCGCACCAGAGGGCTCTGCGAAATAGGTACGGTGCGCGCGCGCGCGCGCGCGCGCGTGTCGAGTCCCTGTGGGGGGGCACATCCTGCGCCAATGACTGGCGGCGGGCACTGTGGGATGGGCATCCTGCGCCAAATGACTGGCGGTGGTGGCGGTGGGGGGGGTGGCGTGGGCGCCACCACCCTCCCGCCCCCACCCCCTCCACAGAGAGAGGGGGGGGGTCCCACGTGGCCACCCGACCTGCCCCCCCCCCGGCCATCGGATGCGCTGGGAGGGGGCGGGACTGTAGGGAGGGGGGGGGGGGGAGTGGGGGAGCTCCTCTGGTACGCGCCACCAACACAGAGCGAGGCTGCTTGGGGGCGCGGGCGTGATGGGATGCAGCGCGGCGGCGCGCCGTGTTCTCTTTTTGGTGTGTGCAGATTTATCCAGCCCCACGGTACCGTATACAGCAGCGGCCGGTGTCCCGCCAGCACCGGCGACAGCGTCCCGCGTCGGGGGGGGGGGGGAGGAGAGAGGAGTGGCAGCGGTTTTTCTCGGGACACCCCGCCGGCCTTGTGGTGTGGCGCGCACGCGCGTGTGTGGGCGTGTGCGCGTCGCCTGGCTGGCCACTCCGGTACCGCCGCTACGGTGGGGGTGTTGCCAGCGTGCAGCCGTGGCGGTGGCGGTGCACTGCCTGCTTGTTTTTTTCCTCTCTTCTTCTTGTCCTCCTGGCGCACCCCCCCCCCCCCCTCCCCCCGGCCACGCGACCGCGCGGCGCGCCCACACGCCACACTCCCTCCCACTGCTGGGCGCGCCTCCATCCGGCGCGGCTCGACGTTGGCTGTGCGACCGCCGCCGGGGGGGGGGCACGCCGCCGCCGCCGGCGGCCGCCCCACCGCGCGGCGGCCCGCCGACAGCAGCGGCGGGACAGCGGGGTGTGGGGCGCCCTCCCGCCCGCGCACACCTTCCTTCCCCCCCCGCCGGCCCTCCCCCCCCCCCCGACCGCGCTGCCCGGGCCGGCCCCCCCTCCTCTCCTCTTCCCCCCCCCCCCCCCCCCCCCCCCCCCCCCCCCCCCCCCCCCTCCCGGTGTGCCCTTTTTGCCACCCGCTCCCCCCTTCCCCCGCCCCGCGCTTGGCCTTGCCCCCACCCGGCGCTCCCTTGTCCGTACCGTCCCCCCGGCGCGGTCGCGCCGCCGCCGTGGCCCCCCCCCCTCCGTTGGTGGCCCCCAGCCCGTCGAGGCGACCTCGCACCCCCCAAACCGCGGTGGGCCACCGGCCGCCCGCCGACGGAGCGCCCGGCCGCCCCCGCCGCCCGCACCCGCCCCCCCCCCCGCCCCTTGCACCCCCCCGCTGTGCACCGCGTCGCGGCCACCACCGCCCCCCCGCTACCACCACCGCTGCCGCCTCCAACCGACGCCACCGCCACCGCCGCCGCCGCCGCCCCTGTGCTCCCGCTGCCGCTGCCGCTGCCGGCGGCGCCGCACGTTGCCGCCGCCGCCGCAACCCCACGCCGCCGCCGCCGCGCCTTGCCACGCCG
>CM020620.1:10351419-10446140 GCA_009829735.1 Pyropia yezoensis
GAAGGGTCGGGGGCAAGCGCCGCCGCGGCGGCAGTCCCCCCCCGGCCGCCGGCCGGGCGTGACCTGGTGGCGGCCGCCGTGGGAGGGGCGGGTGGGGGGGTGGGGGGGGGTTGGCGGGGGGGCGGCGCAAGCGGCGGACGGGGGGGGCGGGGGGGGGTTGGGGGGGGGGCGGGGGGGGGGGGCGGGGGGGGGGTTGGGGGGGGGGCGGGGGGGGGGCGGGGGGGGGTTGGGGGGGGAGCGGGGGGGGGGTTGGGGGGGGAGCGGGGGGGGGGTTGGGGGGGGGTCGGTGGGGGGGGTGGGGGAACTGTGCGTTGGGCACACCCCGCCCCCCCCCCCGACCCTAGTAGCCCACGCGGTTACCGCCCCCCCCCCCGCTCCCCACCGCCACCGGCTGCCACCGCCGCGCGACAGGGGCGGACGGCGGCACCGGCAGTGGCCGGGAGGGGGAGCGGGCGGTCGGTGGTGGGGTGGCCGTCGACGAGAGAGGTAGACGGAGCCGGGGGGGGGGGTGGGGGTGGGGGGTGGGGGTGGGGGTGGGGGGGGGATGGCGCCGCCGCCGCCACCGCCTCCTCCTCTTTTTGCGAGCCGCGCGTGCCCCCCTCCCCCCCCCCCCCCCCTTGCACCCTCCCCTGCGCTCCCCCCCCCCCCTCCCCCCCCACCCCTGTCCCCCCCCCCACCGCGCCTTTTGCGCCGGCGCCATGGCTCCCATGCACACGGCCCGCCGCCCGCGGGCGCCACGGGGGGCGCGTGCGTGCGTGCCGACGCAACGCGGCCGTGGCTCGTTCTCCCTCCCTCCCGCCCCCCCCCCCCCCTCCCCCCCCCTGCCCCCCCTGTGCCTGCCGTCCCCTGCCGCCCCCTTGCTGCCGACCGCCCGTGGCGCCTGGGGCTTGCGGCCTGCCGCCACCTCCGCCACCCCCGCCACCTCCGCCGCCGCCGCCGTCGTCGTCGTCGCCGCTGCTGTCGTCGTCGTCGCCGCCGTCGCCGCTGCTGCTGCCGCTGCTGCTGGCGTGACGGTCCCCATCCGGCAGGGCGGCGGTGGCGCCCCGTCGCTCCTCTGTTTTCCGTTGCGCGCCCCCTTCCCCCCCCCCCGCCCCCCCCCCCCCGCTGCCGCCGACGGTGTCGCCCCCCCCCCCCGCCCCCGCCCCCCCCCCCCCGCCCCCGACTTTTTTGTGTGCGCCTGTGCGCCCCCGTCTTCCCAGACTCCCGCCCCCGCGGTTGTGGCGGGGCGGGGGGCGCCCCGGGCGGGGCGCGTCTTTCCAGTGGGGCCGGCTCGGCTGCGCTGCGCTGCGCTCTGCGCTGCGCTCTGGGCTGCGCTGCGCTGCGCTCTGGGCTGCGCTGCGCTGCGCTCTGGGCTGCGCTGCGCTGCGCTCTGGGCTGCGCTGCGCTGCGCTCTGGGCTGCGCTGCGCTGCGCTCTGGGCTGCGCTGCGTTGCGCTCTGGGCTGCGCTGCGCTGCGCTCTGGGCTGCGCTGCGCTGCGCTCTGGGCTGCGCTGCGCTGCGCTCTGGGCTGCGCTGCGCTGCGCGCTGGGCTGGGGCGGTACGGACCCGTCCGCGGTCTTGCCAGGTCCGTGGCCCGTTGCCAGTGGCCCCCCCGCCCGGCCACCCGCCGCGGGGGGGCCCTCCCGTGGCGGCGGCGGCGGCGGCGGCGGTGGCGGTGGCGGTGGCGGTGGCGGTGGCGGTGGGGGCGGCGGTGGTGGTGGCGGTGGTGGTGGTGGTGGTGGTGGTGGCCGTGGCGGCCGCCCCTTTTTTTTTTTTTTTTTTTCCCACCCGCACCTCCCAACCCCCCGCGCGAAAGGGATGGGGGGGGAAGCCGGTTGGGGTCTGGACGGTGCGCCGGCGGGGGGGGGGGGGGGGTTCTTGCTTGGTAGGGGGGGAAGGGCGGGTGGCGCTCCCTTTTTTTTTTTGCCCCACTTTGTGGGGCGGCGGGGGGCCGGGAATGGGGGGGGGGGGGGACGGCCGGCCGCCACCGCCCGCCCGCCCGCCCGCCCGCCCGCCCGCCCGCCCGCCCGCCCGCCCGCCCGCCCGCCCCGGGAGTGCCCGCGCGGATGGCGGGGGTTGCCTTGCGTTGGCGGCTGCGTGCCACCCCGCGCGGCGGGGGATGGTCTTTTTTTTTTTTTTTGCTCTTTCTGTGTGCGTGGGTGGGTGGCGCGCGGCGGCCGACGGGGGGCTCGCCCCTTGCCCCCCCCCCCCCCCCCTCCCCCCCCGCCCATCCCTTTCCCCTGCGCTTCCCGTCTGGCAAGCGGCCGCCGCCCCACTGGCAGTGCCGAGCCCGTCCACTCTCCCCCCATCCCCCCCCCCCCCCCCCCCCCCCCCCCCCGCTCTGTGTCCCTCTTGTCATCCAATCCCCCCTTCACCCCCCCCCCCCGCCACCCCCCGCTCCTCTATCAGCGCGGCCGTGGCGCGGGCCCACTGGGCAATGGCCGCGGCCTCGACGCGGCCCAGCGGCAGCGGCACCAGGCACAGGCTGTTGACAACGTGCAGCAGGTCCAGCCGCCGCCCGACGCACCCCCCACAGTCGGCGCAGCAGAGGCTCCCGTCACCCGCCACCACCACCGTGCCGGGGAGGGGGCGGCGAAAGGCGGGCCACCCGCCCTCGTGCTCCCGCCGCCGGCGGGCGTCGTAGAGCGGCAGCCCGCAGCCCCCACACGCCCACACCCCCGCCGCCGCGCCGCCGCCGCCGCCCCCGACGCTGCCGCCACCGCCGCCGCCACCGCCGCCGCCGCCGCCACCCCGCGCTGGTGGGTGGTGGTGGGTGGGTGGGGAGGGGAGGGGCGGGTGGGTGTGCGAGTGGGGGGGCTGCAAGCCCCCGAGGCGCAGCAGCTTGTACGCGTTGGGCGGCAGCCGCGCCCGCCACACCGCGTCGGGGAGGTCCAGGGGGGGGCGGGGGTGCGCCAGCCGGTCCAGGCACCCGCCGTCGCCGACGCTCCACGCCGGCCACCCGGGGGGGGTGGCGGCATGCAGGGGGTAGTAGCCGGGGGGGGGGAAGGCCGCGCCGGCCGCCGTTGGGGGGAGGGCGCTCCCCGCCCCCACCGCTGCGGGGGCGGCGGGGGGGCCACCGCCGCCACCGCCACGGTCGGCAGCCGCCCCGGTGGGGGAGAGGGCGTTGCCCGCCCCCGCCGGCACGCCCGCGCCCCCGCCCCCCCCCGCGGCGGCGGCGGCGGCGGCAGACGCAAAGGCCATGGGCGGGCCCGGCCGGGCGGCCACCCGCGCCGTCCCCCGCCCCGACACCTTGCGCAGCAGCGCGCCGACGCGGCCGCCGCTGGGCGTCCGCCGTGGCACCCCGCCGCCGCCGTCCGGGTCACCATCGACGGAGCCGTCAGAGGCGGCCGCCTCAGAGGAGGAGGCGGGCCGCCCGCCCGAGCGGAGGGAGACGAGGCGGGTGAGCCAGCCGCCGCCACTGCCAATGGGCTTGGCGTCGGGGCCCGCCGCGGGGGGGGGGGGGGGGGGCCGCCCCCCCCCCCCCGTGGGACGGGGGCCGCGGGGGGGGGGGCGGGGGGGGGGGGGGGGGGGGGGGCGGGGGGGGGGGAACGGGGGCAATGCCCCCGCCGCCGCCGCCGCCGCCGCTGCCGCGGCGACGGCATCGTCAGCGGTCGACGCGGCGGTGGTGGGGGTGGTGGTGGCCGTCGACGCGGCAGTGGTGGTGGTGGCGGTCGACGCGCTGGTGGAGGTGACGGACGGGGCGGGGGCGCCCGCGGCGGGCGCAGCCGCACGGGGGGTGGACGCGCCGATGCTGCCGGCGTCGCCCGTGCCCGCCGACGACGCCGTGCCCGCCGACGGCGCCGTGCCGGCAGATGACGCCGTGGTGGTGGGCACCGACCGCGCGGTGCTGGCAGACGACGCGGCACTGGCCGTGCGGCTGGTACCGGCAGCGGAGGCGGTGCCGCCAGACGGGGCGCCGCCGCTCCCGGCGGCGGCGCTGGCAGCAGACGAGGCCGTGCGGTCAGACGACGCGGGGCGGACCGACGACGCGGTGCGGACCGACGACGCGGTGCGGACCGACGAAGCGGTGCGGACCGACGACGCGGTGGGGGCCAACGACGCGGCGCCGGCGGTCGAGGCGCCCCCGACCGACGACGCGGTGCCAATCGACGAGGCGGTACTGCTCATCGTGCTGGTGCCCGACGCAAAGGCCGTGCCGGCAGACCAGGCGACGCTGCTCCCGCCGCCGCCGTCCCCACCGCCGCCGCCGCCACTGACGACCGACGCGGAGCCGCCCGACGGGGCAGAGGCGCCCTCCCCCGACGCACCGCTGGGCGCGGAAACGGTGCTCGACGCCGACGCGCTGCTGGGCGCCCCCGACGGGTGGGGCGTGCCGCGGGCGGGGGGGGTGGCCGCGTCGGCCGCCGACCCCGCCGTCGACGGGGGGGACGGCGACCCCGGCGGCGGCGGAGGGGGGGCGGCGGCGGGGGCCACGACGGTTCCCGCGCCGCCGCCGCCGACCGCGGGAGGGGGGGCGCTGCGGGGCGCGTCCATGGCGGCAGCCGCCGCGCGCAGGTCTGCGCCGCCGTCGTTCGAGGCCGCCGCCGCCGCCGCCGCCGTCGCCGCCGCCGCCGCCGCCGCGTCCATCGCAGCCTCTCCGGCGCTGCTGCTGTTGCTGCTGCGGCTGCTGCCGCTGCCGCCGCCGCCGCTGACGCTAGCCCCCATTACCGGGCGCGTTCGCCTTGCCGCGGGTGGGGCCACGGCAGCGGCGGCGGCGGCGGCGGCGGCGGCGGCGGCGGTCGCGGCGGCGGTGCTGTCCAGGCGTGCCACCTCGGCGGGCACCACCACCATGGATGGGCGCCGCGGCGCCGCCGCGGCCGTCGCGTTGCGGGCGCCCCCTGCAGCAGCAGCCGCGGGGGTTGCGGGAGCAGCGGCAGCGGCGGCGGCGGTGGCGGCGCGGGACCCGTCGGCGGCCGCAGCAAACCCGTCGTCGTCGTCGCCATCGGCGGCGGCGGCGGCTGCGGCGGCGGCGGCGGTGGCGGCGGCAGCGGGTGGCCCGCCGCCGCAGGCGGCGCGGCTGTCGAGGCGCGCCACCTCGGCGGGCACCACCACAGCGAGTGGGCCACCCACCGGCGGGGGCGCCGCCGCCGCCCCAGCTGGCACATCGCCGCTGGCACCCCTGGCGACGGCATCCGCAGCGGCCGCCGTGACGGTGGTGACGGTGGCGGTGGTGGTGGCAGCAGCGGCCATGGGAGATTCCGGGGCGGCGGGGACGGCGGGGGGCCCGTCGGCGGCGGCGGCGACGACACTGTCCAGCCGCGCCACCTCGGCTGAAACCACCACCGTGGACGTAACTTCTGGCGGGTGCACCGCCGCCGCCGCAGCCGCCGCCGTCAACTCATCGGTGTCCTCGGTAGCAGCAGCAGCAATAGTATCAGTAGCAACAGCAGCACCACCACCACCACCATCGCCACCATAACTACCACCACCGGCGTCAACGGTGGCGGCAAAAACGGCGGGTGGACCTTTAGTGGCGGCGGCGGCGGTGAGACTGTTTAGGCGCGCCACCTCTGCCGGCACCGCCCCTGCGGGTGCACCCATTGAGGCCGTTGCCGCCAGTCGGCCACCGACGCTGCCCGCCTCGCCGTTGACCAGGGCGGCGGCGGCGGCGTCCGCCACCCCCGCCGCCGCCGCCGCCTCGCCGTCGCCGTCGCTGTCGCCGCCACCGCCACCACCGCCGCCACCGCCAGCGGCGGCCCACCCGCCGGCGGCGGTCAACGCCACGAGCCCCGCCAGCGCGGGCCACGGCCGCCCGTGGAGCAGCACCCACCCGCCGCCGCCGCCGCCAGCCCCCCCCCCCCCCCCCGGCCGCCACCGCCTGCGGCGGCGGCGGGTGTGGCCACCGCCGCCGCCGCCGCACCCCCCACCACCCGCAGGGTGCCGGCCGGCTGGGGCGTCCACGCCGACCGCGTGGCGGCCGCGTCGCCGCCCGCCCCCCCCGCCGCGCCCCGCAGGGAGCTCCGCGCGCGCCACATGGCGGCGGCGTCGGCCACGGCGGTGGGTGAGGCGCCCTCCCCGGCGGGCGCGCAGCCGCCGCCCCCCTCCCAGACGCCGCCGGGGCAGAGGGGGGCGTGCGCCGCGCCGTCGCCGGCGGCCGCCGCCGCGCCGTCTGGGGGCGCGGCCACCGTGGAGGCCGCCGCGGCGCCACCCGGCGGTGCCGGCTCCCCGTCGGCGGGGGGGACAATGACGGCGGGGAGGGCGTCGACGGCAGGGGCGGCGGCGGGCGCGGCGGGGGCGGCGGCGGGACTGGCGGTGGGGGCGGGCGCACGCGCCAGCGGCGCTGGCGCCCTCGCCGGCACCGCTGCTGCCGCGACTACGAGCCCCGCACCCCCAACGCCGCCACCACCGCCGCCTCCGCCGCCGCCGCCGTTGCCGCCGCGCCGTCCCACCTCACAGCCCACCACCGCGCATGCCTCCAAACCCCCCCCCCCCGACAGACGCAGGCCACGCCGGGCCCTCCCCCCAGCGGGGAGCCTCCCCGCCGGCGCACCCCCCCCCGCAGCCGCACCGGCGGGGAGCCCCCCGCCGGCGGCGACCGCGGCAGCGTCGACCAGCCGCCAACAGCCACCAGCGGCGCGCCGCCGCCGCCGCCGCCGCCGCTGCCGCAGCCGCCGCTGCCAACGGCGCCACCAACGGCACCCGCACCGCCACCGCCGTCCCGCCGCCGCCGCCACGCGGCGCGTCGCACGGCGGGGCTGTCATGGTATGCGGCAGCGGCGGCGGCGGCGGCGGCAGTGGCAGCAGCGGTGGCAGGGACGGAGGCTGCGCGGGAGGGCGCGTCGCGGGCGGCCCCAGTGGCGGCGGCGGCGACGGTGGCAGTGCCGGGGAAGGGGGTGGGGGTGGGGGTGGGGGTGGGGGGGGTGGTGGTCGTTGGAGACGAGATGGACGTGGCCGTCCCCGTGGCGGCGGCTGCCGCGTCGGCCATGGCCGACGCCGCCGTGCGGGGCGCCGCCGCCGCCGCCGCAAGGACGCCACCGCCGCCGCCGCCACCGCTGTCGCTGCCGCCGCCACCACCGCCGTCACCGTCCATGCCACCGTCGCCGTGCGCTGCCACGAGTGGTGGCCACACCGCCGCCGCCACAACGGTCGGGGGCACCGCCGCCATGGGCGTGCCGCCGCCGCCTCTGCCGGCACGAACGTTGGCGGCGGCAGCGGTGGTGGTGGTGGTGGACGGCGCGGCCGCGGCAACAGCCGTACCGACCGCAGCGGCAGCGGGAGGCAGCTCCGCGCTCCCCGCGACCGCCGCGACCGCGACCGCAGCGGCGGCACGGGCGGGGGCACCGCCGACCGAGGCGGCCGCCCCCACCGCCGCCGCGGCCGCCGTCGTCGCTGCCGCTGCTGTCGACACCACGGCCGACGGCGGCGGCGGCGGGTACAGTGGCGGCGGCGGCGGGGACACCCCCCCCGGCGGCTCCGCCTCTGCGCGCCGCCGCCGCCGCCGCCGCCGCCGGTGGGGTGGCTGCCACAGCAGCTGGCCCGTTGCGTCCGAGACGCGCGCTGCGGCGGTGGAGGCGGCGGCGGGGGCGGGGGCGGGCGGGTGTGAGGGGGGGGGAGGGGGGGTGGCCATCCCACCCCCGCCGCCTCCGCCGCCGCCGCCGCCGTGGGGCTGTCGCCGCCCGACGGGCGTGCCCCGTTTGCGTGGCAGCGGCCGCGGCGGCGGCGGCGGCGGCGGCGTGACAGGCTAGAGGCTGGGCCGCAAGGAGGAAGCGACGGGGGGGGGAGGGAGAGGAGAGTGGTCAGTGGTCGGAAGCGGGGGAGTGGCTGGAGGGGGGGCGACAGCACTCGTCGCCCGTGTGGAAGCGGCGGAGCGGGACACACCCCCGGCGACTGCCTTGTGGATACTCCTGCAGGCGGGATGGGGGGGGGGGGGTCATCATGAGAGAGAGGGGTGGGGGCGGTGGACGGCAGGATGGCAAGCCATTGCGGCAACGGCAAGCAGCAGAGGTGGGGGTGGGGGAGCCTGCACGGCCGAGGGGGGGGCTTCAAGAGTGACCCGACGATGGGCGACGGGCAGGGGGCGGAGGTAGGGCGGTGGTGTGTGGAGTGGTGGGTACTCGCGCTGTAGAGGGCGCAGGGGGGTGGGAGGCGGGACGGGGTTGGGAAGCGCCTTGCGTCGGAGCGCTCACCGCGATCCATGAGCGGTCGGCCAGGCTCGCCACGGTGGGAGTGAAGCGGGGAACGGGGGATGCGTGGGCAGGCCCACAAGCATTGAAATTTGATAGGGGCACCAGTCGATTCGTATCTCGAGTCTCATGCCACGAAACAAGTGGTGTGTGGCAGCAGCCCTCGGAACAGTCCTCTGTCCTTGAAGATGTAATTACCTCTGCACTATTACAGTGTATTGTGTGTGCGAACGTCACGTGGCTGCGGCGGCCGGCCCACAACCGCTCGATCCGGCCGTGTGCACCCAGCTGCTGCAGTCGCGGGATCCATCCGCCCACACCGCCCAGATGATGGAGGTTGTGGGGCACCCCCCTCCCGAGAGCCCCCCTGGGGGGGGAGGGTGCCGCACGCGCCACCCGGTCACCGTGGGGGGTTGCTGGAAGCCGCCCCACGGCCTTGTACGGGGCCTCCCTTGCGCTGGTGCAGGGTGCCCGCGTCGTGTGGCCCGCGGCGCCAGCAGGCCGCCCCCCCTCTGCCCCCTCCCCCTGCTGCGCATGACGCACACCTGTCATCTTTTTTTCCCTCCCCTCTCCGCTCAGCCGTCTTGCCCGCGTCGCGTTGCGCTTTTCTCCCACGCTCTAGCATCTGCGCTTTCTGTGTCACGCTCTGGCCTGCGCTTTCCTCTCTCCCCCCACCTCCTCCCTCGCGGCTTTGGACGTGTCAGCTGGGGACGGCTGCTCCACCCGCCCGCCGTCGACCGCGGGCCGGCTGGCGCCCCCGTCGCGGCCCGGCGTTCCCCCCCCCCGCCCTCCTTCTGGGCTTTTCCGGGGGGCCCCCGCCATGGCCAGCCTGATGCGCGCCGGTGCGGCGGCCGCGACGGCCACCGCTGACGCTGCCGGCGGCAGCGGCAGTGGCGGCGGCGGCTTTAGCGGCACCGCCGCCGGCAGCGACAGCAGCGACGGTGGCATCGCCGCTGCCGCTCCCGCCACCGCCCCCGACGGTGGCAGCACCCGCGGCCGTGGCGGCCGCCGCCGCCGCCGCCGCCGCCGTGGCCGCGTGCGGCCGGCCACCGCGGCGCTGCTGTCCGCCACCGCCCGCGCGTCGGGGGCGGGCCACGCGCTGGTGCCGACGCCGGCATTGTTGGCGGCGGTGGCGGTGGGCGCGACGCCGCCCGCCGCGTCTTGGCGGGCGCGGGCACGGACGGGGGGGGCGGCGACGGCGTCCCCGTCGGCGGCTGCGTCGACAAAGGAAACCGCGGCGGCGGCGGCGGCGGCGGCTGCGGCGTCGGCGGCGGCTTCTTCCCCTCCGGTCGTCCCGCCGCCCACCCCCCTGGGCGTGACGGCGTCAACGGCGACGGCGACGGCGTTTGCGCCTGGTGTGCGTGCGGCGCTGGCCGACCGCCACCCGCCGTTCACGTACCAGCGGCGGGTGGCGCGGTACACGAGCCCTGCGTACGGGGGCATTTACTATGCGGGCGGTCGCGGCTTTATTACCTCCTGCCAGGACATGGGCGTCCGCGTGTACGAGACGGCGGGGTGGGGGCTCCGGGGGCTGATCGTTGCCATGGGCATGCGCTGGACCATCACGGATATTGCGGTTGGGGGCGAGGGGGTGGCGGATGACGGCAGAGGGGGGGGGGGCGGGGGGGCGTGGCTGGCCTACTCCACTATCTCCCGTGACGTCCGGCTGTCGCGGCTCGCGGACGTGACCGCCGCCGCGGATGCGGCAAGGGGTGAGGAAGAGGAGGAGGATGACGGCGACGCGTTGGGGTTTGACTCGGAGGAGGCGGCCGCGGCGTGGGAGGACGAGGTGGAGGACCGGTTTGAGTACAACCCCACCCGCCGACGCATCGCCCGCGGCCGCGGCGATCGGCGGCGACGGGGCGGTCGGTCCCCCCCGATGGTTCAACCCCCCCCCCAGCGTACCCTCACCGTCCCAACGGCTAGCACCGAGGCCGACTATGGCGACCACCGCAATACGGCGGTGTGGTCACTGGCCGCCTCCCCCAGCGGCGCGTCCCTGACGGCCGGCACGGGCACGTGCCGGGTGGTGACGATGGACGTGGAGAGTGGTGCCGCCACGTTTACGGGCATTGGCCACACAGACGATGTCAATGCGGTGGCGTACCTCCACCCGGGGCGGGAGGATGTGATGGTGTCGGGCGCGGACGATGGGGCGGTGCGGCTGTGGGACTGGCGGGCGGGGGAGCGGTCGGTGGGGCACTTTGCGGGCCACGTCGAGGGCATCACGTCGGTGGGCGTGCGGGGGGACGGCCGGTACCTGGTGTCGAATGGCAAGGACCAGGCGGTCAAACTGTGGGACGTGCGCGTTTGTGGGACAGTGCCTGCGGTGGGAGGGGGCGGCGGCCGGAACGGAGGCCCGATGGGTGGGGGGGGGCGGGGCCCCCATGGCCGCCCGTATGACTACCGCTGTGACGTCTATACAGGGACGGTACCCGGGGGTGGCGGGGGGCGCAGGGCGCTTGGCAGCCCTTGGGCTAGCTCCTCCTCTAGCTGCAGCGGCAGTGACAGCGGCGACGGCGGCGGCTGTAGCAGCGGCGTGGAGGGAAGCGGCGGCAGCGGCAGCGGCGGCACCCCCCCCCCCACCTCCCGCCGACGGTCTGCGCGGCTTGCCGGGCGCCCCCGCCCCCCTCGGCGCATCGACCATTCGGTGCTGACGTTCTCGGGTTCCCACTCGACGCTCCAGACGCTAATCCGCGCGCGCTTCTCCCCGCCCCCGACGGGCGGCCGATGGGTGGCGGTGGGGTCGGCCGACGGGGCGGTGGTGGTGTACGACATCCTCGGCGACGGTGTCGGCCGGCGGCTGCGCTGGTGCGGCGACCCCGACGAGAATGGGGAGGAGGAGGACGAGTGTGGCGGCGGCGGCGGCCGCGGTGGTCGTCGCGCGCGGACGGCGACGCCGCTCGTGCGCCTGTTCCGCCCGCGGCTACTGTGGGCTGGGGGGGGGGGCGGGGTCGTCCGCGACGTGTCGTGGGCGCCTGATGGCAGCGCACTCGTGGGGGTGGGCTGGGACGGGGGGGTGTGCATGTGGGGGGCACGCCGGGGGGGGTCTGGGCTGCAGTCGATCTGATGAGGAGGTGAAGGGAGCGCAGAGGCGGGGAAGTGGGAAGGGGGAGCGGCGCGCCCTCGGCGGCTACAGGTGGGTCGTTGGGTGCGGAGGCGGCGGACGCCGCCCGCCGCGCCCGTGCCTGCAGGGATACTCAGGACGGGCGGGAGGGTGGTGTGGGAAAAGTGGGTGCATTCCCCTTCCCCCACCCTGGGAGACGCACCCGGGGCGCGCCGACGCGCGCGCGAGCGTGGCGACGCGGCACGCGTAGCGGCCGCGAGGCTGTGAGGCCCTGTGCCCCGGCCACGCTGTGGGCGGGTGCCATAGTCTTTTTGGGGTGTTTGCTCCGCGGAGTTCAGTGGGGGGGGACGCGGTTTCTGTTTTGCGTCCTCGTGTCTTCTCTCTTTGGCACCCGGCTTGAAGTATGTATGTATGAAGAGCTCGATCCTCACGAATATGTAGACCCATACTGAACTTCTTCTCCAAGCCTCGATATCCATCACGCACGCGTACGCGAAACTCGCCGATACGCAGCAAAGGTCTCCCTCACGCCCGCTACACACCCTCCAGCCCGAGGTCAGCTGGACCAAACGACCAAACCGTCTGTGGGTTGGTCGTAACGACGACGCGGAGCACACGGCCGCCGTGCTCCCGGAGCGGCGCCTCGAGCGCCCCCCCGGACACCGCGTCAGCATACCAGCGATACTCCATCTCCGGCAGGCGTGCGACCGAGTTGGTCGACACGTCAGCAACAGAGACCACATCAGCAAGCGTCAAGCCCGCATGCTCAACCGCCGCCGCAACGGGGGCTACCCACCCCCAGTCGTCGGACGGGTCTCCCTCCAGCGCCTCTGCCCAGGGAGCGACAACATCCGTACAGTGCGTGCTCGTGATGTCTTGATGCGGCATGCAGATGTTGATCCGCTTGTCGACGTCCAGCTCGTCGAGCCTCGCCCACCCCGGACACTTAGCCTTTTGGCCATGCCTCCTCGCTGCCGTGGCGCACTTTGCAGAGCAAAAGACGGCGACGTGGCAGCCCGAGCACTCAAAGAGTGGCATCGTGTCCAAAGCCTCCTTCGACCTGTGCAACGCCCCGCAAGACCAGCACCTGCTGTGTGGCAATTCGGAAAAGCGGCAGGGATAGTGCATCGTGGCACCTCCTGGCAGCAGCGTATCACCCACCCTCGCGGCTTCTTTGCGCAGCTGCTGCACCGTGTAGGCCGGGTTGCGCATGGACCATGGAGATCAGCTGCTGCGCCGCGGCCGCGTTCTTTCCACCCTCGGTGGACGCCTTGATCAGCTCCCACCAACGTCGCGCACGGAGTAAAGGGGTGGGGATGTGGGTCGCCCCCGACAGGAGCGCCGCCTTGCCGACATAGCAGCAAAGCATACGAGAGTTGAGCTGGTATGGCACAGCGGCGCCGCCCGGCAGCGGACGGACCGTACTGTCAATGAGCTCTTGCAGTGCGTCAGGGGCATCAGCAAGGGCCTCCCACGCGCCGCCGTGAAGGACGAGTAGGTTCGTCACCAGCTCCGTCTGGCAGGACAGGACATAGATCTCGAGGTGCGGTGCCGACCGTAGCCAGCGCGCCAGCTGAGCAGCCAAGCGTGGGACAGACCTCTCCGCCCGAAACGCTGCAACATCCGCCTTCCCCAGCTGGACCAGGCAAGTCGTTAGACAATGCACGATCCCTTGCATGTCCTCGCTACTATCATGGCTCGCGAGTAGGTCGGCGAACAGCTCTAGAAGGGTGGAAAACACGCTGTCTTCAGCTCCCAGTAACTGCCGTGGCGCCATGTACGACATTAATAGCAGCCCCGTGAGCAGCATGCCTCCCTCTCCACCCAATGTCAACCTCAGAAGTAGGTGGCGGTGGCGAAAGTAGAGCGGGGCGGCGATCATGGCACCAGGGGCTTAAAACACAGAGAGGTTGCTTAAGAACGACGACGATACGACCTCATCGGCGCAGCTGCACTCGCACACAGCCTGTATCAGCACAGCGGTCACCTTATTCCAATCCTTGCTGGAGGTCGCGCGGTCATCAGCCGTGACCGGTTCTGGCAGTGGCGTCGTCTCCTCGATCATCGCGGCCATCAGTGCGCGTGCTACACCACGAGAAGAGAGGAGAGCGTGAGAGCGCCCGTGCGTGAGATGCGCTCTCACATCCTCGGAATCATACCGGGGGCTGGAGAGGAGGGTGTTGAGCCGACGCAGAGAGGGTGGGATGGCTGTGATCAGGGCATCCATGGTGGACCCGCGCCGAGGCACCAAGAGCATGGAACGAGGAACTCGATTCCGGGGAGGTGGCGGGCAAGCGCGGGAGATTGGGGGCACCCTTTTCGTGAGGCGTTAAGGGCCGAGCTGCGCTGTCCACGTCCTGGTGCGTTGGCGCGAGGCCACGGCGAAGCGCAGGATTTTGCGAGCTAACGAGGACCACCGCCTGTCAGGTCCATCGGTGTGACCCAAAACCTACCTATATTTAGATCCTACCAAACGCATGGGTCTGTGCGTCGGAGCACGCTATTTATCGGTGGCACCTCAGACTCATACCTATCTATAGAATAGCTTTGAGCTGTACGTACGGAGCGAAAAAGTAGCTGCTGCCACGAGTTGGCCGGCTGACAGTGGAGACTCATACCCCGTCCTCGTCACCCAATACCATAGACCCGCATGACAAAAAAGTGGGAATCTATTTACGCTTGACAACCCCTGCGGCAAAATCACTGCCATATAAGGGGGGTGGGGAAGCGCACCAAGAAGAAACGGCCGCCCCTTCCCGCCACCCCCTCGCGCGCGCTTTGGCCCACCGCGGGACGCCAATGCGGCGCCGGGCAGCACGCGCCCCCCCCCCCCCCCCCCCCCCCCCCCCCGCAGGCAATGCAAACAGAGCGTTCCCCCCCTCCTTCCACACTCCCGCGCGCCCCTGCCGCTCTCCCGCCGCCCCGCGCGCCGTCCCGTCCCGCCGCGGGAGCGAGCGCCAGCGCCCTCCCCCTCCCATCCGTGTCGGTTTGGTGGGAAAGCGCGGGAGCCACGCACGCACGGCCGGCACACGCGGGGCTCCTCCCCCCCCCCCCTCGGCCCGCCACCCGCGCCCCCCCCCACCCACCCGACCGCCCTCCCGCCCTCCCCCCCTCCCCCCTCCCCGCCCGTGCGGCGGCGCGTGGGCGGCTGGCGTTCCCGCCGCCCCCGCCGCCGCCGGCCGGGGAGCCCACCGACGGTGGCGCGCGGGCGCGGCCGGGGGGAAGGGCGGCGGCGGGGTACCCCCCCTCGGCCGTACCCCCCCCATCCCCCCCCCACCCCCCCCCCGCCACGCATGGACCGCCGCACCGGCCGTGGGCGTCTGCCTTTTTGGCAGCTGGCACCCCCCGCGGGTGGCGGTCGGCGTAGCGACGCCGCGCTCTTCCCCCCCCCAACCGCGCTCCCCTCCCCGCCGCCCTCCACTCCATATCCCTTTCCCGCCCGCCCGCCCGCCCGCCCGCTGCCGCCGCCGCCGCTGCCGCCGCCGCCGTTGCTGACGGACGACACTGCCCGACAGGCTCTCCCCCTAGCCCGCCCTGTGCTCCTGCCCGCCGGCCGCCGTCACTGCGAACGTCTCGCCGCGCTCCTCTTGACAGGCGCCCGCCGCCCCATTCCTCGTGTCTGCTGCCGCCGTGGCCACCGCCGTCCCACCCCACACCCCCGCCCATCCCATCCCATCCCTCCCTCCCTCCCCATCTCTCTCCTCGCACTACCATCTCGTTCCCCCCCCCCCCCCCCCCCCCCCCCCCCTGACTCCTCTTCCTGCACCTCCCTCTTTCCCCCCACGCCCACGCCCTCGCCCATTCCACCCACACCCCCCCTCTCCCGCGTTCCTTTACCGCTCCTCCTCGGCCATGACCACGATGACCGCCCCTGGTGGCGGGGGGTGGCTCCCCCCCGGCGGGGGACCATTGGCCGCCTGGGCCACCACCGCCGCCGCCCCCCTCTACGCTGTCGACGACACCGTCGACGGCATTGGCGAACGCGACTGGGACGTCCTGTCCTCTGACGGGGAGGGCACACCCGTCAGGGCCATGGACATTGACGCGGACGCGGACGCTGCCGACGGCGATGGCGCGTCGACCTCGTGGCGGGGGGCGCAGCCACCCGCTGGGCTGCTGCCCCCGCCGCCCGACGTGGCCACCCCGGCCGCCAACCTGTGGGCGTGGCACCAAGCGCTGGACGGCAACGGCGACGACGACGGCGACGGCGACGGCGGCGGGGATGGGGGCGCCGCGGCCGCCGCGGCCGTTGCCGCCGGCGCGGCGTCTGCCGAGCCCGTGTCGGCGTGGCGGGCCCGCCGGCAGGTGGCGGGCGCCGTGTCGGCCCGCCCCGCCGCGGCGGTGGCGGCCGCCGCCGCGGCGGCGGCGGCGGGCAAGTGGGCCCCGCCCCCGCCGCCACACACGCCGTTTCCCCGGCTGCTGCCCCCCACGGCCACCGCCACCGCCACCGCCACCGCCACCGCCACCGTCACCGTCGACGACAACCCCCCCCCGAACGGCGTCCCGTATGGCGGCGTCACCACCACCGTGGGCTGTCATCAAGACGATAGCGACGGCGACGGCGACGGCGGTGGCGGGGCCGACAGCGACGGCAGTGGCGACGGCCGTGGCGGGGGCGGCGCCGGCGGGGCGGCGCCACCGGCCAAGCTAAACTACTTTGTCCATAATGGCTACCGCTACTCGGGGGACATCTACCGCCTCCGCCCGCCCGCCGCGCGGTCGGCGCTGGCGGCGGGGGAGTCGGCGCTGGCGGCCCCCCCCGAGGTGCGCACGGGGGGGTGGGTGCCGCCGCCGGCGGCGGCGGCCGCCGGCGGCGCCGTTGCGCCCCCCTTTGCGCGCGTCTGGTCCCCGGCGGGGGTGGCGGTGCGGCCGGCGAGCCTCCGCTACTCGGGCCTCCGCCGGGCGGTGGGGGGGGGGGGGGGGGGGGGGGGGGGGGGGGGGCGCCTATCGTCGGCCGACATGGCCGCCGCGGCGGCCGCCCTGGCCGCCGCCGTCGCCGCGGCGGTGGGGGGGGCGGGCGGGTCGGCTGGCGTGGCGCCGGCGGCGCCGGCGGCGCCGCCGCTGCCGGCAACAGGGGGTGTGGCTGGCGTTGCGCCTCGCGGGGGAGGGGGGGGGCGGCCGTGGCGGCCGCCCTCCCCCCCCCCCCCCCCCCTGCCGCCCACCCCTGGTGGCGGCAGCCACGCCGCCGCCACCGCCCTCAGCGGCGGCGGCGGCAGCGGCGGCGGCGGCAGCGACGACCGCGCCGCCGCCGTCGACGGCGACGACGGCGGCGGCACAGCCGGTGGCGCAGCCGGTCGGCGGCGGTCGGCCGCCGCCGGCAGCGGCGGCGGCGGCGGCGGCGGCGGCCCGCCGCCGCCGCCCCGACCCGCCGCTCCCCGCGGTGGCCTGCCCGCCGCCCGTCCCCCGGCGGGGGCTGCTGCTCCCCCCGCACGGCGCCCTCGGCGGCGGCGGCGGCCACCCCGCGCTGCTGTCGCGGGCGGTAGCGGCGGCAGCGGCGGGGGCGGGGGGGGGACGGGGGGGGGGGGGGCGGGGGCCTCCTCCCGCGGGGCGCTGCCGGCGGTGCACCCCCCGGCGGCGGCGGCGGCGGCGGCGGGCCAGCCGGCCCTGCTGTCACGGGCGGTGGCGGCGGCGGCGGGTGCCACGCGCGCCGCCCTGTATCCGGGCGTGGCGCCGGATGGCGGCGGCGGCGGTGAGGCGGCGGCGGCGGCGGCGGCAGCGGCGGCGGGGGCGGCGGCGGCGGCGGCGGCGGGGGCGGCGGCGGCGGCGGCGGCGGCAGCGGCGTCGGCTGCCGCCGACTCGCGGCGGTCGAGCGGCCGGCGGTTGTCGCTGAGCCGGGACGGCGGGCCGGGCGGCCGGCCCCGCGGGCTGGCCGCCGGCGACCGGCGGCCGGCTGGCCGGCTCCGCCGCCTGTGGGGGGCGGCGCTGCCGCCGCGGGGGGGGGGGCGGGGCAGGTGGCCGCCCGGTGAGGGCGGCGGCGGCGTCCGTCTGCCTCTGCTTTTTTTCTGTCTTCTGTCCCTATGTAGGTACCTATCTCCCCGTGTCTGCCCCCCTGCGTTTTTCTTTTTTTCGAGGAGAGGGGCTGGCGCCGCCCGTTGTGTGGATGGTGGTGGTGGGCGACGGAGGGGGGGGACAGAGTAGGGGGGGGGGGAGGGGAAGTGGGGACCAGGGGGAGGCCATGGTGGGTCGGGTGTGGTCTGCTGCTGGGCGTTGGGCCCGGGGGGGAGGGGTGCGGTCTCGCTGCCGCGGGGAGGGCAGGCGACAGGTCGGCGGCGGTGTGCACAGCTGGTGGCGACGCTTGCCGCGGTGAGCCGTGTTGTGGGGGTGGTGAGACGCGCGGCGGCGGCGGGAGGTGGAGGACGCTACCTCCCAGGGGGAGCAGTGAGGGGTTGGCAGAGGGAGCGGCTACGGGTTGAAGGGCTTGGCGGCCACGTCAGGCAGAGAGTCAAGAAGAAGAGATGGAGAGAAATAAATAAGAAACACTGCCACACCAGCTCAGAAGAAAACAGATGACGAGAAGGGAAAACGCGTCCGAGAATGCCCGCTCCGCACGCCTCTCACCCCCGCGCGCGTGCCCACGACCCACCCCCCCATCCCCACACGGTTGGGCGCCACACAACGCCCCCCGCCCGAGACAGACACGGACGGCGGTCGTTTGCGCTGCCAGCCTATCTTAAGCCCCACAACCCCCCCCCTCACACCCCCACTACCCCATCGTCGCGCACGTTTCCCCCCCCCCCCCCCCACGCCCCCGTCCCCAACACCTGTCATCGCGGTGGCAGCCACCACGCCCACAGCCGCCGCCCCATCCTGGCCGCCGCCCCCACGGCCGCCGCAGCCGGTGCCGCCGGTGCCGCCTCCGCACCCGGCGCCGCCGGTGCCGCCACCACCACCGCCACCGCCACCGCCGCCGGTGCCGCCGCCGCGTCGGGCCCGCCCGCCGCGCCCGGCACCGGCAACGCGGCCACAGGCGGTGCGGCGGCCCGGCGCGTCGCCGCCGCGGGCGCCGCCACGAGGGCGGGCGCCGCCACGAGGGTGGGCGCCACCGCCGCCGCCGCCGCCGCCGCCGCCTCGCCAGGTGCCCGCGGGTCGGGGCGCCGCGCGCCTCTGCCGTCCGCCCCCACGGCGGGGTCTTGCCCGCCGCCGCCGACGCCAGCGGCGGCGGCCCGCGCGGCGTCGTCGGCACCGGCCTCCGCATCAGGTGGGGATGAGGTGTTGCCGCCGCCCGTGCCGGCAGGAGCAGCAGCGGCGGCGGCGGCGGCGGCGGCGGCGGCGGCGGCGGCGGTCGCGGCAGCCGCAGCGGCGGCGGCCGCGGCGGCCACCTCCCCCGCCGCCCGTGCGGCGGCGGCGCGCGCGGCGGCGGCCGCGGCGGCGGCGGCGGCGACGCGCCGGGCGCCCCCCCCCCCCCGGGGGCGCACCCCCCACCGCCCCCCCGCCGGCGCGTCCACCGCGTCCCAGTCAATGCCGTGGTCGCCCGCCGCGGCGGCCGCCGCGGCACCCCCGCCCAGCCGCACCAGGTGGTACCCGTCGGCGGTGGGCGTGTACCGCCCGCCGCCGCTGACAATCACGTACCGGCCGCTGCCGGTGGGGGGGACCACCGGCGGTGGAGGGGGGGGCGGCGGCGGGGGGGGGGGGGCGGTGGTGGGGGTGGCGGGGGCCGTCGGGCGGCTGGCGCCGCCGCCGCCGGGCTGCCCGTGCGAGGCGGCGGCGGCGGTGGCCGCGCGGCGACCGCCGACGCGGCGGCGCTGCTGCCGCCGCCGCCGCCACTGCCGTCTTGGCGGCTGCCGTCGCAGCACCCCACCAGCGGGGCACCCGCGTGCAGCGGCGCAGCACCCGCCTCCCCCCCAGACCCGCCCGCGCGGGGGGGGGGCCCCACCGCCCCGTGCGGGGAGCCCCCCCGGCCGGCGGCAGCGGGCAAGCCCGCCACGACGGCGGCGGCGCCAGACGCGCCGGCCGCGTCGTCGACGCGCGGCGGCGCCGCGTCGCGACCGCCGGGCGCGGAGGCACCGTCGGCGGGGCGGGCGGGGTGGCCAGCCGGCTCGGCGGCGGCGGCGGCGGCGGCCGCCAGCGGCGCCTGCCGTTCGGGGGGCAGACCGACGGCGGGCCCCCGCACGGCTGCGGACGCGCCGCCGCTTTGGGCGACCGCCGCCCCCCGCGGGTCGCCGCCATCGCCGCCACCGCCACCGCCGTCACTGCCGCCGTCACCGCCGCCGCCGCCGCCGCAGCCGCCGCCGCCGGGCGGTCCGTCGACAGACGCCGCTCCCTCCCTTTGACCACCGTGTTGGGGGGGTGGGGGGGGCGCCACAGCAACGGGGTCGCAGCCGAGGAACAAGAGTCTCCCCGCCGCATCCGCTGCCACACGCCCCCCGGGTGCGGCGAACAGCGGCGGCGGCGGCGGCGGCGGCGGCGGCCCGCCGCCGACCGTCCACCGGCGGCCGCCGTCGACGACAGCCAGACGGCCACGACGCGGGGGCACCCCCCCCCCCGCCATCGCGACGGGCACCTCCCGCTGCTGGCCGGGCGGCACCGCCACCCCCCCCGCCACCCACGCCACCCGGCGGGCGTCGTCTACCGTGGCGGCGGCGGCGGCACCCGCAGCAGCGGTGGCGGCGGCGGTGGAGCGGCCGGCGGCCGGCGGCGTGCCGGCGGCGGGCGCCACGGCGGCGGGCGCCGCCGCGGGTCGGGTGGCGGCGGTGCCCGCCGGGGGAGCCGCCGCCGCGGGCACGTCCACCCCCCTCACCCACACCACCGCCGCGGCGGGGGCGGCGGCGGCGGGCACGGCCACCCCCCCCAGCCGCACGAGGGCCAACGGGACCACCGGGGGTGGCGGCGGCGGCGGCGGCGCTCTCCCCCCCCCCCCCGGCTGCCTCTGGGCCTAGGACGGGGGGCAACCGCCCTCCCCCCCCCCCCCCCCCCGGCGGTGGCGGTGGCGGTGGCGGTGGCGGTGGCGGTGGCGGTGGCGGTGGCGGGCGTGGCGGCGGCGGCGGCAGCGGCGCCGCCCGCCGCCGCCGCCGGAGGGCGGCCAGCCGGTCGCCGACCGCCGCGGCACGGCCGCGGGCGGCGGCGCCGCCCGCCGCCGCCGCCGCGGCGCGGCACCGCAGCGCCGCCCGCCGGCCGGGGGGCCCCGCCCAGGGGGAGGCCACCCACAGCGGGGACGACGGCAGCACCCTCACGGCCCGCCGCCGGTCGGGGGCGGGGGTGCCGCCGTCGCCGTCGCTGACGTTGTCGTCGTCGTCGTCGCCGTCGTCGCCGCCGTCACCGTCACCCCCGTCGCCGTCGCCGTCGCCGTCGCCACCGCCACCGTCGCTGCTGTCGGGGCGCCGTCGGGGGCCACCGCCAGTGGCGGCCGCGGCGGGCGAGAGCGCCAGCGCCGGCCGCCCGGGCGGCAGCGGGGTGGCGGCGGCGGCCGTGGCGGCGGCCGCCGCCGCTGCCGCCGCCGCTGCCACCGCAGCGCCGCCGGCGGGGGTGCCAAACAGCCGCCGCCGGGCCGGGAGGGGTGGGGGGAGCGGCGGCGGCCGCGGCGGCGGGGGGGGCGGGGGGGAGGGGGGGGGTGACCGCCGCGACGGCGGCGACCGCCGTGGCGGCAACGGCGGCGGCGGGGACCCCACCGGCGGTGACGGTGGTGGCGGTGGTGGTGGGGGCGGCAGCAGCAATGGAGGTGGGGGGGGATGGGGTGGGGGTGCCGGGGGGGGGGGGGGGGGTGCCGTCGCCGCCCAGCGGCGGCGTCCGTCTGCCGGGGCGGCAGGGGTGGCGGCGGCGGCGGCGTCGCCGGCAGCAGCGGCAGCGGCAGTGGCAGCGGCAGCGGCAGCGGCAGCAGCAGCGGTAGCGGCGGCGGCGGCGGCGCCGCGCCGTGGGGTGGTGAGGGGCGACAGCGGCGGCAATGCCGCCGCGGGGGGGGTGGGCGTGGGGGGGGGGAGCGGCGGCCGCCGCACCGCCATGACGCGCTGCCGGTGGGGGCGCGCCAGACAGCCAGCAGGGGGGGGACGAGAGGCCGCCGGGGGGGGGGGAGGGCGGGACAGTGGCGCCAGCGTAGAGACCAGCGGCGGGGGAAGGGCGGGGCGGGGGGTTGGGGGGGGGGGGGGGGGAGGCAGACGGGGGGACGGGCGGACCCCGCCGCCACCAACCACAGCAGTCGGCGGCAGGGGACGCCAGCCGGGCGGTCGGGGTGGGGGGGATAGTGGCGGGGGAGGGCACGGGGGGGGGGAGGGGGGGGGGGGGGGGGGAGGAGGGAGCGAGAAGCAGGTGATGTCGCCAGCGGCGGCCGCCCAGTGGCGGGCGCCGACGGCGGGGAGCGGGCGGCCGCCGCCCGCCCACAGCGGCGGGTGCCCAGGCAGAGGCGGCCGGTGCGCAAGGCGCGGGTGGCGGCAGTGGCGGCGGCGGCGGTGGCGGTGAGGGTGGGGGGAACGCCGCGGCGTCGGGCGGGGAAGCACCCAGTCCCACGGCGCCGGGCGTCGAGCGCACGGGAGCGCGGGGCAGGACCGGGAGGGGCGCTTCCCGCCAACACCCCCGGTGGCTAGCCGTTTCGGCGTCGCCCCACCGTCCGCACTCCAGTACTGTACTCTGTGCGCACATCTGGTCTTGCAATGAGGATATTTAATTTGTGGTGCGTGCTCGTTCCCGCCAAGCGCCGCGGCCACGGTCCTGTATGTCTGAGTATATCTTGAATACTGTATGTACTGTAGTGGGCGCGTCGGGATTGTTCCCAGGTGACGTTGCTTGGCCCCCCCCCGCCCGTGCTGCCAAGCCGCGCGCACGCAAATCCACCCCAACTTCCCGCCAACTGTCCCCCCCCCCCCCCCCCGGGGGTGTGGGTGCCACGCGGCGCATGGGAGCGGGCGCGTGTCCCGCAGGCGTGCGTGACGTCATCCGGGGTGCTGGGGCGCGGGTGCGCAGGCTGCTCACCACCAATCCCCCTCAACCGGCGGCGCCCCCTTTGCCCGCCCTGCTGCGAGGGATCCCCGGTAAAACGGTCCATCCCGCCGAGCCGTGCTGGCCGCGTGGCGCGCGCACCCCCCCCCCTCCCTACCCTTCTTTCCGTTTCCATCGTTTCCCTTTCTCCGCGTCTGTTTCGTTTCCGCCTGCCGGCAGTGGCCGCCACTCGCCGCTTGGATCCGCGCCGCCGCGCCCTTCCCCCCCCCCCTCTCCTTCCCTTGCTGTCCTGCTCGGGGGATGGCAGCATGCCGACGCCTGTGTCTGCCCGCCCCCCCCTCGGACCCTGCAAGATGAGCCCCCCCGCGCGCGCATGGGTGCCGCTTGCGCCGTCTGTCCACCCCCAGCAGCCCCCCCCACCCCCCCAAGCGCCTATATGTACTGTACAGTGGCAACGTCGCGTGGGGTGTGTGGATGGGATGCCGCCACCGCCAGAGATGGGGGCCCGCCCCTCCCCACCCGCGCACGGGTGGGCAGCGAGGGGGTGGGGTGTCATTCCCGCGCCAGTACCAGTGCCGCCGCTCTTGGCCGTGGGAGCCGCGGGTGGGGGGCAGGGTGCCAAGAGGCGGCCGCCCCGGCGGCCGGGGGGGCGGACGTGCAGGTATGCACTGGCGGCGCGCGGGAGGCACCACCACCCTGCCCGCGTGCCGCCGTGTCCGCCAGCGGCGGGCGGGACGGCGGCATACAGGGTGGGCAATGGGAGGTGAGGGCCGGCGTCCCCCTCTTCCCCCCACCGCTACAAGAGGCCCCACCGTCCAAAGCGAGAGCGGCGGCGGCAGACTCTTCGACACGCACTCTCCCCCACGGCCACCGCCGTTGTGGTTGAGTGCGGCGGTGTGCGTGCGCGGACTGCCACTTCCCGACATTCTTCTTTCCCCCCTGTGCTGGCCCCCGTTCCTTTCCCTCCTGTCCTCATCCCCCCTCCGCTCCCATCATCTCATCCTCCCCCCCTGCTGGCTACCATGACCCGTCGCCGCGGCGTCCGCCGCTGGGCGCAGCCCCTCACTCTCCTCACCGCCACCGCCACCGCCGCCGCCGCCACCGCTGCCGCCGCCGGCACGGCGGCGGCGGTAGCGGCGGCGGCAGCGGCACCCCCCCCCGCCGCCCCCCCCCCCACCGCCTCGACCGTCCACCTCACCGACGCCTTCCTCGTCCGCCTCTCCCCCACAGAGCTGGCGCCGGCGCCAACCGACGACGACGGCGGGGGGGGGGGGGACCCGTCCGAGCCCCCGGATGCCGCCGAGACCGCCGTCCCCCCCGACGTTGCCGAGACCGCCGCCCCCACCGACGGCGCCCCTGACGACTCGTGGGTGGCGGACGGGGGAGGGGTGGCGCGGCGCGCGCCGCCACCGCCGCCGGCTCCCCCAGTAGAGGGGTGGCGGGGGGCGGGCGAGTGGGTGTGGCACCCGGCGGGGAGGGCGGCGGACGCGGAGGCGGCCGCCGAGAGCGACGACCCCCCCGACGATACGGCCGAGCCGTCTGACCCGCCGCCGCCGCCACCGCCGCCGCCCCCGTCCCCGTCACGGATGCCGCCACGGCCGCCGGCTGGCGCGGCGCCGTCGGCGGCGCCAACGCCACGGCCGTCGGGTGGACCGCCGCCGCAGGCTGCCGCCCCGTCGTCGGCCGCCCCGACGGGTGGCGGGGGGTGGTGGCCCGACGAGCCCGCCGAGACGGCCGAGTCATCCTCCCCGCCGGCCGCCCCGGGTGGCGGCGGCGGGGGGGGGGAGTGGTGGCCTGATGAGCCCGCCGAGACGGCCGCGGCGGCCCCGTCCACCGCCCCGGGTGGCGGGGGTGGCGGGGGGGGCGGGGGGTGGTGGCCTGATGAGCCCGCCGACACGGCCGAGCCCCCCGCCCCGACCGCCGACGGCGACGCGCAGCCGCCGCCGCCGCCGTCGTTGCCGCCGGCCGCAGACCCCCCGTCGGCGACCGCCGAGGCGACCGACGACCCCGCGTGGCGGTGCCCGCGGTTTGGGATCCTGCCGGTGGAGGGGGGTGGCGGCGACCCCGAGCTGACCGCAGAGGCGTGTGAGCCGGGCACGACCGACGGGCCGCCGCCGCCGCGGCCGCCACAGGCGGGTGGTGGTGGCGGCGGTGGCGGTGGCGGCGGTGGTGGGGGGGTGGAGCCGACGGCCGACGGGTGGGAGCCAGACGTGACTGGCGGCCCGACACCAGTGCCGGTGGGGGGCGGGGGCGCCAAACCGACGGCGGAACCGTGGGAGCCCGTCGGTACTGATGCGCCGTCCCCGCCGCCGCCGGCGGGAGGGGGCGGTGGCGGCGGCGGCGGCGGCGGCGGCGGCGGTGGGGTGGAACCGACGGCCGGACCGTGGGAGCCCGACGTGACTGACGCGCCGTCGCAGCCACCGGCGGGCGGCGGCGAAGGCGGGGGCGGTGGTGCCCAGCCTACGGCCGCGCCGTGGGAGCCCGACGTGACCGACGCGCCGTCGCAGCCACCGGCTGGAGGTGGCGGCGGTGGCGGCGGTGGCGGCGGTGGCGGGGGCGCTGAACCGGAACCGACTGCCGGACCGTGGGAGCCCGACGTGACCGATGCGCCGTCGCAGCCACCGGCGGGCGGCGAAGGCGGGGGTGGCGGCGCCCAGCCGACGGCGGAACCGTGGGAGCCCGACGAGACCGACGCGCCGCCTCCGCCACCGGCGAGTGGTGGCGGCGGTGGCGGCGGTGGCGGGGGTGCTGTACCGGAACCGACGGCCGAGCCGTCCCCACCAACGACCGGTGGCGGCGGCGGGGGTGGCGGCGCCCCGCCGACCGCGGAACCGTGGGAGCCCGACGTGACCGACGCGCCGTCCCCGCCACCGGCGGGTGGTGGCGGTGGTGGCGGTGGTGGGGCGCAGCCGACGGCCGAGCCGTGGGAGCCCGACGTGACCGACGCGCCGTCCCCGCGACCGCCGCCGCCGCCGCCGCCGGCGTCGGCCACCCCCTCCCCGTCGGCGGGGCGGCCCCCAACCCCCACCCCCTGGTCCACCCCGTCCCCCCCTCCCCCCCCGTCGGCGACGCCCACCCCCCCCGCGGCGGCGCCGTCCAGCACGCCCACCCCCCCCCCCCCCAGCGCCGCTCCCACCAAGCAGGCCACCCCTCCCCCCCCCCCCCCCCTCCTCCCCTCCAAGACGGCACCTGCTCCTCCTTCCCCCCCCCCACCCCCAGCCCATCGCCGTCCGACGGCGGTGGCCCCGGCGTGACGGGCGGCTCGCCGCCGGCGGGCGCCGCGGCGGGGGCGGGCGCCGGGGGCGACGGCGGCGGCGGCGGCGGCGGCGGCCGCCGCCGCCTGTCGGGCGGCGCCATTGCCGGCATTGTGGTGGGGGTGGTGGCGGCGGTGGCGGTCGCCGCCGCCGCCACGGTGGCCGTCCTCCTCCGCCACCGCCGCCGTGACGACCGCGACGGCGTGCGGGTGGTGGCCTACCCGCCGGCGGGGCCCTACGCGCACGACTCGTACGCGTCGGGGGGTGCCGATGGGGGGGGGGGTGGGGGCGGCGGCGGCGGCGGCGGCGGCTACCCGCTGCCCCCACCGTCGCCGTCCCCGCCGTCGCCCGGCGCGGCGGCGGCGGCGGCGGCGGCGCGGCGGGGTCCGACGGCGTACCCCGCCCCCCCCGGGGCGGGCGGGTGTGCCGGCGGGTGTGGCGGTGACGGCTGCGCCGCGTGCGCGCCGTCGGTGGCGGGCCTCCTCACCGCCGCGGGGGTGGGCCTCCCGCGGGCGGGGGCAGGGGCGCTGCCGGCGGTGGGTCCTTCCGGGGGGGGGGGGGTTGGTGGGGGGGGGATCCGTACGCGACGCCCGTCAAGGCGTCGAGGTGGCGGCTGGGGGGGGGACGGGGGGAGGGGGAGGGGGAGGGGGAGGGGGACATTGAGAGTGGGGGGCGCGGCCGCCGGGGGAGGGGGGGCGGCGGCGGGTGGGAGGAGGACTGAGCGGGGGCGGCCGTGGGGGGTGCGTGTGTGGGGCGGGTGCGGCGGTACAAACCCCCAACGGCGTCAGGGGTCGGGGGGGGCAGGCAGCAGCAGCGCCGTTTCGGGCCTGCGCTCCCTCGTCCTGACCCGGTGTATGCATAGTGGAGGGGCGCGCGGGGGGTGGGGACGCTGCCGCGGTGGAGGGCAGGCCGGTGGTCACAGTAAACTTGCGTCGAGGCGTCGTCGTTGGCCGGCTCTAAAGGCCAGACAAGAGTCCTTGCTCGACGTGCAGACAGACGCCTTGCGCGTCGTGGCCCACCGTTGCCCAAAGCCGTAGGCCGCCCCCGCCGCGATGGAGTCGGGGCCGCCCGCCCGCGGAGCTCCGGAGCGGGGCAGTAGCGGCGGGAATGGCGGGAGCGGCACGGCGCCTCGCCGCCTTGCGTGTGCGTGCGTGCCCGACTAGATGATGAGCAAGAAAAAGGGAGAGAAAAGAATAACAACCTTCGCCGCGGAGCCCGGTGGAGCCCACGATCGTACAGTACAGTACATACGAGCGCGGCCAAAAAGCGGATCAAGCCGGGCGCCTCGCGTCGGCGTCGCCGACGCTGCCAGACGCACCGCCCCAACAACGCCGCCGCCCCGCCTCCCCCCCGCGACCTCCCTCCCCTCCCCTCCCCCTCACGTCCCCCCCTCCCCTTCCCCCCCACCCCCCCCAAGTGAGTCTCCCCCCCCCTCCTTCCCAACGCCAAACCCAGCACCCCCTTCCCCACCCCCCCCCCCCCCCCCCACCTTCCTTCAAGCGACCTGGCATGACGCCTCCCCCCGCCGCCGCCGCCGCCGCCCCCCCCCCCCCTACCCCCCCCCCCGGGGTGGACCAAGCGCCCTACTGGCGCCACTGGACGGGCGGCTCTGCATCCGGGGCGGCCAGCAGCCGGCGGCCCCGCGGGGGCCCCCCCGCCGCCCCGCTGCTGCTCCTGGTGCAGCGGCTGGCGGGGACGCCCGCCGACGGCGGCGCCGCCACCCTCCTCCCCGCCCTGGTGCGGTCGCTGCTGCCGCCGCCGCCGCTGCCGCCGCCGCCACCGGGGGGGGGGGGGGGCGCCGCTGCCGCCGCTGGCGGGGGTGGCCGTCGTCGCTGCCGGCATGCCCGTTGTGGGGGGGGGGGTGGGCCGTCTGGCCGCCGCGGGGGCCACCATTGTCGATGCCTTTACGGACGTGCTCGGGCTGCTGCCGCCGTCGACGCCGGCAGTGGCCGCCGCCGCTGCCGCTGGTGGTGGTGGTGGTGGTGGTGGTGGTGGTGGTGGCGGTGGTGGTGGTGGTGGCGGAGGGGGCGGGGGGGGCGGCGGGGGCGCCCGCCACGGTGGCGGCGGCGGCCGAGGGGGTAGTGGGGGTGGGGGTGGTTTGGGGGGAATGTGGACGGGGGCCACCCCGGCAGTGTCCCCTCCCCGCCTCCCCATCGCGGCGGTGCCACTCGCGCAAACCCTCTGTGCGGCCGCATCCGCAGCGGCGGCAGCCGCAGCGGCGGCGGCGGCGGCGGCGACCACCCCCAACCTCCCACCCGCCGCCGCCGCCGCCGCCGCCCCGCCCTCCTGCCGGGTGCTGGTCATTGATGGCGCGCCCGCGGTGGCCGCGTGGCGGCCCGCCGCGGAGGTGCCCCCCGCGCTGGCCGCGCTGGCCGCCGCCCACCCGGCGGTCACCGCCGTCGTCCTCACCGCGGTGGTGGGGGGGGCGGGGGGGGCTCCGCCGGCAGACGCCCCTGCCGCGGCGGTGTTGGCCGCCCTGGCCGGCCTCGCCACTACCACCGCCACGTTGCGGGGAGGTCAGGGGGGGGAGGCGCTCACCGTCACCGTCGCGCGGCGGCGGGACAGCGGCGCCGCCGCGCTGCAGACGGCCGTGTGGGCGCGCGTCGGCAGCGGCGGCGGCGGCGGTGGTGGTGGTGGTGGTGGTGGTGGTGGTGGTGGTGCCGGCGGTGGGGGTAGGGGTGCGGACGGGGGGGAGGGGTGGGCGTGGCGCCCCCTCCCACCCGGTGGGTTGGCGGCGGCTCCTGGCGGCGGGGACCCCCCACCGGGCGGTGGCGGCGGCGGTGACGATGGCCACGACGGCCTGCGCTCCCGGTTGGGCTTGTCGTTTAGTACCGGCGCGGCGGGCGCGGCAGAGGCGGCGGCGCGCGCCGCGGCGGCGCTGCCCTACCAGCACTACGACCCGGCCATCGCGGCGGGCGCGCTGGTCGCCCACCCGCGGGGGCTCCTCCACGACGATGCGGGGGGGGATGGGGGGGAGGGGGAGGGCACGGATGATGATGATGATGAGCAGGACTGGGAAGAGGATGACGTGGACGTGTGAAGGGGGGGGGGGGGAGTTGGCGGGGGGGGGGGGGGGGGGGAGGGGAGAGAAAGGAAAACAGCACAAGCACACGCACGCCAGTCCATGCGGTGCGTGCGCACCGACTAACCATCCACTCACGACGCCCGTCGTGTCCTCTGACGGCAACGAGGGAGGCATCTCAGTGCTCGCAGTCAAGTCGTGAGAAAGAAAAAAAAAGGAAAAGAAAGAGATGAAGGAAACGGTGGCGGCCATGCCCATGGAGCAGAGGCGGCGGACGGGGAGGCGGGACACTGAAAAGGGAGTGGGGGGAAGGGCGGCACCCCACCGGGCCGCACGCAGCTGCCCGCCGCCAGTCGACCAGCCTCAACTCACATCCGGCAGCCTCCCGGCCCCCCCTCCCGGTACATCCGCAGTCGCCCGCTGCGACACCACCTCACCAACACGGTGTACAAACAGCGACAACCCCAGAGGGAGCACGTGCGGGAGAGGAGGGGGGCAAGAAAAGCGGTCGCCCCGCACGACTCCGACGCCCACTGCCCACAGCCCGTCCCTCCGCTCCCCGCCAGCACGGCAGAGACCCGCGCGGCTATCCAGCCCCTCCGCTTCGCCCGCCAACTCGTAAGTGACATACCAGCGGGTGCCACTCCCTCAACCCCACCCCCCCACATCACCTCTCCCCTCCTCCCCCTACATCGTCTCTCTCCCCCGCACCCCCCACCCCCCCGCCCATGCCACACTCTACACACGCGGCCACACCTGCCAGACCCCCACCAGCGCGCTCACCACCCCCGCCGAGCCAACGGCCACCTCATTCACCCCCCCCTGGGTGGCGTTGGAGGCGGCCACCACCAGGTCCGCCGCCGCCTTGACCGACCGGGGCCCCTCGGTCCACGCCACCCGCCGCACGTGCGTCTCCGCGTCGGCCACGTCCGCCCCCCCCCCCCCCCCCCACCACCCCCCCACGCCTTGGCCGACCGCGGCGGCCGCCCCGCCGCCACCCGGCGGCGGTCCCGCGCCGCCGCCCGCCGCCGCGCGGCGGCGCGGCCAACCCGCCACAGCGCCACGCCCAGCGCCACCCCCGACGCGACCGCCCACGCGCGCGCCGCGCGGGCGCCCACCCCCGGCGCCGGCGCCAGCACCCCCACCCGCGCCAGCAGCGCCCAGTTGTCCAGCAGCAGGTAGGCAAAGAGGGCGGCGTCGCCGACCGCCAGCGCCGCGTCAACGGCCACGCCCTCGTCGGCCGACGGGGAGCGCTGCCGTGCGGCAACGCCCACCCACTTGGCCAGCCGCCACAGCTGCCGGCTGGTGGCAAGGGCGCCCTCGAGCGCCAGCGCCGGGCCGGGTGCCGGCGGCGGCGGCGGCGACGATGACGACGGGTGGCCCTTGCCGCCGTGGCGCCTCGCCGCGGCGGTGGCGGCGAGCGCCCGGCGGAGGCGGAGGGTGTACTGGAGGAGCGCAAACAGCTTGTCGCGGCCGTCGGTGGTGGCGAGCGTCGCCGCCCACGCGGAGAGGGAGGTGAGGGGGAGCGCCCGCTTGGGGGGGGGGGCGACGGCGAGGGAGCCGGGGGGGGGGGGGGAGAGGCAGCGCGGGGGAGGGGGGAGTGCCCGACGAAATGTCCATGGCGCAAAAGGTGGGGAGAGGGGACGGTGAGGAGGGTGGGGTGAAGGGGGGCGGAAGAGGGTAAGCCAAGGGGGGTGAAGGCCGACGGGATAGGGAGGTGGGGAGGGGGGGGAGGAGGGGTAACGACGCTCCGCCGTGGAAGAAAGAGGGCGGGGACCACCGCTCGTCGGCCGGCGGTGGGCGAGCGGATGTGACCTCGACAAAGACTTGGACGCGGGCGCGGCGACGCGTACCCACCGCGCGGTGCACAGCCGCGCACCTCCGCGGAGTGGCCAGTAGGGCAGGCCGCTCCCGGTCGCTGCTCTCCTCGGAGGCTCGGAGGCGCCAAACGGGGGCGCATGTGGAAGCAACGGAGGGTAAACCATCCAGGTAAGGGGGCCATAAAGGCGAGCTCCTCGACCAATGAAATCCCCGCGAAACGCGCACAGGAGCGCCGCGAGGAGATACAAGCTGACGCCACGAGAGACCACGGCCACAACGAAGTACAAGAATCCCCTATCGGCAGACGCGCCTTGTGCTCTTCTTCATTGTGATGTATTTTCTGCACCTTTATGCCTGATGCTTCAGCGTGCATCAGGCCTCGGAAGCCCTTCAGGAGCTATATGTCCGGAAAAAAACCCTTTTAACTTGGTGTGGGGTAGGTTGGCGGAGAGACGTATCTATGCATATCTATATCATATTGGTAACTGGGTAAGTACGTACTACGTTGAGAGGTATCGTACGTTCCGCTGTCCTGCCCACTTTTCCGGTAATGATGCATGTCGCATGCGCCATTGCGACGACGGTCATCTATTCGTGCCCGTCTACCACGGCGGTTCCGCGGGAGGGCGGGATGAGTGGACCACGTACGACGCAAGAACGCAAAGCAGGCATACAGAAGCTGCGCAAGAACGCAAAGAAGGGATAGCTACGCAAGATCCTAAAGAAGGCATGGCGACCCAAAAACGCAAAGGAGTGGCGACACAAGAACGTAAACCACGCACAGCTACAGGTAGACGCGACGACAAAGATGCAGGAAGGACAGTGAGGGTGCAGGGCACGCAGGGTGCCCCCCCCTCAGTCAAACAACTGTACAAGTAGTACGGTGGGGGGGGCATGGCACGTAAGGTGCCCCCCCCCCTCACTCACACAAACGCAAGACATCGACCGCCACCCCCTCCCCCACAGGGCGCCCCCGCCCCCCCGCCTCCATCCGTGGGGAGCCACCACGAACTCCGCCACGGCCACCACCAACTCCGCCACGGCCACCACCGCAACGCCCGGCCACCATCCCTCGCCGCCAGACCCCGGTTTCCAGCCCGAGCCGCCTCAATGCACAAACCGCATCGCAGACAGTTGAAAGCGTCCTCGTCCCAACAAGCGTCGTGAGGCTGCGAGCAGGGACGGCGGTGCGCCCCGAGGATGAAGCAGCTGGCCTGCCGTTACCGGCTGGCGGAGGCACCCCCACGCTACGTGGTGTGTACACCTCATAGCCCGGGCAGAAAACGGCGCCCTGTTGTAGGCCAGAGAAGCCGAAAAATTGACCACGGTCGCACACACCGAGAAAGAGCACGAAAGAAAGCGGCACCGGCTAGGCAGACACACACGACCCCAGACGACAAAGAACCGTAGCTCAGGCCCAGCGCCGAGGGTTGCCGGAGAAAGAAGAGCACGGGGGCCGGGTAGGACGCAATGACGTGCAGCGCCTGATAGGATATGGCGACGCCCATCAGTGCATAGCGGACCACTGTAGGGGCCGTGTCAGCACCGTGCATCATCGGGGGGACACGAACAGACAGGAATGAGAGAGCGCATATCGGGGCGATCAGTCAGAAACATCGAAGGCATGGTCGATTCCGCACAGCCAAACCTCCTGGACAGAGACAATGCGGAGCGCAGGAGCGGCAACAAGCGACAAGAAAGTGGGGGCCACGAGGATACCCCATTGTGGAGGGGATCCACACCCGTTCACGTACGATGCTCGCAATTGTTGAAAAGGACGTGGTACTCCGATTGCCCCACTTTGGCAAGGGCCCGCTCCATCACCTGGCGCCGCGTAAGCCGGCGCTGGTTCTTGCCTCGTGACGCAATGACACGGAACACGTTGTCCAGGCGGCCGTCGGCGGCCACCGTGGTGAACCGGCTAAACGGAGTGACGCAAACGCGTAAGCCGATGCGTTGCAGACGATCTCTATTGCGCCCGGGCGGGTCGGCATCTTTTGCTACCGCCGAGGAAAAGAAAAGAGACCATGAGTCAGGGATGGCCAGAAAGGAACGAAAAAGAGAAGGCGACGTTGCCACCAAGGCAAGGTTCGTCAGTAATGCGCTCCCCGCACGCAAAAGCACGTCCCTCTGCGCTGCATCCGAAGGAGGAAGCATAGCAAGAGTGCTGAACGAGCGACCTCGTAGGCCCCTCCCCACCAGCCAGAAAGTCGACCTACCCAACCCGCGTGTGCAACCGCCCTTCACCAGTCCGTCGACAGCACGTACTCCAGTGCACCACCGCCCGATCCGCACACACCTGGTGGCCCGTGTACTTAGGGCCAAGGTAGACGGCCCAGTGGTAGAACTCTTGCACGCCGAGAAACCTAAGCACCCCCCACGACGGGGCAGGGCGGCGGACGACGAGCGCATCGCCGGCCCTCAAGTCGCGTATGTTCTGCACGGCCACCCACTGCTCGGGTCTCTCGCCGTGAACAATTCGCCGGCAGAGGAGGTGGAGCCTTGGCCAAAAGCCCAACGCAGAAACGTCGACGACGTCCGGGGGCAACCCGTCAGCAGACGCCCTCGGCACCGTGCGCGGGCGGCGCTTGATGCGCAGCCTCGAAAGAAGTGAGCGGTGCGTCCGCAGGGCAGCGACGGCAGTAGGGGGTTTTAGAATGGGTGCAGTAGGGGGGCTCAGAGAGGGGCAGTAGAAGGCGCCAGAGTCGCGACGTTTGTACCGACGTCGGTCGGTCGCCGCATCCGGTGCCAGCAACATCGTCGAGCAGAGTGGCAGATGTGCAGGGCAGAGGGGCCGACGTGCAGGGTAGAGTGGCCCAAGCGCCGGGCGGGCGGCCGACGTGCCCGGGCGACCGTCAGAGTGCTACTGTTTGTGAACAGCTCCACTGATCAAGGGGTTCCGTATCGTGTCGATGCTCGGGGCACGAGCCACCTTGTCGTCGTCCGCCGCCCCTTCACTACTATGTACGACGGCGGCACGATAACCGATCGCACAGCCACGTTTGAGGCACGTGCATCGAATCGCAGATCTGAGCTTCGAATCGCATGCGAGATTACCGCCTGTACCACCCCCCCGTCTTGTCCTGTGACGCCACTGTCCAGTACACAGTGCGCCCCACGCCACGAACGGCACACAGTTGTGCTGCCCGCAGCTTAGGATCCATGCCCATGTGTTTTTTGTGGAAAAAGATTGAAAATCGGCCACCTGCTGCCGTCATCCGTACAGTACCAAAGCATGCCCACCCGTTCGTCACTCACCCCATGATGCCAACACCAACAGGCACCGAAGAGCAACACCACGCACCAAAGTGGCTTCCTCTACCCGTCCTGCTTCTAGTACGCCAAAAAACGCGGTGTGTACCTTCACATGTTGGCCAGGATAGGGCTTGGTCAAAAAAGAAAGCAGGAGAAAACAGCTGTCTTTGAGCCCCTCCTCCCATCGCCAAGAGAAGTATAGCAACCGGGCACCACCGTGGCCCTAACTATACCTCTGAGTCCCTGTGAGCTTGCTGGCACATGAAAATCCCACTGCCGGTACTCAAACATGCTCCAAGGAACAGCTGTTTGCACACACTCAGACCCTCCGCTCCCAGCGTATGGTTGCAGAAAAGAAGCGGATTCGTACAGAAAGGAACCACTCTGGCTAGCTCAGCGTCTCACTGGAAGTCCTGAAGATGCTTCGGGACGCAAAGGTTCATGTGTGGTGCGATTCATTGTCCCACAGCGCGTGCTGTTCTGTTTGTTTCATCGTGTGGCGTTGCAAGTAGCTCTTCATCTGGTCCTTGGCGTCACTGTTGCCGGTCAGAGGGCTGTTACTGGGTGAAGCAAGCGTGAGTGAGCACAAAAAACGGCTCCTAAGTGCACGAGGAGCACATGTCTACACGTCTTGCTTCTCGGAAACACGGTACAATGTCACTTGGACGATCCCAACATTGAAGCAGAGTATGCCACGACACCAAACCTCTTCTTTTAGACGCACACACTCGCAGGGACTGCCAGGTGGCCGATTTTCAATCTTTTTCCACAAAAAACACATGGGCATGGATCCTAAGCTGCGGGCAGCACGACCGTGTGCCGTTCGTGGCGTGGGGCGCACTGTGTACTGGACAGTGGCGTCACAGGACAAGACGGGGGGGTGGTACAGGCGGTAATCTCGCATGCGATTCGAAGCTCAGATCTGCGATTCGATGCACGTGCCTCTTTCGCACGATCGCATGCGGCTTTCAGCGCACGAGCAAAGCAAGGCCCCGATTGGCGCAATGATGTGCGTGCAGCAAGCACGAAGCCCTCGGGTCAGCCCGGCGCAGCAGTGCTTATCCCCTGTCAAGATACAAGCCCGATTTTGGCCAGATCTCTTGCTTCGTTGTGCAAATTCTTGCTCTGCTCGAGCACGAAGCTGAACGGCTCGAGCAGAACTTTGCTTTTCTGATCGAGGGGATGGGCTGAGGCCAAAGAATCTCCCTCAGGATGACCGACACGACGGCCGCTGTCGGTGTTCTGTCAACCAATGACAACAGCGGTGGCGCTGCTGTTCGCTGGACGGAGCGTTCCATTGGTCAGAATTTACGTTGTAGATGTCGAGCAAGGCGGAGTGATTTTTCCGTGCAGACCCTCGAAAGCTGTCGTCGCGCAGATTTTGGCTTAACCAGTGCGAGAGATTGCGCGATTTTTAAACGCGTTAGTTTAAACATTGCTCCCAAGCGTAGCGATGGTCGGTCGCTTCTTTGCGCTTTACGAGAGTGCTCTCCTGCCCCGAGCGCTTCCGGTCATACCAAGGGAGGTGGCGACCACCAATCGCCCGAGCTGTTATGGGCAGAAAGCAAGAAACGGGGGTGAAAGCGGTGTCTATGATGCTTTGAGGGGGGGTCGATGCAGGTTTTATGCAGGTTTTTGCTCGAGAATTTCCCAAAAAAGCAAGAAAATTTTGACAGGCGATAAGCAGTGCTGCGTGGGAGCCCCCCGTCACTGGGGGCTCCCGGGCTGTCCCGAGGGCGCTGCGCCCGTTCTACACGGATAAGACACAGGGCGGCAATCCCTGAGGGCACGTCATGAGGTGTCTCGCTGAATCTGCTCACTCACCACGTCATCGGTGCGTCTGGTGTATGTACAGTACAGTGCGTGGCCAATAGTACTTCCACGCCCTCAAATTTGGTCTCGACTGCCCCTCTGGTTGCCCATCGTCCTCGGCTATAGAGCAACGCCCCAGTGGTTTCCTGGGCTCGCTGTGCTCCTGGGAACGTCTTCTATCCTTTTGAGTCACCACAGTGCCACCTCCTCTGTGCTCAGGGCTTAGAGCTGGCATCAGGTCGGACAGAGTTGAGCACAGGAAAATCAGAACGGTGCCACTCCTGCAGCCTTGTAGCAGTGCTGTTCTGAGCATACGACTTCTTCATCATGTTACTCCTGCCTGCCAGACGCGGGTGTGTCAGTTGGTACAGTTTTAGTAAGGCGCGGTCCAGGCCAGTTGGCCTGGCCGGCCATAGGGCGCGGGAAGTTGCCCGCGCCCCCCAATGAGGGTGAACAGCGTGCCACCACGGAGGTAGGCAGGCAGGAAAAAGAGTAAGCAGTCAAAACGAAAGAGGAGAGAGAGGCGGCCGACAGGGCGCCCAAGGGCGCCACGCCGGGAAGGTGGGAGGGGCGCGAGGGCAAACGAACGTGCCGGCCGGCGGCGGCCGGTGCGATCACCCCAGCGCCTCGCCTCTTGTACCCCTCCGGCGGACATGTGGTCGTCGACGCCGGATACACCAAGTAGCCCAACCCCCCCCCCTCCGCCGGGGAGATCGGGATCCCACCCGCTAGGCGGACGCATAACGCCTTAAGCCTCACAAACAAGACACAACACAGATGGTGTGCCCATAATGCATGAGTGCCGTATGTATCTTTCCCGTAGCGTCTGTGGCACATGCACGTCATTCTCTCCCTTGGCGAACGAGACAGCGAGTGATCCTGTTCTTTTGTCGCCTCGCGCTACGCAAAGACAGCGGCGGAACTGCTCTTTTGCGGTATCCATGTCACATGCGAACTGCTTTACGTGCATGACGAGCCTCGATCGCCTCTCTATTGATCAGTACCAAAGACTTACGCGCTTGCGACTCCCGCCTCGTACATGAGTCGGCCATGAGTCCCACGGTGTGCTCCGCTGGTTCAGCCGACCATCTGATGATGAGATCTCGCTGACGTGGTCGCTATTACCAGTCATACGGATCTCCTACTCGGGCTCAGAGGATCCCCCCCCCCCGTGCATTGCCCCCCCCATGGGCCAATGGTCCCCTGGGTTCGGGCGCCCAGGCGTCAAGGGACCAGCTAACTCAAGTACACCCGATCGCAGGACTTGTCGGTACATCGGAACGTACGTCAGCAACGTTGTGCGCATGGTAATTGCGTATGTACTGAATATACTGTGTTCCGCTGTAACGTACGAACCAGTTTTTCGATGATGACACTGGTCGCCATACACGACGCCATCTGCTGCGGGCGTGCACACCAACGCTCGACTGGCTCTGTCATTGGTTGCTCTGGGCACGAGGAGGTTGACATCCACCATTGCGACGACGGCCAACTGCTGGTATCCGTCCACCACGGCGGTGCCACGGGAGGGTGGGTCGAGCGAACCAGGTACGACATAAGAACGCAAAGAAGGCGTAGCTGCACAAGAAAAAAGAGAAGGCACCGCGACACAAGAATGCACAGGTGTATGTATTGACGGAAATACGCACAGAAGGCATAACGACACAAGAACGCAAACCGCCCACAGCTACAAACAGGTGGACAGACGACAAAAGTACAGGATACACAGTGGGGGCGCACGGTATGCAGGGAACACCCCCCTCACTCACGCAAACAAAGGTACCAGTCGTACAATGGGTGGGCATGGAACAGGTGCCCCCCCCCTCACTCACACAAACGCAAGACGTCGACCGCCACGCCCGCCCCCACAGGTCACCCCCGCACCCCCGCTTCCATCCATGGGCGGCAGCCACCAACTCCACCACGGCGACCACCGCCACGCACGGCCCCCACCCCTCGCCACCCGGCGGCGGCTCCCAGCCCAAGCCGCCCCCCGGCAGCCGACCGCCCCTTTGCCCGGCCAGAGGCGAGTCGCCCGCCCACCCGCTTAGGCAAAAGGTAGGCTCCACCCCCACGGGGTCATGTCCACCGCGCCCCCCCCGCCAATACCGCCGCGCCCATCCGAGTCGTCGCTGCTGTCCCCCCGCCCGTCTCGACCGCCGGTGTGGTCCTCCTCCTTGTCGTTGCCAAGGAGAATGGGGTCGTCCTCCTCGTCCTCCTCGTCCTCGTCGTCGCTGTCGTCGCCGGCGCCGGCGCCTTGGCCACCCCCGCCATCGCCGCCGCCACGGCCGCGGCCTCATTCGCCGCCGCGCCCCGCCGGGCCACCAGTGGCACGACCCCCCGCCGCGGGGGTGCGCCATCCCGCCGCGCCGTGGACGTCCTCCGCGCGCGCCGGCGGCGGCCCGTTGGCCGCCATCCCCACCACCACCATATCAGCCGTCTCAGTCTGAGCCGCTGCCGCCGCTGCCGCCGCCGCCGCTGCCGTCACGGTCGGCACACCCCCTGCGGGGAGGGCCCCACGGCCGCCCGCCACAGGCGGCGTGCGCCCACGCGGGGCGGCCTCCCAGTAAAGCGCCCCCGGCGTGGGGGGCGCCGCCGGCGTCACCACCATCGCCGCCCCTTCCCATGCCGCCTGCCGCATCAGCGGCGGCGGCGGCGGCGGAGGGGGCAGCGGCGGGGGCGGCGGCGGCGGGGGAGGCGGCGGCGCCGCCTCGGGGGTCACCGCCACCGACGGCGGGAGCAACACCAGGGGCTCCCAGTTTGGCAGCCACCAGCGCGCGTCCACCCCCTCGGTCCCGTCATTGCCGCCGCTGTCCCCTCGCCCGCCGTGCTCGCCGCCGGCAAGGCGGCGCGTCGGCGACGGGGGAGTGGCCCAGGCGGCGGCCTGCACGTTGACCCCCACCGGGTGGTCCACCACCGCCGCGGCGGCGGCCCAGGCCTCTTCCAGCATAGCCGCGGCGTCGCGGAGGCTGTCGCGGCTGTCGCCGCTGACGCCGTCACCGCGGCACCCCCCCGCCCCTCCCCAGCCATCGCCGGCGTCACCCCCGACAGCCCCCCGTCCGCCGCCGCCGCCGCCACTGCGGCCACCGCCGCCATCCCCGTGGCCGCGGCCGGGGCCGCGGCCAAAGGAGCTGCCGTACCACCCCTCGTCCATGCGGGACGGGGGCGCGCCCTTGGCCACCCGCCCCCCGCCGTCGCGGTACCGCGTCGCGGCGGGCAGCGACAGCGTGCGGACGGGGCGGCCGCCGCCCGCCGGGCGGCCGGGCCGGCACGTTCCCCACTGGTCACCGACGCCGCCGCCGCCGCTGCTGCCGCAGCCGCCGCTGCCGCCGGGGGCCGACGAGGAGCGACCTAGCGGCCACGCCGCCGCCACCGACACGGCCGATGAAGACGCCCACAGCTGCGGGAACGGCAGCGGCGGCGGAGGCGGCGGCGGGGGCGGCGGCGGCGGCGGGAGCGGTGCCGCCGTCATCAGAGGCAGGCGCAGCGTGTGCGGCGGCTCTGGCGCGGGGTGCCGCCCGCCCAGCGGCAGCGGCTGCTGAAGCGCCGGCGCCGGCTGCTGCTGCGGTCGCGGCTGCCACGTCGCCGTCGGCTGCGCAAGCGCCGCCGCGGGGTGCGTCGGCAGCGGGTGGCGCCACTGCGGCGGCAAAGGCGCTGGGACAGGGTGCCCCGTCAGCGGGTGGTGCCACTGCGGCGGCGATGCCACAGGGGCCATGAGCCCCGCACGCGGCGGCGGCCACTGGTCGTGGGGCACCTGCGCCGGCGCGTATGCCTGCATTGGAGACGGCGGCACCGCCAGCGGTGGCGGCGGCGGCGGCGGCGGCGGCGGTGGCGGCTGCTGCCGCCACCGCGGCGCCTGCCGCAGCTGCGTGAGTGCCGCCACCGCCGCGGCGGGGTCCCGCGGCGCCGCCGCGGGGGGCCCCACGGGCGGCGCTCCCCCCTCCTGGCGCCATTGCGGCTGGCCGCGCAGCTGCGCCGCCGCCGCCGCCACCGCGGCTGGATCCCGCGGCGGCGGCGGCAGCGGCTGCCGCAGCGGCAGCGGCGGCCCCACCGGCGCCGGCTCCTGACGTCGCCACTGCGCGTGGAGCAGCGGCGCTGCCGCCGCTGTCACAGGGGGCGGGGGCGGCGGCGGCGGCGGCGGCGTCGCCGGGGGCCCCTCCCGTGGCTGCCCCCCTGCCGCGGGTGACAGCCGCCGCCCGTCGGTGTGCGCCGATGGCGCGGCCGGCGGCGACGGGGGCGGCGACGGGGGTGGCTCGAGGTGCACCATGGGCAGGTCCTCTGGCAGGCGGGTGTCGAGCAGGTCAAAAAGCGCCGCCACCGCCGGCGGCGGCGGCGACGGCGGGGGGGACAGGGCCGCCGGGGATGACGGAACACTTTCCGGGTCTGCCGCCGCCGCCACCGGGGGGGTCGCCGGCGCCGCCACGGGCGGCGGCGGCGGCGGCGGCGTCGTCAGCGGCGGCGGCGGCGGCGGCGCCGAGCGCCACTGCATGGCCCGTGGCGGCGCCGGCGACGGCGCGCGCGCCGGTAGCGGCGGCGGCGGCACCGCCGCGGGGGCGGGGGTCACCGCCCGCGGCGGCGGGCGCGCTGGCGGCTGGCCCGCCGGCCGCCGCGGTGGTGGCACCGGAGTAGCGGCCGGCGCGGGGGGTGACCCCGTCGTCGCTGCGGGCGGCCGACCCGCCTGCTGCGGTGATTCCGCCATCACCTGCACCGGCGGAACGGCCGGCGGCGACGACGGCGGCGGCGGCGGCGGCGGCGGCGGCGGCCGAGCTTCCGCCGCCGGGGATGGGTGCTGCGGTGCCAGCTGCCCTATTGGTGGCTGCTGCTCCTGGGGCGGCGGCGGCGGAGGCGACGGCGGCGGCAGCGCCCCCGCGGGGCCCTGCCCACCCTCCCCCCCGGCCGGCCTGACCGTCGGCCCCGTGACGATGCGCAGGATGGCACGGACGGTGGAGCCCCCCCAGGGGTTGACCATCCCGTGGCGGGCGGCCGACTCCAGCGCGGTGCCGACCGTTGCGGCGGCGTCGTGGCCGGCGGCCTCGGTGTCGGGGGTGGCGATCAGCTCCTGCACCCGCGCCGCAGCGCCGGCGGCGCCGCCGGGGGCGGGCGCCACCAGGTTGTCAGGCCGCGGCGGGAGGGGGACGGGCTGCAGGTGGGGGGGCAGCGCCGAGTAGCGCGACCGCCGCCCAGTGCCGCTAGCAGCCCCACTCCCACCACCGCCACAGCCGCCACCGCCTCCATGGGTGGCGGTGGCGGCGGCGGCGGTGCCGCTGCCGCCGGCGCCGCCGGTATCCATGGCCTGCTCGACTGGCAGTGCCGGCGTAGCGGCACCCTGCGGCGGCGGCGGCGGGTCGTCGACGATGGGCGGGCCGACGACGTCGGCTGGGGGGGAGTCCATCATGACAACCACCGGCGGTGGCGGCAGCAGCTGCGGCGGCGGCGGCGGCGGCGGCGGTGGCGGCGGTGGCGCCCCACCCCCCAGCCCCTGCTCCCACAGGGCGATGGCGCGGGCGTAAGAGGCTTTCCACGCGATGTGGCGAACCCAGCCGTGGCCGGCGACCACCTGCGGCGGACAGACGCCGTTGCGGTCGCGGCCCTCCCTGAGGTCCACCCCCGTCCCCATGACGGCCGCCGCGGCGGCATTTGCTACCTGGTACACCTCCACCGCGGTCTCGGTGGGCGTCGCGTTGGCGGCGGCGGCGGGCGCCCTCATGGGCTCGTCAATGTCCATCACCCCGTCGTCGTCCTCGCCATCCGCCTCCTCCTCCTCCTCTTCTTTCGCCTCCTCCTGTGCGCGCGTGCCACCGGCGTCGGCCGCGGCAGCCGCAGGGACAGCCGCCGCCAGGTCGGCCTGCACGTACCCCCATAGGTTATAGGCGCCGCCAGGGGGGGTCGGCCGAGCGGCAGGGCCGGCGGGCGGGGCGTCGGGGTCGATGGGGTTGTGCCGGTCAGGACCGCCGCTGCCGTCGCCGCTGCCGCTGCCGCCGCCGCTGCCGCCTCCGCCGCCAGAGCGGCCGGAAGCAGAGGGCGGGAGGGGCGGCCGGCCGGGGGTGACCATCGCTCCGCGGCGGGTGGTGGCGGCGCCGCCCGTCCGCGGCCTTGGCCTTTGGCGGAGCGTCGCAAGGGGTAGAGCGCCCCGGCCGCCGCTGGCCAATCAAACGACCGTGGGTGGCCGTCTGCGTCTAGCGCGTGCTCTTGGGGGGGGGTTGGGGGTGGTAGAGGCCGGGGGGAAGGGGAATGGGGAGCGCCTGCGCCTTGTAGATGGCGGGACCACCTGCGGGGCGAGCAGCGCTTGACTTTGGGGGACGGGGGGGGGGTGGGAGTAGGGGGATGGGCGTAGCACGATGGAGATGATGAGATGGGCGTAGCACGATGGAGATGATGAGATGGGCGTAGTAGGGTGGGAGACGTGAGCGGGGTGGTGGGGTCGGCGTCGGAAGGGCAAAGTCGGATGGGTGAGACGGGCTGGTGGTCACTCTCGGCGACGGCGGCGCCGCTTATGTAGGCGCTCGGCCCCGGTCATGGGCAGCGGCGGGCAGCTTCGACGAGCAGCGGGGCAGCCTCTCCTTGCCCCGCCGCCATGCCCCGCCCATCCGACTTCTTCGGGGGCGGGGAGGGAGGGGTAGCCGGGAGAGGGGCCCCCACGGCCGCCGCCCCCGCGGCACGATCGCAAGGCCCGCAGCGCACACCCCCGCCGAGGACCATTGGTCCCTGCGTCGTTGCCTGCCTGCCCAGTGTCTGTCTCGGACGGCCGCGCGGCTACCCCCTGCGAAGGGCAAGAGTTGGTGGTGGGGGGGCGTGGGGTGGAAGGGGGGGGGGCGGAGGTGTGTGGCAAAGCCGGCGGCGGCGGGGAGAGCGTTGTCGCCACACAGTGGGGGAGGGGCGGCGGCGGCTGTGACGGTCACAGGAAGGGACGGCTGTCTCTCTCACCATCCGGGGGGGGAGGCGCCGAAGAGGAACAGCGTTCTGCCCGCGTGTCGCGCTCTCAGAGGGGGCGGAAGCGCCCTGTCCCGCGTGCGCTCCGCCCCCCCTCCCTCCGCCACGCGCTACGAGACCCGCAACGGCGCACGATCACGCTCGCGGGGGGGGCGGAGGGCGGGACAGGAGGGTGGGTGGGGCGGGTGGGTAGGTGGACGGGAGCATACCCCGCCTCTACCGCGCGGCGACACCCTCACCACCAGACCTCCATGCGCGCCCCTGGGCACTCCACCACAACGCGCGATCGGGGGGAGTGGGGGCGGGAGAGCTCCCGGGGGGGGGGGGGGGGGGGGGGGGGGCGGGCGGGAGAGCTCCCTACTCTTCCACCTCACCCTACCCTCCGCCCCCCCACCCATCCCGCCGCGAAATCCCCCCCCCCTCCATGCGCGTCACCTCCAGGGCCTCCTCACAGCTGCTCCAAAAGAGAGCCCAGCAAAACGCGCAGCGGGGGGTGTGGCCCACACGCCCGTGCGGGGGTGCGGTACGCTGCCAGCGTCCGACCGCCCCTAGCCCGCACGCCCGGGGGGGGGGTGCAGGCTGCCGCAGGGGGAGCGTTGCCAACGGGCGGCGGCGGGGGAGGGGGGGGGGGCTGCTACAGGGGGGGCGCTACCAAGGGGCGGCAGCGGACCGGGGGGGGGGGGCAGCGAGTGGCAGCCGCGGGGCCTCGCGAGACTGTCCGATCGGAGGTCAAAGGAGTAAGGATGCCGAGGAGGGGGTCGGGGACGTCGTGGTGGCGTTGTGTACCGCTGGTAGTGGGGCGTTGGGGGGGGGGGGAGGGCTGGACAGTAGCCGCGGACCGCTGGCCGCTCGGCCGCGTCTCTCCCTACCCGGCGTGCTGCTGTAGGCGCCCCCGTCCGATCCGCGCCCAGCGGCGGGTGGGGAAACCGGGGGCGACTGGTGGGCGGGTGGTAGGTCAAGTGGGTGGGTGGAAGTGGGGGGGGAGGGCGCCGTCCGACCTCGCAAAGATATCTGGCCACCGGGCCATATAGGGTCGGGGGGGAGGGCGCTGCAGCGGCTGGCCAGCCAACGGGGCAGGCGTAAACAACCAGGGCGTTGAGGAACAACTCAAAAAGGCTGTCTCTGACTCTGTCTGCCGGCCTCTGGCGCCTCGTCACTAGCCACGGCGACAAAAGGTAAGAAGGTAGAGAGGAAAGGTAAGTCGGTGGCTCTGGGTGGGCGGCCCTGTCGCCACTGCTACGGCGGATGAACGGCGTTTCCCACCCGACTCCTGCTTGCACCTGTTCTCCCCCCACCCCCTCCTCGCAAGCGCTGCGTCCGACCGGGAACGCAGCGGGCGCATCAAGACGCGATGGGTGCGTTGGTAGTGCCGCTTGGACCCGTCGGGAGGCCGCCTCGAGCCAGCCTGTCTCCTCGCTCAGTCCGCGGTGGAAGGCTGTGGGCCCTTGCCCAGCCCCCGCCCCCCCCGCCCCCCCCCCCCACTACATACGTCTCCTTCCATCAACTCCCGAACGGAAGCGGGTGTCGCGGCGAGAGCGCGCCGCCGTTGGACGTGCAACAGCGGGACGGGTGGGGGAGTCCCCTTCTACCTCGTTTCCGGGTGCGGGTGGGGTCCCCGGCAGCACTGTGCGACACTCGCGCTCGGAAAAAAGAAGAGAAAAAAAACGGGACACTTGCCCCAAGCAGGGGGAGGCCAGGTCGGGGGGGTGGGGGGGGGCGCGGCTGGCGTAACGGGGCGCGGTTGGTGTGCCATCCCCCCCGCGCCTACGCGGGCACACGCGCCCCTTGGCGACCCGAGGATGATGCCGTGGGACACAGGGGCGGCGGGTACGTGACCTAAATTGAGAGGAAAGAAGGGCGGACGAAAGAAGCAGGGGGGTGGACCGGGGGCGGGGGCGCCGCCTCTGCGGGGGGGGGCGCCGCCTCTGCGCCCCGTCCCGTCGATTATTTTTTTTGGCCGCGGCTCAGTGGGCCACGCCCCCTGAGGGGGCGTCATCCACGGTCCCCGTGGGAAACGTGACTGAAAAAAATTCGCCGACAGGGAAATTGATCACGCTCTGTGAAACCTTGCCTTTTCGTCACAATGAATACGTACCACTACAAAGATCTTGTGACGAGGTCCCAATAATTACAATCACAACAAGGCGATACTGCGAGCACCTCATGCGCTGTTGACGACGGCTTACCCATTGGCGCGCATGTTGCTGTCCTGCTCGAGTGACCACACATGTGTACCACCGAGTGTGTATGCATCTTCTACGCATTGTCGTCCACTGGCTATGCAAACAGGCTGACGCTCCACCCCGCATCAAAGCAACAGGACATGACGGCGCAACCACCTTGCCTCTCCCCCTCCCCGACGCTCCTCACCCACTCAAACGCGGCTGCGGAGCTCCCGGGCGAGGGCGTTGACACCCCGCACAGAGACAGCCTCATCCTCCCCCGACGGGGACGACTCAAACGCCGCGTCCCACGAGTCATCGTCGCCCTCCTCGTCCGCATCGGGCGCGCCGTCGGCGTTATCGACGGCGGCGGCGGCCGCGGCGGGCGGGGAGGCGGCAGGCGGGGGGGGAGGAGAGGGTGGGGGGGGTGCCTGCGCCGAACGGCGTGCCCGCGCACCCGCAGAACGGCCAGCGGTGGCGGCGGCGGCAGCAGCAGCAGCAGCGGCGGCGGCGGCGGTGGCGGCGGTGACGGCGGCGCGGCCCCGCTGGCGCGGCCGCTTGGGCCACCGCTCCCCCACGGCACCCCCCGCCGAGGCGGCCAGTGCCACCGTCGCGACAGCCGGCGGCGCCACTCCGCGGGGGTGCGCACTCCGCTCCTCGGCAGATGCGTCCCCGCCCCCCACCACCCGGGGACGCTTGACCCGCGGCCGCGCCCCCCCCCGCTCGCCCTCCCCCTGTTCCCCCGGCGGGCGGCGCTTGCGCTGAAGGAGCGTGATGCCCAGGCGGAGGGCGTCCCCCCCCCCCCCGCGGCGGACGACGCTCACCCGCGACCCCGCGGGCAGGTGGAGGACCTCCCCCCAGCTGACGGGCCCCACGTCGTGTGCCGCCACGTCCGCGCCGTCGGCGGCCACGACGCGGACGTACACGTCCACCGCCGAGCGGGGGGCGCCCAGGCCCGCCGCCAGGCACGCAGAGCCCACCGGGATGACCGCCAGCGTCAGCGCGTAGAGGCCCGACGTTGGTGCCGTAAAGGTGCCATCCACAAAGCAGGGGTGGGAGGGCGGGCCGGTAGAGGCGGCGGCGGCGGCAGCGGCGGGAACAGAGGGAGGGGGAGGGGGTGGGGGGGTGGGAGAGGGCGGGGAGGTGCCCCCTTCAGTGCCCTCGGCGGGGGGAGGGGGAGTGCCCGGCTCCACCGACCAACTGGTAATGGGGCGGCCGTCAGGGGGGAAGGGGGAACGGACGCCGGCGGGGCTGCCCCGGTGGAGTGCCCGCAGGGGCGGTGGCCGTTTGGACGAACCAGACGCCATGGCCACGGCCAGGGGGAGAGGGAAGGGAGAAGGATGGGAAGGTGGTGAACAACGGGAGGGTGGTGAGAAGACGGGCGAGCGTGACGAGAGGCAGCCGGGTTGGGGTGACGGTCTGGCACCATGGCGGTGGGTGAGGGACGACGCGGCGGGGTCGTAGCTAGTGTGGACGCGTGAAACCCGCAGGACTTGTTGAAGACCACCTGTAGATTTGCCGATCGCCAACTTACGTGACAGGTGAGGTACTTGAAGAACAGACAGAGTACATAATATGTACTCTGGATAGTATCCAATGTGTGACGCAGTGCATAAAAAGTCAACGCCAACTATATAGTATATAGTATATACAATGGCGTGCGGGCTACTCTGCGCGTGACAAGCGCTGAAATGGGCGTGACTACGCCGTGATCGGGCGTGATTGTGCGAGATCGCAAGTCACATCGGGTTTTGGGCACGTGATACCCAAGCCTATTATCACCGCAGCGCGTGACGTGTGATCACGCGCTAAATCACTCACGAGATCACGCAAAATATGTGATCTTACATCACGTGTGTGGCGCGTGATACCCAAGCCTGCACCATAGGGACGCCAAGGCCAAGGCGCCCACCAGCCCAGCGCCTCCCACGACGATCCTCATCTCTCAACGCGGCCGTCGTCGCGGCGGTCATGGCGATTCATGCTGGCCGCGGAGGAAGGGGAAAGAGGATGAGGTGGAGGAGGGGGAGACAGGCGGTGCCTACGCTCCGTCTCCCCCCACCCCCCGCCTCTTCCCGTCGCCGGCGCCTCCCCCCCCGCCAACAGGGAGCCCCTCGGCAACGCGCAAGGCGGCGGTCAGCGCCGCCACCCCCCCCCCGGCCAGTAGCGCGTCCACCCCCGACGGCGCCGCGACCAGCGGCCGCAGCGCGCGGGCGGCGCGGTGGGCCACCACGGGCGGCGGCGGCGGCGGCAGCGGCGGTGCGTCCCCGCCCCCACCTCCCCCCCCCCCGCCCCCCCCCGCCGCCGTACGCGCGGAGCGGCGCGAGCGCCACCCCCACCCCCCCCGTCGATACCAGCGCCGCCGCGGCGGCGGCAGAGCTGCGCGCCATTGTCCGCAGCAGCAGCAGGCCGTGCTGCTGGATCCCATCGTCAGCCGGGTGCGCCGCGAGCGCCCGCAGCAGCAGCACCGGGAAGGGCACCGCGTCCACGGGCAGCGCCGCCGCCGGCGGGCCGCTGCCGCTGCCACCACCACCGCCGCCACTGACGGCGGCGGCAGCGGCGGCAGCGGCGGCAGCGGCAGCGGCGGCGGCGGCGGCGGCGCGGCCGCCACGTCGCGGCCGGACGGTCATTTCGGCCAGGACGGCGGCGGCGGGCGCCCCCCCCCCCCCCCCCCCAGGTTGGACAGCGCCATCAGCACCTCCCGCACGACGCGCGGCGACGACGCGGCGGCAGCGGTGGCGGCGGCGCCCCCGCCCCCCCCCACAAGGGGCGCGCCCAGCCCCACCGCGACGAGCACGTGGAGGGCGCCCGCGGCGGACAGCGCCGCCTTGTGCGCCGCCCCGCCCAGGGCGGCGTTGCGCAGCGCAAGCGCCACCGGCGCCAGCACGTCGGCCGCCGACGTGCCGCCCGCCACGCCGTCGGCGCCCCCCCCGCCGCCGCCCCCCCCCCCACCGCCGCCGTGGGTCCACGCCGCCCGCACCAGTGCGGTGGCGGCGGCCCCCCCCGCGACCGCCGCCCGGTTGGCCGGGTGGTGGTAGGCCGCGTTGGCCAGCGCCGCCGCCCCCGCGGCGGCCACCCGCGCGGCGGGGTAGGCGCCCATCACCGCCGCGATGGCGTGGACGCCCCGGGCGGCGGCCAGCGCCGCCCGCGCGCGGGGCAGCGCCGACAGGGCGGCGAGGGCAGAGACAGCGGCGGCCGCCGCGGAGGTGGCCGCCGCCTGGAGCGTCCCGCCAGCAGCCCCGTCCCCGGCCCCCGCGCCGCTGCCGCTGTTGCTGCCGCCGCCGCCACGGCGGGACCGCCGCGGTGAGGGTGCTGGCACGGCGGGCCGGGCGCCCCCCCCGCCCGCCCCCGCGGCCGCCCCCGCGGCGGCCCCGCCCCCCCCGCCGGGCGCCCCCCCCGCGAGCGCCCAGCACACCCCTACCACCGCCGCCACGGCGCCCGCGTCAACGAGCGACCGCGCAACGTAAGCGTCGCCCGCGGCGAGCGCGCCCACCGCCGCGCAGCCGGCGGCGGCCAGGGCCGGCGACGCCCCCCCCCGGGCGGCGAGCGCCGTCACCAGCGGCGGCACGGCCCCCGCGGTGAGGAGCGACCGCCGGCACCGCGCCGCGTCGGCGGCGCCCAGTAGCAGGTGCCGCAGGCGGGTGGCCGCCGCCGCCGCCGCCGCGTCGGCCGCGTCGGCCGCATCACTGCAGTGGGGGGTGGGCGCGACGCTGCTGCCGCCGGCACCCCCGCCGGGCGCCACCACCGCCGCCGCTGACGCTGCCGCGGCCGTTGCTGCCGCCGCAGCGGCGGCGGCGGTCAGGGGTGCGCCCGCCTGGCCCGCCGCCGACGGGGCGGCGGCCGCCGATGAGGCGGCGACGGCGGCGGCCGCGGCGGTAGCCGCCTCAGCCGCCGCCCGCGCCGCCGCAGACGCTTCCACCGCCGTGGCGGCGGAGCGCAGCGCGGCCGCCACCTCCCCTGCGGCGGCTGTCAGGGCGGCGCCCCGGAGGGGCGCCGCCGCCCCCACCGCGGGACCGCCGCCGCCGCCGCCGCCGCCGACGGTGGTCGCGGCGGGGGCGGGGGGGGCGCCACTGGCCGCACTGGCGGCGGCCGCTGCGGCAGAGGCGGTGACCGTGACGGTGGCGGTGGTAGCAGCGGCGGCGGCGGCAACAGCAACCGCCACCGGGGCAGGCGGAGCCGCCGGCGCACGACCCCACGGCGGCACGCCAGCCGCGGCAATGGCGCCGGCCGGGCGGTCGTGCGGTGGCCAGGCGGGCGGCGGCGACCGGGGCGGCGGCGACGACGACGACGGGGCCGCTGGCGTGGGTGTCGGCAGCGGTGGTGGTAGTGGCGGCGGCGGCGGCGGCGGCAGGTCGCCCAGCAGGCCAGACGACCGCGGCAGCGGGGGCTCGGGGGAGCCCAGGGAGGCTGGCGGGGAGCCCTCCCCGCCGTCCCATTCCGGTTCGTCGTGGAGGGGGGGCGAGCCGGGTGCGGGGCGCACCCAGGGGGGCAGGGGAGCGCCCATGGCCAGCGCTGGCGAGGGGGGAAGGGGGTTGGGGCGGGGAGGGCGCAAGAAGGGGGTGAGTTTAGAGAGGGCCGCGGTAGAAGGAAGAAAAGGCGCTCAAGAGTCGGGAACACCACCTGACAGGTACCGGCGGACCGGGGGGATATTGGCCACACCCACCGTCGCACGATGGGGGACGACACACACGCGACGGGGTCGGCCGGGCCGTCCAGAGCCGCGGTGCAGTTGGGAATGGGGACAGCGGCCAGGGCGGGGGGATGGGAGAGGTGGCTAGGGAGAGGGGTATCAGATGTATTGGCGTGGGATGGAGGGGAGGGAAGAGGACAGGGGGCCCGAGCCCCATGAGAAAGAACGGGAGGGCGGGCTGCTGGCACTGCACCGGCAGTGTCCCACTGCGGTGCCCCACTGCATTGGGGCAGTGGGGCACCCGCGTGTGCGCGCCAGTAAGGCGGCACGTACTGTATGTACTGTGCAGAACAGTGCAGACGGACGGCGGGCCCCGTCTGAGCGGGATTTTCCTTGGGCCACGCCGGTCTGTACAGAAAGGGTTTTTAGTGTGTACAGTATGCATGTACAAACATACAGGAGCAGGCTTTGTCAAACAGACCAACTCTGGGGCAACGTTATTCGGCGCCAACTCTGTCAAACTGTACAGTACAAATGTACTGTACATACTCTTCCGTTTGAGACCTTTCACGGCGCGATTTGACCCGAGAAACGAGGCGCGGGTCCGGCGCCATCCATAGGCCGTTGTCGTCATCCCCCACCTCAAATCACGCTGCTCGCTCTGTCGCAAGGTCACGCTGCTCGCTCCGTCCCCGAAGGTCACGCTGCTCGCTCCGTCCCCCAAGGTCATGCTGCGCCGCTGTCGGGCCACTGCTCACACCGGGCTCTATGACCAGCCGGCTGCACCCGGCTCTCACCCTTCGTGTGCCTTTGCCCGCCGGCCTCTCTCCCCTGTCGCACCGGTGCGACGGCGCGCTGTGGCCAGCCCACCCCCTTTCCCCTCAGTGCCTTGGCCCAGGAAATTCCCTTTGCAAGGCGCAGACGGGACGAACAAATCGCCCAGGGCGCAGTTGATATGTACCTCTACAAAGCGAGAAAAAAGGCCAAAGGAGGCAGCCCACACCGCAGTGGGCGGGGGCGGTGGCGGACGAGCCGCTGGTGCTTGCGCTGCCCCGCCGAGGCGCTTTCGGTGGTAGCTGCGTGCCCGCAGCACTGGCCAGGGGCCGCGGCTGCGGCAACGCCCGCGGCGGCGACGCCCACTGCCGCCGCCACTGCTGCCGCTGCAGGCGACGAACACTCCATGGTAGCCGTACCGGTGGCCCCGCCAACCCGGAGGGGGCGGACGATGGACACGCCCTCGGAAACTCCCCCCCCCGCCCCTCAAAAAAAGATGTACACCGCCCGCCAACGGGCGTCCACCCCGTTGCCGACGTCCTCCCCCCTCGACTCCAATTCGCGTGCCTCCCTTGTTCTCGTACTCCACCCCCCGCCCCCCACCCGCCCCTGTCGGGGGCTCAGGTGGTGGCGCCCTCGTCCGCCTCCCCACCTCCCCCTCGCCGTTTAAACAACTGCAGCTTCAGCTTGCCAGTCACATCCACCTCCTCCGCGAGCGCCAGTTTCGTGTTGATCAGCGCCTCCACCATCTCGTCCTTTTCCACCCCCAGCAGCTCCCGCGCCGCGTCGGCACGGCGGCTCAGCTCCACATTCGCCGCGCGGAGGTCGGAGGCGGCCGCTTCGGCGGCCATCCGTGCGGCCGCCTCGGTGGCCCGTGCCTTCGCCGCCGCCGCGGCGGCGGCGAGCGCCTCGTCGCGCGCCGCCGCCGCGCGCGCCGCGTCGGCTGCCCGCGCCGCGGCGGCGGCTGTCGCGTCGGCGGCAGCGGCGCTTGCCGCGGCGGCCGCCGCCTCGGCCGCCGCCGCCCGCGCGTCAGCGGCGGCGGCAGCGTCGGCCGCCGCGGTCGCGCGGGCGTCGCCGTCGGCGCCCGCCGCGGCGGCCGCCGCGACGGCCACCGCCTCGGCGTCACGAGCGGCGGCAACTTTGGCGGCCGCCGCAGCACGGGCAGCGTTGACCGCCGCCGCTGCGGTCGCCGCGTCGGCCGCCGCCTCCTCGCGGGCGACCGCCAGCGCGGCGGCCGTCGCGGCTTCGCGGTCGGCCGCTGCCGCCGCGGCGGTCGCCGCGTCGTCGCGCAGGGCAGTGGCGGTTGCGACGCGGGCGGCCAGCTCCCGCTCCCGCTTGGCCGCGGCGGCAGCGTCGGCCGCTGTGGCAGCCGCCGTGGCCGCTGCCGCGTCGCGGTCAGCGGTCGCGGCGGCACGGAGGCGCTCGACCTCGGCTTTGGCGGCGGCCGCGTCGGCGGCGGCTGCTGCCGCCGCGGCAGACGTGTCGTCGCCTGCCGTGGCGGCTGCGGCCAATGCCTCGTGGGCGGCGGCCAGATCGGCGCGCAGGCTGTCGGCCACCGCAGCCGCTTCCGAGGCCGCTGCGGCGGCCGTGTCGGCCGTCGCGGCCGCCTCTGTGCGCGCCGCCTCGGCGGCGGCACGGTCGGCCGCAGCGGCAGCCGCCGCGGCGTCAGCGTCGCGCTGCGCTGCCGCGGCAGCCGCCTGTGCGTCGGCTGTGGCGGCCACGGCCTTGGCAGCTGCCGCTTCGGCCTCCGCCGCCGTCTTGTCGGCGGCCGCGGCCACTTCGCCGCGCTCGGCCGCGGCCGCCTCGGCCGCTTCGGCTCGAGCAGTCGCCGCCTCAACGCGCCCGACGAGGGCGACCATGTGGTCATTCGCCTCGGCAAAGGTGGCCACCGCCGCCTCGTACTCGGCCCGGAAGTGGGCGGCTTCCGCTTCCGCTGCGTCAGCGCGGGCCGCCTCCTCGTCGGCCGCTGCGGCCTCCCCTTCCGCCCGTGTCCGCTCAGCGGCCAGGTCGGTGGCGAGCGCGTCGAGGCGGGCGGCGATGGCGTCCTTTTGGCTCGTCACCTCCGCGACCGCCGCCACCGTCGCGTCGGCCGCGGCGGTCACGTCGGCGAGGCGGGCGGTGAGGGCGGCCGCCTCTGCCACTGCTGCCTCTTTTTCCGCTGCCACCACCGCGGCGGCCTGCTCGGCCTCAGCCGCGGCGGCCGCCGCGGCCGCCTCCACGTCGGCCACGCGGGCGGCGAGGCCCGCCTCGGCCGCCGTCGCTGCGGCTTGCGCGTCGGCCACCGCCGCCGCGGACCGCTCCTCAGCCTCTACTCGGGCGGCCGCGTCTGCGGCCGCCTGCTGCCGCGCCGCATCAGCGGCGGCTGCCGCGGTCGCCGCTTCCGCCACCGCCGCCTCGCGGGCGGCTTCCGCGTCGGCGGCCGCCGCGGCGGCCGCCGCGACGGCTGCGTCGCGCTCGGCGGCCGCCGCCACGGCAGCTTCCCGAGCGGCCGTCGCGTCGGCCCCCCCTGCAGCGGCCTCCGCGGCGGCGGCGTCAGCGCGCGCGCGCAGATCCGCCACCACCGCCGCGTCGTCGGCGGCGCGGCGATCGGCCGCCGCGGCCGCGGCGGCTGCCGACGCCTCGGCCGCCGCCACCGCCGCCGCGGCGGTCGAGCGGGCCTCGTCCACCGCCGCTGCCGCGGCGGTGGCCGCGCGCTCGCGGTCGGCTGCCGCGGCCGCGGCGGCCGCGTCCGCGTCGGCGGCCACCTGCGCCACCTGCGCCTGCACGGCGGCGAGCTGCTCGGCGGTGCGCGCCGCTTGCTCCGCTGCGGCGGCGGCTGCGGCCTCGGCCTCTTCACGGGCAGCCACCTCGGCGGCCAGCCGGGCCGCGGTAGCACTGGCGGCGGCGGCGCCGCCGTCCCGCTCCGCCAGCACCTGCTGCAGACGTTCTGCTGCTGCTGCCGCAGCCGCTGCCGACCGCTGCCGCTCCTCTGCCAGAGCCTTGTCGGCGGCGGCGGCGGCAGCCTTGGACGCCTCGGCAGCCGCCGCGGCGGCACGAGAGGCGGCTGCAGCTTCCGCAGCGCGCGACGCGTCGGCCGCTTCCGCCAGGCCCAGCGCCTCTTCGGTGTCGGCGCGCGCGTCGGCGAGTTCCGCCCGCAGTCGGCCCGCCGCCGCCACCGCCTCCTCCCGTGACGCCGCGTCGGCGACGGCGGCAGCTTTTGCCTCGGCCGCCGCGGCGGCGGCGCCCGCCGCTTGTGCCTCGGCCGCCTCGGCGCGCACGGCCGCAGCTGCCTCGGCCGCCCGCGCGGCGGCCGTCTCCTCGGCCGCGGCCTCCACCGCCGCAGCGGCCGCCCCGCCGTCGGCGGCGGCCGTAGCGGCGGCTGCCTCAGCCGCCTCCGCGCGCGCCACCGCCGAAGCCGCCTCCTCCCGCGCGGCGGCGAGCGCCGCGTCCCGCGCCGCCACGTCGGCCGCCGCCGCAGCCGCAGCGGCCGCCGCGTCGGCGCGCGCCGTGGTCGCGTCGGCCGCCGCGGCGTCGGCCGCGGCGGTGGCGGCGGCGAGGCGCTCGCGTGTCGCGTCGGCCGCGGCGGCCGCGTCGGCCGCGGCGGCTTGAGCCGCCGCTTCAGCGGCGGCCACCCGGTCCGTGGCGGAAGCGGCGGCGGCCTCGGCCGCCGCCGCCCGCGCCTCGGCGTCGGCCGCCCGCGCGGCGTCGCGACGGGCGGCGGTGGAGCGCTTAAAGACATCCCGCAGCGCGCGGTCGCGCTCGCCCTCAGCAACGGCCAGGGAGCGGGCGAGCGCGTCAAGCCGCGCCGCGCCCGCCGCGGCCGCCTCTTCCGTCGACGCCGACCCTGCAGCGGCGGTCGCGGCGGTAGCGGCCGCCTCCCGCCGCGCACGCGCCGCGTCCCGCTCCGCGTGTTCCACCCGGGCGGCCGCCTCGGCGGCGGCTGCCGCCGCTTCCGCCGCCGACGCCGCCGCCCGCCGCTCCACCGCGTCCACCGCCGTGGCGGCGTCCGCCTTGGCCGCCGCCACCGCCCGCTCCGCCCGCGCCCGGTCGGCGGCCCGGTCGCGGGCGGCGGCGGCGGTGACGGCCGCCAGCTCTGCGCGGAGCGACGCCACCTGCGACGCGGCGGCGGTGCCGGCGGCGGCCTCCCGCTCGGCGAGCGCCGCCTCCCGCGCGGCGAGCGCCGCCTCCCGCGCGTCCACGTCGGCGCGCGCCTTGTCGGCGGTGGCGGTGAGCTCCGCGACGCGCCCGCGGGAGCGGTCGTAGAGCGCCCGCACGTCGTCGTACTGCCCCCGCACCTGCGTCATGTAGGCCTTTTGGCGGGCCACCCGGTCCCGCTCGGCCGCGAGCGCCGCCTCCAGCTCCGCCTCGCGGGACCGGCCGAGCGTCGCCGGCCGGCCCACCCCCACCGCCGAGACGGGCGCCAAGACGGGGGCGGGGCGCGCGGGGGGGGCCCCCACCGCAGGTGCCGCCGCCGCCGCCGGCACGGGCCGGACGGCGGACAGCGCCGGGCTGCCAGGGGGGGGGGGGGGGGGGGGGGGGGGGGCGCGCGGGCAGCGCCCGCGACGGGCGGGGGCGGGAGGCGGTGCCCCGCCGAGGCGCCGCCGCAGACTCCATGCCGGCAACGGGGGCAGGCGGCCGGGGCGCCTCAGAACCAAAGAAAAACAAAACAATAAAACCTAAAGGGAAGGACGGAAAGGAGGGAGGGAGGTGGGAAGAGAGGGGAAGGGAAAAGTGTCGAGCGAAGGTGAAGGGGATGGGGGGCGCAGGGGAGGGGGGGGGGGGGGGGGTGGAAGGCACCGCTGCCAGTCCAGCGGGGGGAACAATGCTCCGCAAGGAGTAGGCCGGCGCGCGTGACAAGGTGGAACGGGCGTGTCGAACGCCGCGACGGCGGCCTGGCGGTCGAGGAATGCCAGTGGGAACGGGGGAGGGGCCAGCGAGCCCGGGCAGAAGGGTTGGGGAGTGGGGGGGGGGGGGCGGTGGGGGCACCGCTTTGGGAGCGTACGCCCCCGCCTGCCCGCACACACGCAGCCGACGATGCGCGGGGGGGGGTGGGTGGGTGTGGCCGTTGGTGGGGAAGGGGCAGGAGGGAGGGGGGTGGGGGTGCAGGGAGCGGGAGGAGGGGAGGGCCTTGCGTGGCGACCACGCCGAGCGGGCAGGGGTCGGTGACGGTGGCCGTGACGGTATGCCGGCGCGCGCAGGGTCAAAGGAGGGGGGGGACGCGTGCCACGCGGGCGTGCTCCAGCTTGGTCACCCCCGGTGCGGTTGAGGCTGACCTGTACTGTACTGTGTGTTGCACGTGACTGCACGGACACGGGTTGGGGCCACGTGTGGTGGGCCCGCTTATCCGCGCGGAGGATATCCGTCTGACACCAGATTTTCACAACTCGCATATGAGGGAAGGTTGCCAGGCTGCTTTTTTCTCGAAAAACATATTAGCGGACTCGGCAGCACGTCAGGAGGTCGGCCGTCTTGTCCGTTTCTGCGGGCAATGCCTGGTTGCTGAGGAAAAAATGCACCCTCGTTTGGGGGGGTACACCCGTTTTTCACAACTCTCGTTTACATATCAGGGCAGCCATCTGGGGCACTTCTTAAAGAGATACAGCAGAAAAAACTTGATTGTATTTGTAGTCGTGGAGCATCATTTCACGTCCGTCGACCAATGAGAGCGAAGAGAGTTGAAGCAGCACGACCCCTTCGCGATCGTGACGTCCGGCATCCCAGCCCCTGAGCTCCAAAAAGCATCCCCCCTGCGGGTGGTTACGCGTCGCCCCCCCCGCCCCCCAACAGCGACGGAGCTCGCTGGGACTTGCGGCTGGTAGAAATGCTCGCCTGCTCCACGGGTAGCGCTGTGCGTCTGAAAGAACATGGGAACAGATGCTCTTTTCCCACTTCAATGAGCCTGATGATAGCACTTCCCTCGCCCCTCGCTGACAGCGACGCGTCCGTGAGGGAGGGTGGCCGTGCTGGAGAAAGCGTGGGGAAGACTGTTGTTGTGCAGCGGTGTGGGGCGCGGGTGCTGGCTCCCGCCAACACCCTATCGAGAACAGCCGGGGGGTTAAGGGGGGAAGGTTGGGAGGGTGAGGGCAAGCGGGAATAGGCGCTTGCGCCACCGTCAGCCCACTGCAGCAAATAGAGAGGTCCTGGTAGGCAGGGACAGGCCCATAGACGTTTTCTGCTCTTCTGGTGACTCTGCCAAGGAGCTCAAACCCGGGATAGGAGGAGGAAGAGGGCAGCTGGGCACAGGTGGGTCGAGCGGGACGCGCGGATGCGTTGCAAAGCAGTCGGGTTCGGGCGAACAGTCAGTCAGATGAGCGTTCTGGGGCGGCAATTAGAACCAATTTGACCTCTGCGAGAGAGCTCTCTTTTCCGCCCGTGAGGCTTCAGTCGCGCACCTGTGCTCCTTTTTTTTTGTTTTCTTTATATTGTTGAAGAGCCTGTGAGCTGGCGCACCCAACGGTGCGATTCACGTACACCCCCTTGCACTGGATCATATTGCAGTTCTCCCAATTTTGGCCGATCCGGACAAGAACAAGAACAACAGTCCACTGACCAATGACATGCCTCACAGGATGCCTTTCTGACCAATGAGAGCTCCGAATCAGCCTCCATTGTTGTGCAAACAGTAAGATCTGCAACTTTCCCGGGACTCCGAGCACATGGAGGGGAGAACCTGAGTGGAACAGACACCAAGACAAGCTGGACAACTGTTCCGGAGAGGAACGAGCCGATGTGGGGGGAATCTTCGGCGATCTCAGCGAGAGAACAACAGTGTTTCGACCAATCAGCGATTGGTAACAGGCCCACTGTGGCTGCAGCCAATCGTCTGCTCTGGGTGATCGGGCTCCTAGAGCACGCGATTGGCTCGCCCTCACCTGCCAGCACGCGATTGGCTCACACAGCTGTTCATGCAGTGTTGTTCTTGTCCGGATCGGCCAAAATTGGGAGAACAGCAATATTTTAGTTCGAGTTTCCTTGCGGCTGCCGCCGACATCTGCAGCCGTTAGGAAGGGGTTCTCATATGTAGACACTGTGGGTTTTCTATGTAAGCGGAAGTTGTGAAGATTGGTGTCACTTGTGAAAAATTGGTGTCAGACGGATACCATGTTTTAGATATGCGTCCCTTTTTCGGGGTCCCACAACCAACACTTGCTCCAATGTGTGGTCCTCATTGGCTTACTCACGGTTCCCGGGCCTCCTGCTGGCTCAGAAGCGAGGTGCTGCCTACACATGTGCATGTCATGCAGCACGCTTCCAATAGAGATGCCTTTCCTACTGATGTGATAGAGCGACGGCGGTACATACGCCAGGGCCGCCCCTATGGACGTCGCCACGTCCCGCTCCCCACCGGCCCCATTACTGTACAAGTGCAACCCCCCAGGAGAACTGCCACGGCCGCGGCCCAGGCACACGGCGCCCCTGTCGTAAGCCGACCACTGCGCGCACAAGCGGCGCATATCCCTCCCCTCCGCCCTTTCCCCCCGCAACCCATGAAGACCCACGGTGGGGAATGCTCAAAAGTCACCCGCCACAAAGTCAAGCTCCTTGCGTGACGCCCAGAACCGCCCGCTCTTCCCCGGCCCGACCCCCCCGCCAGTGGCCAGCCACACCGGCGTGTCGGCGCCCTGTGCAATGGTGCTCGTCGCGGAGGCGCCCCCCATGTCGGTGCGAACCCAGCCAGGACAACAAGCGGCGAAAGTGACGCCCCGGGACGGGTCCTCTGCGGCGGCCAGCACCCGCACCAGCGCCACCACGCCCATCTTGGAGACGCGATAGGGGGGCAGGCCGCCTGTGACGGGCCAGCCGTCGACTTCGACAGTGCCCGCCTCGAGCGCCGCCTGGTACGACCCCACCCAAGCGTCAATGGCCTCGGCGGTGAGGTCGGGGGCAGTGATGGCTGCCCGCAAGCCGGGCGCCCGCAAGGACGTCACGTCGGCCAAGCGGGAGGCGAGCACCACAACACGGGCGCCACGCGCCAGCAGTGGGTCCACCGCCGTCTGCAGCGAGCGTACGCCGTAGAAATTGACAGCCAAAACCGACCGAGAGGTGTCTGGCGTAGGGGGGGTGCGGAAGAGCAGGCCCGCGTTGTGGCAGAGGAGGTCCACTCGGCCGCCCCAGTCGGCTTTCAGGGTGCCCACAAAGGCCGCGATCGAGTCGGAGGACGTCACATCCAGCGGCACGAAGTGCACGCGGGGGGAGCCCACCGAAGACGCAGCCGCTCTGCCACGAGCCTGGTGGGTGGAGGGACGAGAGGGCATAGCGGGGCAGCACCAGAAAAGAAACCAGACAGGGGTACAAGAGGCCGTCAAGCCAGACAATGTATTGCGTCAGATGCGGACTAGCAGGCCACCCGCCGAGTGCATACCCTATCATCCTCCCCGGCCATGCGCTTACGCACGAGTCGCCACGCCACCCACACGTGGAAGAGTCCCCCCAACGTTCCCCCGACGTCACGCACCTCATCGCGGGCAGTAAGTAGAATGGTCCAGTCAGGGAGCTCCGCCGCCAGCCGCTCCACGATGCCCAGTCCAAGGCCCTTGTTCGCACCCGTCACGACGGCCACACGGGACCCCATCACGGCAGGTGACGATGGCGGAAGCGGAGGGGCGGAAAAGGGTCGGAATGAAGAGGGGCGGAGAGGGGATGGGGAGGTGAGGTGAGGCCGGCGTGTCGAGCAGTAGCAGAGGAAGGCAGGCAGGGAAGGAGCGAAGTAACGACGACGCGGCCGACTGCAACGCGATGGCGGGGCGTTCGAGCTAGTGAGTCTTGTATAGGCCGGTTCCCGCAGTTGAGACGCCAGAGCCCCATAAATCGAGGGGAAGGGGGTGCCGCCGCTGGGGGCATCTTGGCATTGGAGTTGAGTCCCAGGGATGATGGCATCGCAAGGGACAGAAAACAAGATGGAGAGCTACATACTCGTCGATGGAGAGCTACACTCCACCATCCGAGGCATTGATCCACCGTGAATTTGGCGTGATGGTTCAGCGATAATGAGATGATCAACTTCAGATGTGCATCTACGGGAGTGTTTGCACGCAAAAGTGTGAAGTAAATATTTACTGAGATACATAGTAATCGACAGAGCCTTTGAAGAAGCAACCGAGACATCGTTGAATTTACGCTGCTGCATGTGATGCACTTTTTACACTTCTTACGGCTTATCGGCTTCCTTCGGCTTCATTCGGAGATGAAGCCACCGGCCTCATTCGAAAGAGAAGGCGGCGGCTTCATTCGGCTTCATTGACATTCGGAAAAGAAGCCGCTGGCAATTTATGTAGCCACACGCCGTGGAAAGCTGGCGTGAAGAGCGTTCCAGCTTTGTTTGCTGAGTGCGGGTGGGTCTGCCAGCCGGACATGGTGATGCTCTGCCTGCCGTGCGCCGCTCTACTCACGCCCCACTGTGGACAGATACGCATCTGTCACCCCACTGCTTGAACACGCTCTGCCTGAGTCTACCGCTTTGTAGTGGGCGAGAATTGGAGTATGGTCATGGTGTGTATCTGCGCTGCTGCGAGCGGCTGGCATCCGCTTTCGGCTGTTGTTCTTGCAAGCTCCTCGTCGCCTGAGAGATATGGGGCCGACAGCTTATCGCAGCAGCGAGGGACGGGAATTCGCGTGCGCCAGCGGAGCAGTGGCCACTTGATAACGTGACAGCGGCAGCCGGGCTACCATGAAAAGCCCTGTGAGTTGTCACGGAAAAGGACTCTAGGAGAGAAAAACGGGGAGAGAGGAGGATGAGCTGTCCCACAGGTAGAGAAATAAGTCCCAAAAGCATTGGAACATAACACTATTCATCGACAAATTAGATAGATTATGCGATTGTTTGACAATTAACAATGATTTGTTTAATGCTTTGGATTCATGATGTCGCGATTAATTTGGAGCCATCACGGCTGTTCACTACACTACAGGGTACGAAACCACTCCAAAACATTGATGCGGACCTGCTCAGAAACCGAAGATAACGAAGAATGCACGGATCTCTTCCCTAACACATTTGTCAGAACTGAAACATCAAGCGCAGCACATGTTTTATGAATGTCTTCAAAAGAATGGACATGCACATGTCCATCAAAGTCACGGAACTGTTCTTCAAGATTGATGATGGCTGTCACAGGAAATGAGCCGTCGAAGATGCCAACAGTGTTGACGAACGGTTTCCAGAACAGTTCCAGGAAAGTGACCACGGAGCAGCGGTGACAGTTAAGCTCGCACTGTGGCGTGTTCATTGCAAAAGGAGTATGCGGGGTACAGAGGTGATCTCTGCTCAACTCTCTGCCTCCACTGCATGGCCGAGCTCATAGCACTTCAGTGACACAGAGGTGCTCCCAGAGGCTGGGACCACTAATGCGTCCTTTCTTACGTCACTAAAAGTGTGCGTTTCATGTTTTGATTCTGTGAGGTACCGTGCAGGAGGGTCAAACGACAAGCATGCTTGGTTCATTCCTGATATCAGTGGACGCACCATTCTAGCGCTCTATGACTGCGTCAGAGAGATGGCAGAGTAAGTGTCGGTTTCCAAGAGACAGCTGTCGTGCCTGGTGGCGTTTGTGCTGGTCGCGCGGGCACGGGCATTTTTGGTGCATGTTCAACAGGCACATTCGCTCTCAGAACAATACTCTTTAGCAGAATTTATGTATGGGAATGTACCTTGGAGAATGGGCCAAGCATGCTCTGAAGCATTTGCTCATCACTACTCTCGTACGTTGTAGAATAACTGTCCACAATATATCGGGCGTACACGCCTGATGAGGCATTGTTCTTTACACAAGAAACAAAATGCGTAAAAAGCGGCGCAGCAAGCTCCGAGAAAAGAGACAAGTAAGAAATTATTGACGAAGGTACTGTCTCGCAGAGACAATATAATACGGTAGTGTATCGAGTAAAAGCATAGAGTGAGCAGACGAGAGCAAGCACATGAAGAGGTATGCTGCATGCTCAGGTGAGCAGGAGTGCGACAGTACTTGTGATAGAGGATGACAAGACAACAGATATCGCATCCAGAACACCATGAGCTCCAGAACGCAACGTTCGACAGTGGCGAGATTATTCACTATCTGTCTCTTCGTCTGACAAGTTGATGTCGCCCAGAGCCTGGTTGCGAAGCTCTTCACGCAACGGTTTCAGCACAGCTTTACGCTGTTCATCGCTCTCTGGGCGCAGGAGCTTGAGCATCGTGCCGTTTTGTGCATACTTGACGACGCAGGACGAGCAAGCAATCCGTGCGGACTTCTTCACGTCCCATGCATCAATAGAGAGGAACTCACTGAGTAAAGCTGCAGCCACAGCCTCGGAGTTCAAGATGGTCTTAGACTGCGGACCGCCGTCTTCCAAAACCAGCTGATAGCACGCTGCGCGTTGAGCTTGTTCAGAGGCAGGCACACCAGGCGGCTGCCCAGAGACATCAGGTACGACGACAGGGTGCAACGTTGCCTGGGACACCGAGGCATCCAAGAAGATACCCAGGTGGCGGTAGCCCACTAACCGTGCACTGCTCCTCCGGCGGTTGCACCACTGTCGCAAGCCCTTCTTGAGGACCCCCTTGATCTTTGCCTTGTTGGAAGCGCGGTCACCCAATGTCCAGTCGACCTTGAGCGCAGCCTTGTGCATGGCCTTGGCTTGTACTACTCGCAGACAGCGGGTGGAGTCGTTCCGCGGACCGTCCAAGTGCCCCCCGGTTGAGAACCACGACAGGCAGACAGGAGCTGCGAAAGGCCCAGTACTTCACGAAGATCGACCTCCGATCAGGTTACCACCAGATCCGGCTTGACCCTGATACTATCCCGCTGACGGCGTTCCGAACAAAATACGGGTTCTACGACTTTACCGATCTACCCCTTGGGCTAACAGACGCCCTCGCGGTCTTCATGAACCTAATGAATGACGTTTTCCGACCCTTTCTCTACGATTTCATCTGTGTCTACCTCCACGATATCCTTGCCAACAGTGAATTTTACGAAGATCACTTTAAGCACTTAAGGCAAGCCCTGGACAAGTTGCGAGAGCATAAACTCTACGCCATGCTCAGCAAACGCCAATTTGCCCGAACAACTGTGGACTACCTCGGCCACGTCATCTCCAATGAAGGCTTCTCTAGGGAGGACTACGAGATCCAAGCCATTCGATCATGGGTAACGCCACAGAGCCACAAGGATTAGCAATCCTTCCTTGGCATGGTCAACTTCTATCGCCGATTTATTAATGGAATGGCATCCGTAGCTGCACCTCTCACAAGGCTCACTGGGAACGTCGACTTTGAATGGAACTCTGACGCCCAGAAGGTTTTTGAGCAACTACAAACCCTGACGACAAGTGGACCGGTATTGAGTCTATTCGAAATGGGGTACCCAATCGTTTTGTCCACAGATGCCAGTGGGTATGCTGTTGGCGCTGTCCTTGAACATTATGACGGAAAAGTACGACACCCAGTGGCCTACTTCTCATTGACGCTGAGAATCCACGAACAGCGCTACAGTATCCGTGAGCGCGAACTGCTCGCAGTAGTACGAGCCATTCGACACTGGCGCTGCTACTGTGGCAGAACTGGCCCCACGCAGGGGGGCAGAGTGCGCCATACTGGGACGGGGGACAACTGGTCTGACCCGTTCCTCCCTTTGCATTTGATCCCGAATTTCCCCAAGTCAGGGATACTTTGATTGATAGTAAATCCCACATGGATTTGAGGGTTTTCTGCATTTTATCGTCTTGAATTTTCGTGTGGCCCGGTGCTGGGGTGGGAGATTCTGAGTGGCAAGATTCTGAGAGGACCCTGGGGGGATAAGGGAAGGGACAGCGGGGCTTGGCCTCACTTCCCCGTCCCGACCAAGAAACTGTTGGCCCACACACCATCTTCTTGTTTACTGGTGGGGGGATTGCTCCACAACAGAGACAGCGTGTGTGCGACTTGCACTTCTTCCGGTTCCCCCGACACGGGAGGCAGCCCTTGAGCACCACCCCAACTTGGGTGCTGGGTGCGCGAGCGGATTATGCCACAGCTACCTCCATGGAAGACCTTTCGAGGTGCACACCGACCATGAGTCCCTAACATACCTGAAAACCCAAGAGAAGCTCAATGACCGCCAAGTCAAGTGGCTGGAGCTGTTGAGGCAATTCGATTTCAAGATCATCCCCATCAAGGGCACATCCAACCCCGTAGCTGAAGCTCTTTCGAGGCCACCACAAGACGCCCCCGACAAGCACGCTCCCAATCTAGATCTCCTTAGTCGCGTACTAACCAACATCACCGAACACCTACCCAAGGAAACTGAAATCAACAACCTCATGACCATAAGCCAAAGTGATCACGACATTGCCACCCTAGACCAAGAGTACAACGCGGACCCCGAGATTACCGACCTAGTCAAATACCCGGCGTATCCCTACGGGCTTTACATGAGGTTGTTGAAACGAGGTGACCGTACGTGCATCCCCGTTGGTGCTCTACGCCAACGACTACTCCATGACTACCACGACATCCCAAAGCCAAGGGCACAAGGGAGTCAAGAAAACCACCAACGATATGGCTTCTAAATACTACTGGAAGACGATGTGGAAAGACACCCAAAGATACGTACAATCATGTGACTTGTGCCAGCGGAACAAGGCCGCCACCCATTCACCTCTGGGTCACCTCAAACCACTAGATGCACCGAACCGTCAATGGGCAAGTTTCTCCAAGGACTTCATCGCACCTCTTCCACTGACCCCAAGGGGCCACAATGGCATTTACGTCATTGTAGACAGACTGTCGAAAATGATTCGACTAGCACCAATGGAGCCCGACTGTACTGCACCAGTCGTAGCGCAACTCTACCTTGATCACGTCTACCGTCATGAAGGTCTGCCATCCGACGTCGTCTGCGACCCAGACCGAATCTACTTCTACAACTTCTGGCAGTCGCTCTCCGAAATTCTCAACGTCAAGATCGAGGCTTCTTCGGCCTATCATCCCCAGACGGACGGACAAACCGAGATCATGACCAAGAAGATTGAAGAAATCCTGAGAAACTTCGTGAATCATCACCAGGGCGATTGGGATCTCTTCCTCGTCGCTGCAGAAGTAGCTCACAACCGGTCACCCAATGCGGTCACGACATACTTCCCATTCTTCCTGAACTATGATTTTGAACCAAGGACGGTACCTGTGGACTTCCTCGACAGCAAGGAATCAAATCTACCAGCTGTATCTGATTGACTAAGCAGTTTGCAATACGCTCAGAAGACTGCCATTACCTCCATCAGGAAGGTCAATGAGACTCGCTCGGCGTACGCTAACCGCCGACGCCGACCATGTACGATCGCTGTCGACGATCTCGTGCTCCTGAGCACCAAGAAACTTATGCGGGACGCCTTTCAAGGCGCTCACAAGTTGATGCCCAAGCTTTCGGGACCATACCGAATCACTGAAAGCATCAACGACGCTACGTTCGGCCTGGATCTTCCTCAAGCAGTCCTTGATCGAACGGTGCGCAACGCCTTACACGCCAGTCTACTGAAGCCGTAAAGCGCTGATCCGTATGATCGACTTCCTCCCGCTCCACCTCCGGTAGCATTTCCGGACGGTTCCGTTGAGTACCAACTGGACTCCATTATACGGTCACGAAAACGCCGTTGACGACTGCAGTACCTGGTCAAGTGGAAAGGCTGCGATGTTAATGAGAACACCAGGCTCACCAAGCAAGACTTCGCGAACGCACCTCAGGTTCTCGACGCTTTCCTTCGACGCACATCCTCAGGGGGGGAGCTGTATGGATTTCCCGCTTGGTCCCATGCGCAATCCCTAAATGATAATATCTGGGACCTCTCCTTACAGATCCTGCCGAACCAACTCCTGGCAACATGGATCAGCTCCTTGTACTGTGAGGCATGACGCGATGTACCTTCCAGACTCAATATGAGTCAGCCGCAGTCTCACAGTGTCTGCCGGCCGCACGACAGCAGCCATCGACAGCCCATCATGGCCTGTCGAGAGGCGCCACCATCCGCACCCATGACGAGCCACATCTGCCACAGCTGGCGAGTCCTTTAGAATGTCCTCGCTGCAGCATTGCAGCGATGTGACTGTCTAGCCGGCTGGCCGATTCGGTCGCTTCGATCGAACCGTTCTTCCACGCCTCTCGGACCTGCGGAGCGACTGACGTCTGGGGCCGGCTGGGGCGGCGCACTAGGCGCCGCACGCCGGACCTCTTCGTCTGGGGCACACTGGAGCTGCACTCTTTTAGTGCGCACGCCCGCCCATGATTTGTTTTGAGAGCCATGCTTTGTTTTTTGGGCCATTTTGTGCCTACCGGCGGCGCGACAGGGAAACGCATGCTTTGGGGCACCTCGGGTGCCCCGACGCGAGTATGTAGTGCGTGGGTGTCGGCGCCACCGGGGGAGACCGGAGGGGCAACCACAGACACAGACCAAAGACGTCCTTAACCCGTTGAACCCCCCTTGATCACCACCGACATCGCGCCGTCCTCTTCCGCAGACCCACCACCGTCACCACCTTCATCCTCTTCCCAGCATCCTGTCGCCCTATTGGCTGGCACGAGTCGCTGACACCATCACGAGTACGTTGAGGGCTGCCCAAGTGTGGGTGGTTCCTCGCACTCAGAGTCGACGGCAAGCGTTCAAACTGACCGAAGATCACACGTCGTGCCTACCCGACCCAGGCGAAGTGAGCAATCTTTCGTGCAGGATCCGACGAAGCGGACGCTGGAGAGCCGGGATGTGGCCTGCCTCCGATACTTGGTCACCAGGCGACTCGCAGCGCGGACCGCATACTTAAATACCGAGGATGACACGTGATAATCAAGGACCAAAGATGCACATTTCAGGGATGTTTTTTCGTTTGGTACATGGGAAACAGAGGAACAGTGCTTTGTCACTCAGGTCCAGGCTGCGATCTCGGGAATTATCAGCCCTCATTTTGGGCGTCACCTCGCGATGCTGACGAACCCACGGCCAGGAGCACTCGTGTTTGACTTTCTCTGTGTGCCAGATCGCACTCTGGGGGCGTGTGTCTGTGCATGAACGCCAGACCTGGCTTCACGGTTGGCACATATACTTGGCATCTCACACTGCGCTTGGGGTGATCTAGAACACATTTAAGACACACTAGAAGCCACTCGAACAGGAACACGGCGCAAAGTTATTTGTTCAACGTAACGCAGAATTCCTGGTTTTGGCGCAGTGACATCTGCGCAACTGCGCAATGGTGTCCAGCTCAGAGCGCCTGAGGCATGGATTGCGGACACGGTACGTTTTTCCGCTCCGATCCGTTCATTGTAACTATTGATCCCATACGCTTCTCTGTGGTTCTGTTCATCATGCGCTCTGCGAGAATGTCATGCATGTAACCAAGGCCGCCGTGTGGGAGATCGAATCGGCGCTGGCGAGTGCGGTACAGGCGTTCTATCCTGCCAAGAGGTTCATCTGATCACAGGACTCTATCCATGCTCCATATGGAGCACGCTGAGACACAATAAGGTCGCGAAGCACACGCTCATGCACGCAGACCTGAGGCCGACGCGCAGAGTCGACATAAGTGAAGAAAAAGCGGACTTGGCTTTGTTCGGATTCTGTGGAGGATGAGCAAAGCGGCTGGAATGACGGTAGTTTGGGCGAGGGTGAGCGTCGCCTGATCTCGGAAAGAGAAGGAGTTCCCTGTGTAGCATACACTCCCTGTTGTGACAGACACAGACGGACACGTCACAGTCGGTCTGTCTCTCTTGGAAGCGGAGAGTCTTGCGATCGTCGTATGTATCCGGCTCTTCTTGATCGGTTCCGTCATTTGCCAGGATGATGTCGGGTAGGGCGTGCCGGGCGCTTTGTATGGGCGCTTTTTGGGCGAGTCTCTAGTGTTCTTGAGGCGCGTCGATGCCCCGTGCCTGGCTCCAGTAAGCGCCTGCAGTGCAAGTTCATTTCTGTTTTGTCGATCAACTGCCGCGATTTCAGGAGCGAAGGTATGTGCACTCACCGCAATACAATTTTATGCAGGAGAGACGGGCCCGACTTTTCATCTCGTTGCGGCGAAAGCGCAACAACAAGGGTGAGCCCCAAATGGCATCGGCCGCTATGGGCGGGCCGCGCAGGTAGGTGCGCATGATACAGTCGAGGCCGTGAGAGGGGCCGGGAGGATGCGTGGCGATGCGTCACGAGCGATACCGCAGAGGGACGTGGGACAATTACAGTTGCAATGTTGTGTCTTGCCGGCTTGCCCAACATTTAATTCCTGCCGTGCATTGCTTCAAATAAAGAGAAAGACAGTTCTCCAAGGATCCTCCGTCATCTTAAAACAACGTGGTGCACTTCAAAACTCGTTTCGGAAGACATGCTCGCTCGCATTATCTGCTTGCTATTGTGCGTCCCGTAAAAAGTGGACGTGCTCGGGTCGTGCAGTGTGGGTTTGACTGGTCCAGTGGCCGATATTTGGCATGATCACGACACGAACACGTCCACTTTTTACGGGACGCACTATAAATGTTCATGGACCAGCCCGCGTGCGATGCGCAAGGAGTTGGTAACGTGCGGGGGGATACCTAGGAGATCTCTCACTGTTGTAGGAGCCGGATTTGACACACGAGGCCTGTTACAACGCCAGCTGTAGAGTACTCCGGATCATTGCTGCCTCCATTAGAAGCTCAACAAATACAAATCGCGAGTGAGTTTGCTCTTCTTGGGTTACTCAAGACTTTACGACGTTGCTCGGCTCCTTAATTTGCCCCACAACAGTGATAGTGTGCGTGCGACATGCATTCCTTCCCGTTCCGCCGGCACGGGGGGCAGCCCTTGTACACCGCCCCAACTTGGGTGCGGGTTGTGCGAGAGGTTATTACCACACAATCAAATGCCCCGTGGCCCTAGGTTAGGAGAAATCATTGGAGAGGCAGAGACAGTTGCTTGGCTTCGCAACAATGACGTACGAGCTTCGAAGTGTAGGAATGTTAAAGATCGCATCACATGGCACTAGGGTCGCACCACGTTGTGGGGGCAGACCATTATGAGGGTACTGTGAGTTCTTCTTCTGTATATAATTATTCAAACAAGAACAGGCCTGCACCCGCTCGAGTGCAGTGAAGCAATCTCAATCCGGTCTACTTTTGGTACCAAAAGCGATCTCCAGAAAGAGCCGCGGAACTTCTCCAAGAACCGCCTGATAGTATTCCGCGAGCACTCCACGAGGCTTTGAACGATCACACTCATGGCATCAAAATTGGCAGATTTCTGAAGTCGTTTCGGGGGCGGCCGAGAGCCTCTCTGAGAGAGGCTCTAGGCCAAATGAGAGTCACCCCTGGAACCGACTCCACATCCGATGTGCCCCAAGAGGCCGAGAACGCCACTGTTTTCTTGCAGATCCCCACGTTCTCACAGCGCAATCTCCTCTAACAGACCTGGCTGGCAGTGAAAAAGAACCGTTGAAGCACGGTCTGACCGTCTGTACAAAAAGATGTTCGGTTTTTCGAGCACATAATAAACCCTGGGGTGCCTTCTTTTGCGATCATGCGACTGCAGGACTCGGGCTCCGACTTCCAGGACGGAATGCAGCCAGTAGCCATGTCACATCAGGCCATCAAAAAGCTTCTTGCAAAAAGCCAGGAGCACCACGAGATGTGCTGGCTCTGCTTGCGACATGTTTCGAGAATTCTCCTTTAAAACATTCATCAGGCGAAATCGAGCCTGCCTTACTCGGTACTTCATCTAGGATCGACAAAAAAGAGCACCGCTTGATGGCCCCCACAAATATTCTCTGGGACTTTTCAAGGTTGATTGAGAGCAATAGGTACTCGCAGAATTCCAGGAAAATGTGTTACAGCAAGGATGGACACTATTTTCCTGCCTTATTAAAAAACGTTTGTTTAATTTAATCATTGCATTTCTTGTGACTCTCTTTACTGCAGTTCATGACGTACAGGTCGAGGTGGAATTAAATATGACGCGCACCTTGTGCACTGACCGAGTAGGGCGGCAATACCGTGCGATGGCTCACAAGTACGTGTGGAGGGGAACCTTGTATATTCTCGCCGTCATACCTGCCCGGCACAACTACCAACTCGTGCGTCACTTCCCTGCCATCTGTCCCCCGGCTTTCCCAGGTCTCAGTTACAGGAGGTACTTAGGACGCCTCTCCATCGCGTGCGGTACCGCCTCTTCGAGTTTCTGCTCGTAACGAATCCAGAAACATGCGTGGCTGCACACCAGTTACTGTTAGGGCACCTTTTGGTGCAGTATGGGCGAGGGTTAGGCCTGCTTTATGGTCAGCGCTTGGAAGAGGGGTTCCATTGCAGAAAGCCGACAAGATGTACGGACCTGTAGAGATTGTTCAATTAATGTACTCAAAGGGAACAGTGGCTTTCACGGCCCGTTATAAACGTGAAATGTGCATGGCGTCTTGCCACCTGCATGAGGGTAAACCGTCCGTCACGAACGACTTAGTAAAGAGCGACCGGAGCTCCGAGCGCCCAATGGCAAGCTCTGTCCATACCGAATGGAACTAACTAAAAAGTGACACACTGATGCCGTTGACGTGCGGATTTTGAGCACAGCTCTCACTGCAGCCCTTGAAGAAAGATTGAAGCGAAAAGCAGTCCGCTTGGGCACTTTAGTACCCGACACGTTCCGAGCGTCCATTTGATTGCACGTGAAATCTACGTCGGGCCTGAGCAGGGGTTCCACTTTGTGAGATCTGTGCGGTATTGGAGCTTCGTTCTAGCCGTCGGTGTGAGTACTAGGCCGAGTTACACCTCATCGGTATGTGCATGGGGGTCTGCAGACGTCATGGGTACCGCTCAAAGGTAGCACCGTCACAAACCACTACGAAAGGTAGCCAACATGACACCCAAGAGTATGGAAGCACACGCACTTCATCCATATGACGTGACGAGCGAAGTGTGTATTTACGAAGAAAGTTTATTGCTCTTGTATGTGCGTGTAACTGACTGACTAGACCGCTGTTCTCTTTCTCACCCGAACGATTCACGTACAAGGCTGCTGCCTATGAAAGAAAGAGTTTTCTAACCAAGATGAGTTTCTTTTTCGTATGAAAGAGACTTTCTCTTCTCTATGAAAAGCGGATTATCTCTTTTGTATGAAAGGAGGATTTTCTCTTTTCTATGCCGAGGAAACTTTTCTTTTCTATAAAAGGAAGACTTTCTCGTTTATGAAAAGACGACATTCTTTTCTCTACAAAACTAGAATTATCTCTTTTCTATTGACAGAGGAGGCAGCGAATAAATATGTTCCTGTTGGCTTGTAAATTCTGTCCTGGCGACCGAGGCTCACTTTTTCAGTCGGGCGCTCCGCCAATCAGGTACGCCGCTCGGACCTGCTCACGGGCAAATGAGCACCCACGATTCCGAATGACTCCTCCTTTTCATCGCACCACCGTGGAAACCATTGGTTCGGCCATGATCCACCAGTAAACTGCTCCTGATAGAATATCACATAAAGATTTGGAAGAAACACAGTGAGACTTTGTTGCGGCCCTTTCTCCTCCTGTATTAGACCATATTTCGGTGGTCAAGCAGGTGGTAGCGCTGCACGTCCATAGCGGGGCCCATACTGCTCTTTAATTGACTCTCTGTCTCGGCTTCTGCCCATCAGGACAGCAATCAGGAAACAAAAAAGATCGGGTCTATTTCTATTCTACGAAAATTAAATAGTAAACCACAAGCCATACGTTCAACTCCACGAGCTTTTTCTGGTCATGACCTGCGTTCTCTAATCGCTCAAAATTGGTTTTTATGAAATTGCCTTCTAAAGGGACCTGAACATCATGAACGTTTTGATATCTGGAAGCTATAGCGTACTTGAGGATATTGGAAACCTATCTATCCATTTCGCAGGGCAATACTGAAGTGCTCAATCGTGCTTTTCTAAAACGTGCCCGGAATAGTACGTGCGGCATTTGCGGTGTCTATTCAGGTACTGTTCCAATGGCTTGCGCTGGGGTGGTCCGGACACTCGGTCTGACCGAGTCATTCACTTGTTCCCAATGTATCCCCACTAGGTATTTATAGTGCGTCCCGTAAAAAGTGGACGTGCACGTGTCGTGATCATGTCAAATACCGGCCACCCAATCAAACTCACACTGCACGACCCCTGCACGTCCACTTTTTTTACGGGACGCACAATATCCAGCAGTCTCATGGAAAACATCGAGCAGTCCCATTGAAAACATCGAGCTAACTATTCTTGTTGCCGAACTTTCAGATAATTGAAACGTGAGGCTCTTTTGAGGCTCAGAACCAGCTCATTTCTGAGTTTCTGCCAGCAGACAATTGCTTGCTGAAGTATATTCTGGTGGCCCATGACCGAGACAACGAGTCAATTTCTGAATGTACAGGCACCGGATTGGCTGGCCAGCACTATCAGCTCCTTGAAACCCCAATCATGTGGTCGTGTGCCGGGCCAAAAGAAGTCGGAACTGATTCCCACTATTTTTTCTCAGAAGCTTGACGTTCTCTTCTGTCAGGAGCATTTTTCCGGGAGATCTTGGCTTGTTTCTCCGGAGATGCGAAGAATATTCGAGGCGATTGCAGCCTGGACCTGTGGGGGTACATCGGCCTGGTAGTCGGTCCCAGCGACGTATGTGATTGGAGCCCGTCTGAGAGAGTCAGTCTGGGTCCACCAGGATGCAGTTCAGAAATCAGCAATACATAGACACCAAATTTTAGTGCGCCGGGGCCAAGCAACCAAATTGACCGTCTGAGCCGGTCTTCTGATCGTCTGACGGCTAGTCAGAGAGCCTCTTGTAATTCGTCGATGGTGAATAGTCAACCAACTACAAACTCGAAACCTTCTCAAACTCTTGTAGAATCTTACTCCACTCCTCACAATTGATATCTACGTCGACGCGGGCAGGGTCGCGGAGTACGAGGCCCACGCCTTATGACTCTCGTGAAGAGTCACCTGAGAAACAGCAATCAACAGTGGCACAGTGCCGAGAAAAATTCGTTACGATGGCCAGTCAATGTCGGCAATGTTCGGCGAGCAGCAACTAGCGCGCGAGCGTGCGCGTCAACGGCCACTTCATGCTCACTTTCGCACAGCACGACCGCGGACGTACCTTCAGAGATCCCACAAAGGAAGGCAGGCGCGCCGCCAGAGCCGAATGGATAGCTCGGGACAGGAACTCCGTCGTAGTGTTCTCTCCCTGTGCACGTTGCACGATTATCCAAACAGCAGAAATGCATATCCAGTCAGACACAGCACAAGCACAAGGTCGTCAGCGTCAGATACTCAAGAAATCGTACAGTTAGGGAGCTTCCGCGCAACCACACGTAGCGACAGGCTCTCAGGCTCAAGTCTCTGTGACGGCAGCGGCAGGAACGTACCGCAAAAGCCGGCACTTCGTCCAAGTTGCGGTAGTTCCACTCCGCGACGACGGAGGACAGGGCGTCAGACGCGTCCGCAATGTTCAGCACCCAATTCACCCCCGCGACTAGCTCTGCTGAAGACCATTCCGCGTCAATGGTATAGGTTGCTCCATGAGTCTGGTTGTTACAAAAGTGCATCATGGCTCAGTCGTGAATAGCAGTGCAATATTCAAATCACAGGTTGCAACCAAAGACGTCGTAAGAGACCGTGCTACTCGTACTCTGACCCAGCATCGTCAAGAACGTAACCCTAACCCCACAGCTGTCCCTAACAACGCACCCGTTGAGCCGGTCCAAACTCGTCGCCTTTGAAGGAGTGAGCAATCATCAGCGAGTCCCGCACACCGACTGCGAAGGTCATCTTGCTGGCACGCAGGGGATAGATCAATGATAAGGTGTTCGCAACGAGCCACGCGCGTGCCTGTCGCGATGACGACGGCGACGACAGCGCCGTCCGTGTGGCCAAACGGCCCCTTTCAAATGACCTGAAGCGCACACTCAGTAATTGTTCGGTCGCAACAAGTATTTTTGTGTTTGGTCGAAACGAGAGTCTGTGTGTAGTTAGTTCGGCTGACGCTCGTGAGAGTGTTGCCGAACGAACGTGGTGCCGTGCACAGGTCGATGAGACGTGGGTCATTGGGCCAGAGCCACTCTCCTGGTGCCGCCTGCAGTAGCACACGGACGCGCCGCACAGCTAGCACCCGACGCTGGGTGGTCGACGGCTCCGTTGGTGGGTGTACCGACTCGTGTGCTTCACTGAGCTGAGGGTGCGTTCAGACTCGGGCGTGTGTCTGGCGGCGGCTGCTTCTCATGTCGTTGCCATTGTCCCGTTGAGCCAGTGGCTTTTTGTCGCGACGGCGGAGGTGCGTCTGGCCCGGGGCCGGGGCTGCCAATGCTGCCTTTTGCGAAGAAGGCCCGGGAACGTGGGGTGGAGGCCGATGCCGCCTATGTGGAGGTGTCGTCGTCGGAGTCGACTGGTTCCCCTTCCCGTACACGCGCGGCACCACGCTCTGCCTCGTCATCCTCTGCTTCCCTCCCCGCTTCGGAGCGGTCCAACTCAAGCACCTCGGCATGGACGGCCGGGTCTTCTGCTGATGATATGGGTTCGGCAGACGCTGGGACGCCCCTTTGCAACCTCAATGAGGCCACTGCGCTTGCTGCCGCAACGGAGCGGTTGGTCCTGCCCGCAAGTGGCGCGGGCCTGCCGCCCTCAGGCCTGCCACAGCAGTCGCGCAAGTCGCCGAGAGACCATAAGCGGAGCGTATCCAGCTCCGCATCTCTAGGCTCTTCTAGTGTGCCAGCAGACGCGTCGCTTGCCCAGTCGGCTTTGCCGCTGAACTGGGATACCGCTTCCCCTTCTGCGGACGGCGCGCCTATCGGCCCTCGTGGCGGCTTGGCGGCCTCCTCTGGCAGGTTGGTGGCTCATTCGCTGATGGAGGAATGGCCTCGTCCATCACCTCCCCCACCCCCACGACTTCCGCGGCGTAAGGTACCAAGTGCCGACGTGTCTTTGCTGGAGCTAGTCCCGGCCGTGGGGACGATGCCGTCGTCCGGAGGTGACTCTGATCATCCGTCTCCGTCTCTGCAACCGGTCGTCCCGTTGCCGCAGACATCCAGCACAGGTGTCCCAGCGCTGGACATGAAACCGCGAGTAGAACCCAGTGCCTTCACCGCTCCGGAAGGTGCTGCGTCGGCTGCGGCGGCCCTGTCGCCGCCCGTCCCTTCACCGCCTCGCACAGAGTCTCCCATTCGGCCTGCAAGCACCAAGGCCGGTTCGTACAGTATTGGTGGGGGCTTCCGCAAGGGCTGGAAGGCGCTGAAGAAGGGGGGCCTCGCCATGGGAGGACCTCGAGCCATGGGCAGTATGGTGCGCGGCCGGCGGACTTCCCCAGCGCCGCTGCCTATATTGCCAGGCGACTCAGCCGGGGATGGCAGTTTTAGCGGGGCAGTCGCTCCATCTTGCGACCCGGACGGGCTCACAAATGGACTTCGCGACAGCCGGAGCAGCTCGCCTGCGCCGCGTGGGGCGGCTGAGCCCTCCTCTGCGTTGGACGCGGAGGATGCGGCCTGCCGGCTGGCTGCCTCGCTGGAGCTTGAGCGGAAGCAGGCACGCCTGACAACAGCATGGCAGACCGAGATCCTGTCAACGTGGCCCAAGCGGCGGGCCTCTCGACGCGTTCGCGACCTCGTCTTCCAGGGCGTGCCATCATCAGTGCGTGGCCGGGTGTGGCCCCTCGCACTGGGCAACTCATTGGACATCTCGGTACAGTTGTTTAACATCTTGAAGGAGCAGGCCGCGTCGGGTCGTGAGGAGTACCTGCGATCTCGGGATGCGTCCAATCTGGCTGCTGTATCCATCGCTACCACTGACGCCAGGGGCCTGTCAAGTGGCTCTCCCGTGCCATCAGCTGTTGAGCCCAATGGTGGGATGGAGATGAATGACACCCTATGCCCATGTGACGGGGACAGCGCGCGGTCTGCAATGACGTCAATGCCTGGTACGTCGTCAACGTCAACACCAGCCGTGACGACATCTGGTGGCGCTCTTTCGACTGCCGACGAACATAGCCTTGCCCCCGGGTCGGAGGTGCCCGACCGATCGTTGGTGAACAGCGACGAGCTATCGCGGCCTCAGCCGCGCGCATCTCCGTCGCTCAGGAACACCGAGACGCTGTTGTCACGGGAGCGGTCGGCGCACAAGGCGATCATGCTGGACCTCCCTCGCACTTTCCCAGACTTGGCCTTTTTCCACCAGCCGGGTAGTGCCTTTGAGGGCAGCCTGCGGGAAATTCTCGAAGCGTTTGCCTACTTGCGGCCCGACATTGGCTACTCGCAGGGCATGAGCTTTCTCGGCGCTGTGTTGCTGCTTTACCTCGACACCCCCGACGCGTTCGCGTGCTTTGTCAACATGTTACATCAATCCTGCTTCCTCCACTTCTTCCGCATGAAGATGCCGGAGGTACGCATATACATGCGCGTTCACGAGCGTCTCCTCGGGGAGGCGCTGCCCGATCTGGCTTCTCACCTCCGGAAAGAACAGGTGGAGCCTGAGATGTATCTCGTAAACTGGGTCATGGCCCTCTACCTCCGGGCGCTGCCGCTCGAGCACGCCACCCGCATCTGGGATGCATACATGCTGGACGGGGATGTGGTGATCTTCCGCGCGGCGTTGGGCATTCTCAAGCTGCTTTCCCCTCGACTGCTGTCCATGCCCTTTGAGGACTGTGCTTACCTTTTGTCTCATCTGCCGGCTGACGAAATTGACCCGGACATGCTGATGGACAGCGTGCGCTCCGTGACCAACTGCACCCGCACCCACTTCGCCGAGGTCTTCCGCTCGTGTGAAGCGGAGCACGCGGCGTCGGAGTCGGCAGCGGCAACGTTCAAGGGCTCCCCCGCCGTCTTGTCAACAGACCCCAGTGGCCGCCGGGACGATGGGATGCTGGCGGTGGGCAAAGATTTGGCGATGGGGGCGTCCTCTGCGGGGAGTGGCGGCAGTGGTGGCAGCGGTGGCGGTGCCCTCGGGTCGGCTACCAAGGCGACGCGCGCACTGCGCAGCGGCGGTTACCGGTATGGGTACGCTTTTGGGGCATCTCGCAAGACGCCCTTGGCGCTGTCGACCAAGCTCAGCAGCAGCGGCTCGGTGACCCGGTCCGCTGACGGAGGGGTGCCGCTTGGACTGCCGAGCGGCGTGACTGGCGCGGCCGCCACCGTGGGCGGGACTGAGGGCGGGGATGGTGATCCGGCCGCCTGGACAGCGTCGGACGAGACCAGCGGCTCCGTGGCCACCCGGTTGGGTAAGCACCATCACCGCTCGGTATCGGCCGGGCCGCCGACAAGATATAACGAGTTGGCCGATGAGGAGGAAGCGCCGTCAGCGGTATTGACTATCGCTTCGGACGCCTTAGCGGACCAGGACGCAGCCGCATGATCCTGGTGTCGTGTGCCGATGCTCTGCTTTGAACAGGGCGCACGTTCCGTGTATGACGCAATGTTGGATGTGGGCTGTGTTCTTTCTTTAGTCCATTAGATGACGCTGCCTCGTCCGCAGGAGGTCAGTGGCATCTCTGCCCAAAGTTCATGCGCTGCACCCCACCAGAGCAGAGCGGACATCGCTCCCTGAGTCGCCTCTGCCTGGACGGAAGGGCGTGACTTGCTTTCCTATTTTTCCCGCGTGACTACTGCAAGCGTATATACTTGCACAGCCCCTATGCTCGTCGTTTCCTTGGCAGGATTCACACCTCAAGCTGGGCATGGTGTGTGTGTGAGAAGCCGGGGAAGCACAAAGGGTGCAAAAATAATATTAAAGTTCTACAGTACTTCAATGCGGCCTCACAGGCCCCCGACGAGGGCAACCAGCATGGGACGACACAGGCACGCAACGCAGCGGCTGCCATAAACGGCAGCTGCCACCAAATGCGGGAGCCGTTGGGGCCGACGGGTCCTTGTGGATCCAGCAAAGAGCACGCGCCACCAGGGGGCCCAGCCGGTGGTCATGCCGCAGCCCAGAGCCGCCCACACGACCTCGGCGCCCCCCCTTGCACAGGTCCCACATGCCAGCAGCCGCCGCTGTGCGCGCCTTCCATGCCAGCACCGCCCATGGGCTGCCACGGCCAACGGCACAGCCTGGTGCCCGTGCAGTCGCAGCCTCTCGTCCCCATGGGGTCCCCTCCCCCCCCTCGCCATATCGTCCATCCGCACTGCCGCTGCACGCTACCCCGCAATCAGAGAAACAGCTTTGTCAGCAGCATCACCATCAAGCACAGCAGCAATGCGTTGAGATAGCTCACCCCCCCCCCCGGAGAGGCAGCCAACACACCTCCCTTGCCTCCCACCTCCTTAGCCAGCGCGGTCGCCTCGTCGGTTACGGCGTGCACCCCATCCGTCACGGAGCCAACTCGGGCCACCGCCTCACGCTCGGCAGACGCGGCCTCAGCTGCCGCCTGCGCGGCGGCAGCCTCCGCAGCCTCCGCTTCGGCCAGCGCAGCAGCCGAGCGAGCGGAAATAAGGGCCTGCGAGAGGCCCTCCCTTTCCGACACGGATGCGTCCAGCTGCGCCTCGAGGTCCGCCACCCGCGCCTCGGTGGCAGCCAGCTGCGCTTCCCTCCGGGAGCGCTCCTCCTCGGCCGCCGTCGTCGCCGCAGACGCCGCCTCACCATCGTCGACCGCAGCGGTACTGCGGGGCACCGCCTCGGAGGGCCTCGACGGCGCGGCAGCCTCCGCCGCGCCCACCGCAGGGGACAAGCCCGCCTCTGCGCGGATGGCCGACGGCAGCACCGGTAGGTCCGCCATCATCCCCGACTGCACCGGCGTCAGTGGCGCGGCCGCCGCAGGGGTGGAGAAGCGCGGCGGGGGGGGTGCGCCAGCCGACGGTGGGTGCATCAGCGGCGGTGGCGGAGTGGCGGCCGTGGCAGCGGCCGTGGCTGCCGCCGCGGCTGCCGCGGCGGCCACCGCGGCGGTGGGGGCCACCGGCTCGGCAGCAGCACTCCCCGGCGGCGGCGGCGGCGCAAAGCTCACCTTCATCTTGAGTTCCAGCAGCCCCCCCGGCGGCACGGACGACCAAAACGCGGGCGACAGCGACGCTGCGCCGCCACTGGCCAGTTCCGCAGCGCTTAACGCGCCCGTTGCTGGGGTTGCCTGTATCAAGAACTTGTCTCGGCAGACGACGACGGGCGTAGCGCCGGCGCCAACGCCACCCGCCCCCACCGTCGGCGCAGGCGGCTCGAGGCAAATAACCTCCACGTCCACCACCCCGCCATTCGGCAGCACCACCCCGTGGTTGGGCCGCACACAGTAGCGGGACGGCTTGGTCGTCTTGACCTTAAACGCTACCGGCGTCGCCGATGCGGACGACAGGCGGAGCCACGCCGACGCGTAGTCGCCGACGCTACCGGCGGGCGCCGACGTGGCGGGGAAGTCCACATTGGATGGCTGTACGAGAAGGAGGGAATCCATGGCACCCTAGGGAGCGGAAGAAGAGGGAATGGGGAAAGGCGACAACAGAAGCGATGCCCGCGCAACGAGCAAGCCTACCAGCCCCACCACACCGATCCCACCGTCAGCGATGCCAAGGCGGGGAGAGGGCAATCACCCAGCGGCGCGTCACGAATGGGAGGGGGGATGAGACGCCAGCGGTTTGGCCGGGAGTGGGAGACGCTTGGTGGCCCAACAGGGGATGCGTTGGCGGGGAAGGGGGGAGGGCGAGTGGGCGGGGGGCGGGCGGGACAGGACACCACCCACCCGCAGGCGACGCGACTGCCTCTCCCGCCGACACGCACGCGCCGCCCACCCCACCACGCCGGTGCCGCCAATAGTACACACCGCTGCTGCTTCCGCCACGTCCAGTACGCCCGTCCCTTTCCCCCACTCCGTCTGGAGGGGATGGAATTTCGGGGGCCGCCGCACCCGCGCGCGCGCCGCGCCGCACCGCGCCCCACCCACCCCCCCCTCCGCGCGAGGCGGGGCACGGCCGGGTCAGTCAGCAGCGCCCGTGCCGGCTGCTGGGCGGCCGGCCGTGCGTGGAGGCGGCGCACAACCCACGTCGCACCCGCACCGCCCACACGGCCCTTTCCCTGCCCCCCCCTCCGCCCTCACTCCCACGACTCGAGGCCGGCAGCCGGGTCGTTAGATCCGTGCCGCCGTCGCTGCCGCGGCCGCCGCCGCACGCCCCGCAGCGACCGCCACGGCCGTTGCACCGCGACTGGCCACTCGACAGTGCACGGCGTGCACCGACGGAAGGGGGATGAGGGGAAAAAAAGGGAGAGGGCAGGCGAGAGCTGAGGCGAAGGGGGGCGGGAGAGGGGAGGTTGCGGAGGGAGGGGAGGGCGACGCGGAGGGGAAGCGAGACACCGACGGCCAGGATCAGCGGAAAACAGAGACGACAAAACAACAAACAACAACAATTGCGGGAGGAAGCGCGACCGAACCGGCTGTCGCGGCCGCACGTTGACGCCGGGCCCACCTGCCACGCTCGCTGCGCTGCGGGGACCCCGCCCGACAGCAGCGGTGGCCTGGCCTGGGGGCCTCCAACCGGGTCACGGAAGACAGTGGCGGCTGCGCATGGGCGTACCGCGTGAGCCAATGCCAGACGGAGCAGGGGGGGGGAGGGGAAGAGCTTAGATATGTATCGATAGGTGGGCACAGGGGAGAAGGGGGGCGGCCGTCGTGTGCAGTGTCTGGCCTCCCTGCAAAATAGTTTGTCCGACCGCCCGCTGCTGCGCCCGAGTGAGAGCCGTTGGCTTGTCTCTTCTCTCTTTCCCCACTGCGACGCGGGAAGCCCAAAGAACACGTCGTGTGCTGTCTCCGTCCCATCGACCGGGACCCACCGTCGGACGGCGTCCAGGGTCACCGCTTACAGTCTGACTGAGCGGTGACAGTGGCACCCGACTCGCCAGGCGCGGCTACCAACAGAAGCGCAGGGTCGAGCTCGAGGTCCTGGTATAAGTGCTATCTCGGTGTATTGGCTAGTCCGCCTATCAATTACCTTTTAAGCTAGTAAATCTTACAAGTATCATAGAACACTTGCCAAACGACCCGTTGTGCCATTGGACTTGGACGGCTCTTGTCTGCCATTTGCTTTCAAGTCCTGCCTTCCCACACTCAGCCATTGGGTCTTCGTGTCGCCATTCGTGTGAGTCGTGTGGAAGGCATCCGTGCTGCATCCGATATCACCTCGCTCGCCGTCCTACACGGTGGCTGTCCGGTGCGCGACCGCCCCCGACCGAAGCCTCTGCTGTTGGCATCTTTTCCCGTCGCGGCGCTGCCGTTTGGCCTACTGTCTTTCTGGGCCACTGGTGCGCGACAGGCCGTTCTCCCGACTCGTTGTTCCCCAGTTATCCTCCCCTTTCCCTACCCTTCCTGTTTCCTCCTGTTTCCTCCTGTTTCCTCCTGTTTCTCTTCTCCCTGTTTTCTCCTGTTTTTTCCCTCTTTTTCCCTGTTCCCCTTTACCTCCCGCCCTGTCGGAACGTCTCCTGGTTTCACTTTTTTCATTTTTTCTTTCTTTCTCTTCTCTTCTTTTGTGGACCTGGCCGTCATGTGCTCTATCTCCTCTCTGCTTCCCCAGGGAATGTCTGTGGAGCGGCGCACCCTGACGACCACCGCCCTCTCGGTGGCTTTTCACCCGACCGTTCCGACATCGGCAGGAGCGACGACGGTGGCGGCGGCGGCGGCGGCGGCGAGACCCGCCCGCCCCGCGCGAGCCACCATTGTTGGACGGCCCCTACCGGGGTTATTGCTCCCTGGCGTCGCCCCCTTGCGGCTGGTGTTGCCGGCGACGGCGACACGCTCGCAGCGGCAACGACCGCAAGTGGTGGCGGCGGCAGTTGGTGGGAGCTCATCGGCAGCGGCGGCGGCAGCCGTGGCCGACAGCGTGCGGCGGCTGGTGGCAGCGCGCCAGGGGGCCGCGGCCGCTGCAGCGGCCGCACCAGCAGAGGGGACGCACAGACGGGAGGGTGTCGTGTTCCCCCCCGTAATGGTCGGCATTGCGGGGGTGCCTGGCTCGGGAAAGAGTAGGTGGTGCTGATGTGTTTGTGGATGGGAGTGTGGATGCCGGATGGTGGCCGACCATGAGGGTGCTGCCGTCTGTGGGACTGCTGGGCCGGGACGGTCGCCATGCGCACCTTGTTGTGCACTGTCGTGACCGCTGCGGCCTCAGCGTTTCTTATCCCCTCTCGGCCTGCTAACCGCTCTGTGGTGCTCTGATTTGTCAAGGCCGCTCCACTCGAGCCCGTACTTGCCCCTTCGCCCCTGCCTTCCCCTGAACAGGTACCGTCGCTGCCGAAGTGGCGCGAAGGCTGACATCCCCCCCTCCCTCACCCCCCGGCTCTGCACCTCCCCCCCCCCCATCCCCACTGCCGTCCTGTCCATGGACGGCTACCACCTGCGGCGGGCCAGCTTGTCGCCAGCTGGTCTGGCGCGCCGTGGAGCCCCGTGGACGTTTGACGCTGCCGCGTTTGTAGCAGCCCTTTCCACGCTTCGCGCGACGGGACAGCTGTTGGACGCGCCGTCATTTGACCACCGACTGGGCGACCCTGTACGTGGGGGGGCGTCCATCGGGCCCGACGTGGTGGCGGTCATTGTTGAAGGAAACTACCTGCTGATTGAGGACGCAACGGATGTTGAGGAGGCGAGGGAGTCCCCCTCGAGCAGCGGCCCAGTCGTTGCGGAATGGGTGGCTGCCGCCGCCCCTGAAGCTCCACAGCGCCTTTCAGCACAGCCATTGCCGCTGCCACCACGGACGGTGGCTCCCGGAGGTCCCGGCGGCGCCGTCCCCCCCTCCCGCCCGAAACCGGCCACCCCCCTTTCCCCCCCCGCCGCCGCTGGGCCTGCCTCCACCGCCTCTCACTCGGCGACGGCAGTGGCTGCAACCCGTCCCACGCTGGGTGCCGCCGAGGCGGCTGGCGCCGGCTGTGACGGCCGCGTCTGGGCGAGCGTCAAGCCCCTCCTGGATGAGGTGTGGTACCTCGACACCCCACCGCCAGTGGCGTTGCGGCGAGTGGCGGGGCGCCACCGGCGGGTGGCGGGCCTGAGCCGCCCCGCCGCCGCCGCGCGGGTGGCTGCCAATGACGCCCGCAACGCGGCAATGGTGTCGCGCGGTCGGGGGCGGGCGGACGTGGTGTGGACGCCGGGGCAGGGGGTGACCGAGCTGCGCCAGCCAGGCGAGCTGGGGGCATGATGTGCGTGCCAATTGAGGAGCATGAGCGTGACTGGTGAGGTCGGTGGCGGCATGTGTGGGGGAGTCGGGCGGTCCGTGGAGGCTTTTTGTGGGGGCGGCACCGCTACTGGAGCAGGCGGCACCGCCGCGGCCGGGACGCGTCGCCTGGCAACATGGGGCCATTGGCGGTGGCACCATTCCCAGCGCTCACTCACTCAGGTGAGCATTCCGTCGTGCCATTGCCTCTCGGTCGTCGGCGTGAGCATGGCGTAGCTGCCACGCACCAGTCGGTTCCGCAAGGCGTGTTCGCGGCCACCCGTGGCTTTTCTTGCTTGATCGATGCTCCCGTGCCAAAAAGACTGCAAGCATGTGTACTTTCCTTTAAATTTCCTGCTGGATCAACTTCTTCTTGTGTTCAGGGTATCTCCCTCACCGTCGTTGCAACGGCAAACAAACAGGCGAAGTCAGCTTGGGGGAGCCCAACCGCGCACCCAGTCCCCAAGCGCCCTCCCCCTCGAAGTAGTCGACCCGTCTGGCCTGCCTCCCCTTGGCCGCCCCCGACCTCTCCCCACCCGCCCCCTCGGCCGTGCCATTCCGCCCCCCCGGCGTCTTCTCACCCCCTGGCTGCTGCGCGCTGCCGCTCTGCTGTGCACACCTCAGTGTTGAAGTTGGGCTCTCCCTCCGCCGCCATGGCCGCCTTTGTTGGCACTGCCCCAACCCGCCTCCCAGCATCATCCCGCCCGGCCTCGGTATGCGGCGGTCGCGGTTCTGCTGCTGCTGGCACTCCCGATTCCCCCAGCGTGGTCGCTCCCGGTGAGTGGTGTGCGCGGCGGCGGCCCCCCCCCGCGCTCGCCAGCCTTGGTGACTCGGCGCGGCGTGCCCCCCCGTCCTTGGCCCGGAGACAGTCAGCGTCAATGGGTGCGAACGATGGCCGCAACGCCACCGACGACGGTGAGGACGCCTACCCCTCGCCCCCCGAGCCGTCGTTCACCCCCTCTGGTCGTGCCATCACTGCCCCACGGCCGGTGGTCCTGGACGGCTCGGACGACGTCCTTGGCATGACCCCGATGGAGGTGCTCCGCACTGCCCGAACCGCAGCGTCGACCGAGGACATTCCCACCGGCGGCCGTGACGCTGGGACGGACTGGCTCTTCTCTGACGTTGCGAAAATCAACGTCACGGCCGGCGACGGGGGCAATGGGGTCATGGCGTTCCGGCGGGAAAAGGGGGTGCCCAAGGGGGGCCCATTTGGCGGCTCGGGTGGCCTCGGTGGTCACGTACACCTCGTGGCAGACAAGGGGCTGAACACGCTCGCCCGCTTCCGCGGGCGCGTGCACTTTCGTGCTGAGGGCGGCAACAATGGGCTGGGGAAGGGCAAGCACGGCGCCGGCGGCCGCGACACCACCGTCCTCGTCCCCGTCGGCACCGTTGTTCGCGATAACACGACTGGGCGTGTGGTGGCGGACCTGTCGGATCACGGGTCGAGCGTGCGGGTGGCCCGCGGTGGCCGCGGCGGCCGGGGCAACATGGCCTTCAAGACGGACCGCAACCGGGCGCCGCGGATGTGCGAGCGCGGGGAGCCAGGCGTCAGCCGGTGGCTCAAGCTGGAGCTCAAGCTGGTGGCCGACGCAGGGCTGGTGGGGGTGCCCAACGCGGGCAAGTCCACCCTCCTGTCCCGGGTATCGGCGGCACGGCCCAAGATTGCAGACTACCCCTTCACCACTGTCGTGCCGCAGCTGGGGGTGGTCGACGGGTATGAGGGGGAGGACGGCGATGCGGCAGGTACGTCGTCAACGTCCAGGAGCATGGTCTTGGTGGACATCCCGGGGCTGCTTGAGGGCGCTCACTCGGGCGTCGGTATGGGCACCGCCTTCCTCCGCCACATTGAACGTTGTCGCGCCATTGTGCATGTGGTCGACGGCAGCGCCGCAGACCCAGTAGGGGACTACCAGGCCATCTGTTCTGAGCTGGAGCTGTTCAACCCGCGGTTGGCCAACAAGCCGTCGGTGGTGCTGCTGAACAAAATGGACCTGCCGCACGTGCGGCACGCGTGGGAGGAGGAGGGCCTGCGGGATGCGCTGCTGGCGGCAATGCCCCACCGGCGGCTGGCAGCCGTGTCGGCCGTGTCGGGGGAGGGGCTCCGCAAGGTACTCCACCGCCTCACCGACCTGGTCCTCGACGCGCGCGCCAAGGACGACGGGGGCGTGGTGATTGCGCCCGCCGAGTACGAGGAGAGCGATGAGGAGTCGCTCGCGGCACGCAAGGTGGACGTCACCCGCGTCGCGGACGGGGTGTATGAGGTGCGGGGCCCCAAGATTGACCGCGCCGTGGCCATGACCAACTGGGACTATGTCGAGGCGGTGGACCGCTTCCAGCGCGTTCTGGACGCCGTCGGCGCCAACCGGGCGCTCAAGGCGGCGGGCGCCGCGGACGGCGACACGATTGTGGTGGGCGACCGGGAGTTCGTCTACTATGCGCGGGACAACATCTACTCGGCAGCCGCCTTTGCCGACGGCTTTACCGACGGCTTTACAGACGAAGGCGAGCCGGACCGCGCGGTGGCGTTTGACCTGGGTGGCCAATCGCTGGATGGGGACGAGGAGGAAGACGAGTACGAGGACGATGAAGGGGAGGACGACGAGTTTGAGCACCCCGAACCTTCCGTGGCAGACGACGCCGTGGCCAACGTGGGCGCGGATGTCCCGCCCACCTCGGACGGCAAACGGCGGGAGTAAAAACGGTCTGGGCGGGCTGCCTTTCACAGCAGGGGGGCGCCGACGCTCGTTCCTATCTCACTCCGGGCCGTGTTTCATTGCAAACGGCTGACGTACGTCCATGACCGTCCAGTTTCGTGACTGTACTGTCTGTACTGTACAGTACGTCCCCCCGCCCAGTCAGTCTCACTCCCCCCCCCCCGCCGCGGCACCACCCCTCCGCGCCCGTGCGGCGACGCCTTGTGTGGGCGTCAAGGCGACCACGTCAGCCGCCGCACCACCCCCCCCCCCTCCACCGGCGCACCCCCGCGCGCCTCCTCCACGGACGGCCGCACAGAGGGCGTGCGAGGACCCGCAGCAGCGGCCGCAGCGGCGGCAGCGGCGGCAGCGGCGGCAGCGGCGGTGGCGGCTGCGGCTACAGGCCGCACCCCCCCCCTCGCCACCCCGCCCATCGGATAAAACCAGGAGGCGGGGGGGGAGAAAGAAGGTCAAGGTCCGCCGCGCCGGCTGCCACCACCCCCGCCACGGGGCGCGCAGCCGCCGCCCACCTCCCCCCCCCCCCCCCCCCACCCACCACCCACCCACCCGCCCCCCCTCCCGCCCTCCCCCACGTGCCGCCCCCCGAGCCGCGGGGGCGTGGCACGACCCGAGCCAACCCGCCCCCCCCCCCCCCCCCTCCAGCCCGAGCAGCGTCCCCCACCATGCCCACCGCCGCCCGCCCGCCCGCCCGCCCGCCCCGCCCGCCCGTGCCCGCGGCGTGCCCGCCAGGGGCGCGCCGCAACAGCGGTGGCGGCGGCAGCGACGGCGGCGGCGGCGGCGCAGCGGCGCGGCGGCGGTCCCCGCCTTGCTCCCCCTACCGCAGCGCGGGTGCGGTACCTACCGACGCGGTCGGTACGGTACGGCACGCCGCCCCGCCCCCTCTCCCTCGCCCCGTCCGGTCGCGTCAGACGCTGCGGGTCGGCCGCGCGCGCCGCGCCGCCGCCAGCGCCCGTCCCTCCCACCACCAGCCGGGCCACCGCGTCTACCCGCCGTCTGTTGGCGCCCAGCGGTTTCTTCTTCTTTTTTTTTGCCTCCCGCCGCGCCGCCTCCTGTGGGCGGCCGTGCTCCCCCGGCCCGCCGTTGCGACTCGCCTCCCGCCCGCTGCCGCCGCCGCCGCCGCCGCTGCTGCTCCCGCAGCGCCGTCGGCGACCGCGTCGGCCGCCCCTCCCGTGGTGCCTGCGGCGCGACCCACCGCCGCCGCCGCCTCTTTGCCGCCGCCTCTGCTGCTGTTGCAGCTTGCAGGCCCCCCCTGCCGCCCTCCCCCACCCTCTCCCCGCCGCCGCCACCGCCTCCGCCACCGTCGTCCCCACAACACCCCTCCACCCCCCTCCCTGAACCGTGGAGGGGGGACACGCCGGCGCGGGCAGCCGGCGGCGGGGGCGGGGGGTGGCACCCGCCCACTCTCTGTGCCGACCGCCCCGCCCGACCGCCGCCCGGCGGCCGCCGCGTGTGCTCGCCACGCGTCGACGGCGGGCCCCGCCGGGTGTGGGAGGCGCGATTCGTGGCCGCCGCAGCCGCCGCCGCCGCCGCCATGGTCGGCCCCCGACGGCGGCACGTCGGGACGCGCTCGTCGTCGGCGCCCCTGTTTTTGGGGAGGGTGCGGGGGGGGGGGGGGGGGGGGTTGGCTGAGACGCGCCCGCCCATGGTGCCCAAAAGAAAACACGGGAGCCCGACCCCTGTGGCCAAAGCCCCACCACCCCCCTCCCCCCCCCTCTCCACCTCTCGCCCGCACACCGCCCCGCGCACCGTCGGCGGTGTGGCCATTGGGAGTAGCGGCGCGACGGCTTGGCCGGCGTCTCCCCGGCGTGCAGGCACAGCGGCCGCGGACCAAAACGGCACCGGCTGGGTCAGAGCCCCCCTGCCGCGAGCGCGCGCCCTGGTGGGCGGGCGGGGTACAGAAGGGTACCTACGGTGACCGTATGTAGGAAAAATAGGTAAGACCGAGCCGCAAAAGGCCGTGGCGCGCCGCGGCCGCACGGTGCACCTCAGAGCAGCGTGCCGTGGGGGCGGTCGACGGGGCCCCGCCGCGGCCCGCTCCTGTGTCCCCTGTCCTAGCAGCACGTATGCATGTACAGTACTGTACATACATAGAATATGTATGTACATATACACCTACAGGCTTACCGAAGGGGAGAGGGCGCCGTGACTCTACATATCGGCAGCAGGTGAGATGGGGCACGGGCGCCTCTGCCGTCCGCGTGGGCCCCCCTGCCCGAAGTGGCGCCGGCCGCCGCGGGGCGGGCCCGCCGGGTGGTGCCAGGAGCAGGCAACCTTGGCAGCGACCGGTCGCTGCCAAGGTTGCCTGCTCCTGGCACCACCCGTGTGCGCGCCGTGGTCGCCCCCGACCAGACGGTCGTCCCGCCGCAACAGCGTCGGCGACGACCGGCGACGGCAGCAGAAGCGGTCGTCCGCTGTGTCGACGCGCGCCGTGCGTGTCGGCGGCGACGGTCGTCGCGCCGTCTACCTACCGCGGCAACCAGCATCCGGCTCGATCAGGGGGCCACCGACGGGGCTGCTGCCAAGAGGGACAAGGAGCCGAGGATGGGAGCCACACGTACGCAATGGCCCACCGCTGAGGCAGTGGGCCACCGCCGCCGGCCGTCGCGGCCGCCGCCGTCGCCGGCGCGGGACCTCTGCACTACCTACCCCCCAGCAGGAAGCGGCACGCGGCGCGGGGGCACCTCCCCCGCAAAGAGCGTGCGGTGCCGCACCCAGCGACGCCTCGGCCGTTGCTTTTTGACTGCCTCCCCCCACTCGCACATCCCTTGCCGGCGCTGCCAATGTCTATACTTTCTTTATGGCTCCAGGGGGCCAGCGGCTGCGTCGCGGCACCACGCGGGTCGCGGGTGGTCGCAGGGGCGCGGGGCAGGAGCCTGGCGGCACAGGGCGCTGCCAACCCGCCGCCGACACAGCCCGAACCGAAGCGATCCCACTTCTCGGGTGCACCGGGACCCATTCCACTGAGGACGATCCCGGGTGCGCCCCCTGCCAGCAGGCTCATACAGGACCCATGCAATGGCAAGCAGCAATGCTTCCACCATTGCACGAGGGAGAAAGGTCGTCGCGACCGTCTTGCTCTCTGGCGACGCCCGCCCACGACCCCCCACCCACCATTCATGTCCATGGACCACGTTGCGGGGGCTCGTCTGTAGCGGCCGCCCCCTCCCAGTGCCCGACGCTGTGGGGCTGGCGCAGAACAGGCAGCCCCACGTGGCTGTGGGGGCGGCGCAGCTGCGTGATGCGGAAGGGGAGCCCACCGCCCCCCCAGGCGACATGTGGAGTCTCCGAGTCTCCCGGGGCCTTGGTGGGACCCCCGCCGTCGGGACAGGTCAGCGCGGTACCAAACGGTACGTTCCATACAGCGGCGACGGGGGCCCACCCGGCGCCAAGGCACGGGGTGGCAGCCCTTGCCCAAAACGGCCAGGCAGTGTCTGCTGGGGGCCCCCCCCTGGCCGCCGCCGTCATTGGCGGTGGGCCGTCCCCACACCGGCGACCGCGGCGGCAACGGCAACGGCGACGGCGACCGCGACGGCGACCGCACCGGCACCGCAACGGGGGCGACACTGGACGGCCAGCAGGTGGCGGCGGCGGGCGGCGGTGGCGACCGGCAGCCGCCCCCACGGCCACGGCCACGGTGGGCGGTGGGGGGGGGGGTGGTGCCACCGGCGGGTGGCGGGCGGCGGTTGGCGGGCGCGTCCACGGTGGCGGCGTCGTGTGCCGCCTGCAAGGCAGGCCCACCACGACGAGGAGGCGTGCCCACGGTGGGGGCGGTGGGGGGTGGGGACCCAACGGCGGCGGTGGCTACACGCTTGGGCAGCCCGAGGGAAGCTCCGCGTGCCCAACCCCAGCCCCCAGTTCCAGCCCGCAGTTCCAGCCCCCAGTCCCCGCCCCCAGTCCCAGCCCCAGTCCCAACGCCCACCCCCCCCCCCCACCCCCAGTTAAGGGCGGACATACAGGTCTAACACGTGGCGCAAAAATCCCCGCCACGTTGATTTCCAAATGAATGCCGCGATCTCTCATCGGCGTGTCCCGCCGAGCTACCAGCGCGTCTGTTCCCCGCGGTTGCTCCATGGGACACCCTCCTCCTGCACGCTTCTTTCTCTGACTGTATCGCCCACGCCGTCCCCCCAACTTTTCCCCCGTCCGGTTACACTGTACCATGTTGCCGCCACGTGCAGGAACCCCTGACGCTCCTGATTGTTTTTTCGTGCCCCCCCCCCCTCCACGGTACGTCTTTGCTTGCCCAAAAAGCAACCACCTAGCAAGCGCGCTGTGTGACCTACCTTCTTCTATGAGATAGAGCAGCTCACGGATAGCAACTTGACTAACATCAGTACCCACTTTTTCTCACTACTCTGCCCGCTATGGCTTGCTGACTGATTTTTTCTTTTTTTTCTCGGCCCACCCGTCAGACACATCGCGTGTGTACGGGTAAACGAGGTTTTTATTGGCGCTGCTCCGGCTTTTGTGTGCGTGGTGTGCCTGCTGCCGTTTTTACGACCGGGCCGTGGAACAGAGCGCTGGCAGAAGGCTGTACGAGCTGGCGTCATCGGCGATGACGATGCCGTCCAGTTTTGCTCGTCTGTGTCTGTGCGGCGGTGCGTCCTCGCTGGTGGTAAGGACACGAACGGAGTGCGCCTCGGGACGTGCTCGGCTTGCTACTACAAGAATCCCCCAGCTGCTATGAGGAAGGGGTGCCCCAACCCAGGCCAATCTCTGGTGCACAAGCCTGGGTCATCCCCTCGGACGGCCGCGGCATCCCCTGATCCCCATGACAACTGAGCTGCCAGTGCAGCTCAGTTGTCTTGGGGGTCTTCCCGTGCAAGAATGACAACTATGCCGCTCTCAAAGAACTAAGTAACGCCTGGCTCCCGGATATTGAGGACCTGCGTGAAGCAGGGCTGCTCCTCGGTGGCGAGCCTCGCGCGGTGCGGGTCATCCTGACGGGCGACTACTCTTGGCTGACCAGCTGGTCGGGGCACTCGGGACCCAGCAGCCGATGGCCTTGTCTGTGGTGTACAGCAGTGGCGCAGCGGACGGCCACAAACGGGGAGATTGTGACAGACCACGGCTGTATCCAGGACGCCAGCCGCTCTGCGGGCCAGCCACGTGCGCTGTCTCACGCGGCGGACATGCGACGGCTGTACAGTGGTGGTGATAACGCCTCCCTGGTGCCCCCGCTGGCCCCGAGACGCCACCTCTCCATTGAGCGTCGCCCACTGATGCTGGTGGACTGTGCGGACATTGCGCCGCTGCCACTCCACCTTACACTGGGCATCACCGTATGGATGCTACAACTGGCGGTCGAGGCAGTGGTGTATGCCCATGGTGACGCGGCTGGGGAGGCGTTTTGCGTCCAGCTCGGCGACTTGCTACGCGCTGTCGCGGGGGTGTCCCCAGCTCCCTATTTTGGCGGGGCTTTTGAGGGCAAGGAGTGTCAGCGCATCGGCCACAAGCTGTCGGCAATTTGTGACCTACTCGACGGGCACGCCTACGCGAGGCATGCGGCGGCGTTTCGGCATGCCTCCACCATGTGGCAGGACCTCCTGCCCACCCTCACCCGAGCGGCAGACGTCCCTGCCAATGAGATTGGGGCCTTCGCGCGGGGCGCGGCGGGTTTTGTGGACGCGCTCAAGAGCTCCTTTGAGTGGGTGCGGATTACACCCAAGCTGCATGTGCTGGCCTGCCACTCGCCGCAGTTTCTGCGACGATTTCGGAGCCTCGGAGGGTACAGCGAGCAACGCCTGGAGACGCTGCACGGGAGATTCAACCGCGATGCTGCGCTGTACCCGGCGGCCACCTTCCTGGGCAGCTGTCGTACGTTTGTGAAGCTGTCAGCCATTGGGGAGGTGGTCAGCGATGACGCATTCAACCACGGGGCCCGGCGCAAGCCGGCCGCGCCTGGGGCCAGGCAAGCAACCAAGTCAGACGACCGGCGCTGCCGTGCCAGTAAGAAGAGTGCGGGCCTCATCATCTCGTCCAGCGCCTGTCTGGACAAGGCCGCCGCTGACATTGCGAAGTGGGTGGTCAATATTACCGCTGAGGCGGCGACAAGAATCAGGGCCTACCATAAGCGTATGGACGCTGGCACGGGGCAGCCGGGCTCTGGGTCCCCAGACGGCGAGGATGATGGCCTGCTGCCAGATATTGTGTCGAGGCAGGTAATGGAGCTGTTGGGTTGGAGCCTGCAAGATGAGGGAGCGTGGTGACCAGTAAATGAGAGCCGTTGGAGCGCGACACCGACAGTAAATTGTTTCCCGCTGTGGTCGGCGGTGCGTCCACGCCACAGGCCGCGACCAGTGGAGCCCATCGCGTCAAGACATTTAAAGAGTGGCGCACCAAACTTTGACTGTTTTCTGTCGCGGCGGGCTTCCTCAACCACCCATGCGGGTGATTCGCCGTCACCTGGCGCCAATCCGCGTCTTCCAGGCATCTGATGGATGACAGCGCCCCGAGGACATGAAAAGGCACGATGAATTCTCTCTGAACCAATCAGCGGTCGAGAATGCCGTAAGACCGAAAAAGGGGGGTCTTAACTAGGGGTGCCCCCCCCCCCCCCTTACCCCCCCGCGCCCACCATGGTCCATGCGCGACCCCCTCCCCCACTGCTCTCCACACTGCTGTTCCACACACGGGGGGCGCCGCCGCCGCCGCCGCCACCGTGGCGGCGATATCTCTCCCCTCCCCCCCCCCCCCCCCCCCAACCACCACCACCACCACACCCCGTCGCGGGTCTCCACGTCACCGTCGACCACGCAGCCGACCAGCCAGGTGACAGGCGCTGTGTGTGTGCAAGGCCCCACTGTCGACACGAGCGAGTACCCCCCCTCCCCACCCCCCCCCCCCCCCGCGGCCGTCCGCGGTGGCAGGCTCTGCTGGCGGCCGTGTGGTTCCGCGGTTGCCGACCCCCCCCCCCCCCCTCCCCCCCCACCTCCCCCCCCAGCACCCCCCCCCCCCCCCCCCCCCCACCTCTACTGGACTCTGTCCCTCTGGGCAGGGGCGCCGCTGGCGTCGCGTCGCGTGGCGTCACGTCACGGTGGCGCGGCGCGGCGGTCGGGCGTCTGCTCTAGCACCACGCTAGATACTCCTCGCCAATGAGCGGGAGCGGCACATCTCTCCACCGCCGCGCGGGGGGGGGGTGCGTGCGTGCGTGCGCGCTGTGCGCAGCAGCTGCGACACTCATTCATGCCCCCCCCCTCCCCCCCTCCTCCCCCCGCCCCCAGGCAAAACGCTCTCGCCACGCGCTGGCCGCCGCCGCTGCGGGGGGGAGACTGTCCGCCCCCCCGCCCCCCCGCCCCCCCGCCGCCGCCGCCGCCGCCGCCGCCCGCCGCCGCTGCCGCCCGCCGCCGCTGCCGCCGCCGCTGCCAGTGGCCTGGCGTGTGCTTGGGGGGGGGGGGCGCACGTTTCTGGCCAGCCGGTGGGGCACCACGCGACGCCCCCCCCCCCTCGAGAGGGCGCGCCGTCGGGATAGAACCCAGCTAGCACGACAGCCGCCGCTGCCGGGCGGCACGCCCCCCCCCCCCCCCTCCCCCCCACCTCCCCACCCTCCCCGCTTCCTGCGTCGGTTGCCCCGTCCGCGGCCCCCCCCCCCCGCGCCCCACCCCCCCCCCCACCCTCGTAAGCCGCTCGCGCCAGATACAAGGAGAGCATGAATTGAAAGGGGAGAGACAGGAACGGCGGCGGCAATGGCAATGGCCAATGGGCAAAGCCAGAGGTGGGGAGAGGGAGAAGAAGCTTCAGATGGGTAGGTAGGTACTGTAGGTAGGGTATGTACAGTACACCGAGTACGGAACACAGGGGAAGGGGGGGGCCCCGTGGGGGGGCACGGCGGCCCCGTGGGGGGAAGAGGTTGGCAAAAGGGGGGAGCCGCCGCCTTGTCGCCGGGCCTCTTGGTGGCTACCGATTGGGTAAGGGGGACGCGACGCGTTGGCGGGCCGAGACTGACGCCGCTCCCAGGGGGGCCCCCCGCCCACCGCCTCTGGATCTGTGGGCGTCCCTCCACGGGGGGACCCGCCTGCCGGGGTGGACGCCGTCAAAAGGCAAGGCAGGGGGGGGGGGGGGGGGGGGGGGGGGGGGTGCCCCCCCCCCCCCCCCCGAACCCCTCCCCCCCCCCCCCCCCCCCCTTCTCTCCTCTCCTCCAACAGCCACAGCCGTAGGTCACGTCATTGTGCTTACGTGCGACCGCCGCCGCTGGGAGGGAGCTCCTCCCCCCCCCGAGACTGTCCTCCCCACCCTCCCAACCCACCCCAACGCTGCACGCCCTCCCCACCACCAACCAATCCCCCGTCGCGGCGTGGGGGTGGTGGCCAGAGGCGGGGGCGGCATGGGAAGGGGGGGGGGGGTCACCACGGTGGTGAGGAGGACCGACCAGGGGCTGGGGAGGTCGTCGCGGGGGGCCCCCCCCCCAACTCTGGTGGTCCCTCGCTCCTCCCCCCTGCGTGCTCCCCGCGGGAGCCACGCCTCTAGAGTAGGGCCGCCGCCCGTGCCGTGTCACGCGTCACGCGTTTCTCTCGTGCCCCCCCCCCCGCCCGTCCCCACCACCGCCCCGTTTCCCCCGCCGCCGCCGCTGCCGCCGCCGCCGCGCCGCCGTCGCCGCCGCCGTCGGCTGCCGGCCACGGCAGTCGTAGGCGGGGACCCCCTCCAAACCCCCCCGCCGGTCGGTCGGCGGGGGGGTTTGGGTTTGGTGCCCCGCTAGCTAGCCAGCCGCCTAGCCACAGCCCCGCCGTGGCTCTGCCGCGCTCCCCGTTGCGCTCTCCCCCCCGGCGGGGGGGGCTCCCGGCCGCGTCACCCACGAGACGGGGCCGCCGCGCCCTTCCGCTTGCCCCCACCCGCCGGCGGCGCGCGCCCGCGCGCACGCACGCCCACGCCAGTCGGTTCGGTGGGGGGGTGTGGCGAGCCGCCCGCCTGACGGGGGGGGGGGGGGGGAGGGGGGGGGGGGGGCCCGCCAGGCCGACCGCCCGGGGCCGGCGGGCGTGCAGGGGCGCCACCCGGCGGCCTGGGTGGGAGACCCCGGCCGGGCGGCCGGCCAGACGGGTGGACAGAGTAGTTGGGTGGCGGGCAGATGGGGTGGCGGGGTGGTGAGCGCCACCCCCCCCCCCCCACCCCCCCCCCCCCCCCGGCTGCTCGCTCCGGGACGCACACCACGGCAGCGACGGCACGTGGCCGCCGGCGAGACCCCCCCCCCCCCCCCCCCGCTCGCAGCCGCGTCTGCACGCCCCCGGCCGGCCGGGTGGCTGGCTCGCCGGCCGGCCGGCCGGCCGGCTGGCGGCCCCCTGCCCCTGCCACGCTGTGCCTGCTCCCGCGTGTCGGCCGGGCAGAGCGGGGGGGGGGGGGGGGGGGGGGGGGGGGGGGGAGAGTGGTGGCGGCCCGCCCGCCGGCGCCGGCGCCGGCGCCGCGCGCTGTGCCGGCGTGTGCCCCCCCGCCACCCCCTGCCGCGCGCCACGCCACTGTCCCCGCCGGTGGCAGCCACCCGTGTCGGGGTGGCAGCCGCAGCGGCGCCGTCGCTGGCGCCGGCGGCAGCCTGCAGCAGCAGCAGCAGCAGCAGCAGCAGCAACGGCGGCAGCGCAGCGGCAGCGGCAGCAGCGGCCAGCGGCGGCAGCCGCACAGCGGCCGCCGCACAGCGGCCGCAGCGGCAGCGGCAGCGGCGGCGGCGGCGGCGGCGGCGGCCGGCAGCAGGCCGCTCCTCGTCTTCCCCCCCCCCCCCCTGGCCCCGTGGTGGTGTCTCGCATCCGGCGGTACCCCTCTGCCCCCCCCCCCCCCCCCCAACCCCCCTCCACCACCAACCACCCTCGGCAGCCCAGTGGACCACCCGCTCGTCGCCACCCCCGCCCTGCCCGCGTTGGGCAGGGTTTGGGGGGGGGGGAAGGGGGTGTCGTCGGGCACGCCCCCCGCCCCGTGCGCCCGCGCGGGGCCGAGACGGGGCAGTGGTAGGCGGGGGGGGGGGGGGGGGGGGGGGGGGGGAGGGGGGGGGGGTGGTGTACCGCCCGCCGTCACCCGCCCGGCTGCTACTGCTGCTGCTGCTGCTGCCTGCTGCTGCTGCTGCTGCTGCTGCTGCTGCTGCTGCTGTTGCTTGCTGCTTGCTGCTTGGTACTTGCTGGCCGACGCCAGCTCGTCACGGCGCCCGAGGGGGCAGGGTGGGGGTACCGAGGCGGCAGCTGCCCGTCGGCTCGGCCCGTGCGCAGCGGCTGGCGGTGGGGGGGGGGGGGGGGGGGGGGAGGGACAGACGGCCGTGCCGTGGCGTGCCACGCCGGCGCGGCTTTGGGTGAGGGGGGGGGGGGGGGGGGGGG
>CM020620.1:10446640-10570611 GCA_009829735.1 Pyropia yezoensis
GGGGTGTACCCGCCACTGCCCGTGGACCACCACCCCATCCCCTTCTCCTCCCTCGGCGCACGTTTTCCCCACCCGCCCTCCCCCCTCCTCTCCCCCCCCCCCCCCCCCCCCCCTCCCCCCCCCCCCTCCCCTCCCCTGCCCTCCCCTGCCCTCCCCTGCCCTCCCCTGCCCTCCCCTCTTCACCCTCTCACGCTATACCCCAAACATCCCTACCGCCTCCTCTTCTCCAACGCCCCACTTCCCCCGCTGCCCCAGCCACCCTCCACCTTCCACCTGCCCCCGCCGCCGGCCACCGGGTGGGTGGACGCACCCACCGCCGGCAGGGGTGTGGTTGCCGCACCCCCCCCCCCCGGCCGCCGGCGGCGGCAAGTGGGTGTGAGGGGCGTGCCGGCGTGCCGGCGGGGACGGCACCCCCGCCCGCCCGCCCGCCCGCCCGCCCGCCCGCCCCCCTTCCGCCCCCCACCCACCCCCTCCTCCCTTCCCTCCTCCCCCACTCCCCGCCCACCCCACCCCCCCCCCCCCCGGCCACCCTTTAAGACCGGCCACCGGCGGGCCACGATGGTGGCTGGCACCCGCCGTGGCTTCTTCCGCCGCGTCTTTTCTCTCCGTGGCCCGTCGGTGGCGGGCGGGGACTCGACGGCGGCAGCCGCCGCCGCCGCCGACGGCCGGCAGTCGACCCTCAGCCGGGGGTCCTCCAAGGGGCCCCGCCGCCGCAGCAGCGGCGGCGGCGGCATCCGCTGGACGTCCCGCGGGGAGGGGCGGGGGAAGGACGGCGGCGGTGGCGGCGGCGGTGGCGGCGGCGGCGGTGGCGGCGGCGGCGGCGGCGGCGGCGGCGACGTCCATGTTGACGATGGGGGCAGCGGCGGCAGCGATGCCAACGGTGGTGGTGGGGGGGGTGGCGTCGACGGTGGCGGGGGCGGCGGCGGCCACCCTTTTGGCGCCGACTTTGACGACGACGACCGCAGCGACGACGGCGCGTACGCGGTGGTGGGCGCCGACGGCCACGGCGACGGCGACGGCGCCGGCGGGAGGGCCATTGGCGGCGGAGGCGGCGGGGGGGGTGCCGCCCCGCCCGGCCTCGCCGCGGGCCTCCGCAAACGCCCCCGCGGGGCAGACGTTGGCGCCCCCACCGGGGGTGGCGCCATGGCCGACGCCGCCACCGCCGCGGCCGCTGCGGTGGTGGCGCAGGTGGCGGCGGCGGCGGCGGCCGGCCGGGAACGCGGCGGCGGCGGCGGCGGCGGTGGCGGCGGCGGCGCGGTGGGGGACCCCCCGCGGCGGCGGGGGCGCCCCCGCGAGCGGGACCGCGACTGGCAGCGCGAACGCGAGTGGCAGCGCACCGACCGCCGGGGGGGGGGGGGCGGCTGGCGGGAAGTCCCCGTCTCACCTGTACGTCTTTGTGTGCGTGTGTGTGTGTGTTTGTGTGCGTGTGTGGGTGGGTGGGCGGGCGGGTTTGGAGGCGGGGTGGGGGGGGGGGGTGGGAGAGTGACTGGAGGAGGAGGGGGCGGGGTGTGGTGGGATGGAGGCAGGGCCGGGGGGGGTGGAGGAGGGGGTTGCGGGTGGGGGCGGGCACGTCCCATGGAGCGCCGGCGGTGCGCCCTCGGCTTGGCCCCCTGCCGTGGCGGCGCCCTGTGACAGCCCACTGACCGCCCAGAGTGCCCCCGACGAGCCTGTCGCTCCCGCCGTGCTGCCTGCCTGCCTGCCTGCCTGCCAACACGGCCTGCGCCCGTCCCCCCCCGCTCCGCTCGCTTCCCCCCCCTGCCACAGAAGCTGCTCGCCCCCCCCCCCGTCATCCGCACGTCCACGCGGCTGTCCACGCTCACGTCCCCCCTCCCCCCCCCCACGCCCCACCACCAGGCCCACCCCCGGTGGCCGTCGGCGCACCCGCCGCCCTCCCCCTATGGGCGGCCGGCACCGCCGGCGCCGGCGCCCGCGCCGCTGCTGCCGCCGCCGCCGTCGCCGCCGCCGCCGCCGCCGCCGTCACCGCCGCCGCCGCCCTCCCGGCCGTGCCCCCGCTACCACGTGGCGCACACCTACCACCCGCCGGCGGTCGCCGCGACGGCGGCCGCCACCAAAACGGCCGCCGCCGCCGCCGCCGGCGGGCGGCGCATTGGCGTTGGCGTCCACGGGCGGACGGCGGGGGCGGCGGCGGCGGCGGCGACAGCGGCGGCGCCGTCGCCCCCCCCGCCGCTGCGGTCCTCCCGCGCGGCGGTTGCCGCGTGGCTCGCCGCCTCCCCCGCCCCACCCCCCGTCGCCCACTCGCGGCACGCGCGGGCCAAGGGGGCTGCCGCCGCTGCGCTGGCGGCGGCGCCGCCGTCCATGGCGGGCGGCGGCGGCGGCGGCGGCGGCGGCGGCGGCTGCGGGGGCGGCTCTCTGGCGCCTTCCCTGCCGACGCGCGCCGCGTCTGCGGTGGCCGGCAGCGGCGCCGTCTATGCGACCGCCGCCGCCGCGGCGGCGGCGGCGGTGGCGGCGGCGACCGCCGCCGCCGCCGCGTCGGTGCGGAGTGTGGGTGGGGGTGGCAGCCGAAAGGGCGGCGGCGGCGGCGGCAGCCGCGGCGGCGGCAGCCGCGGCGGCGGCGGGGGGAGTGTAAAGAGCTGCCGGCGGGCACCCGCGGCGGCGTCGGTGGCGCCGTCGCCGCCGCCGTCCTCGTCGGCGCAGCCGGCGGCGACAGCAACGACAGTGGCGGGGGGCGGGGCGGCGGGGGGGGGGGCGGCGGGGGCGGCGGCCGGCGGGCGCACCCAGTCGGCGCTGACCGTCATCCGGAGTGCCAACGCGTCGACGGTGCGGGCGGCGGCGGCGTCGCGGTGCGGGTGCAGCGGCTGCGCGGCGCCGCCCGCCGCGCGGGTGCGGGTGGCCGCGTGGCTCGCCGCGGGCCACGGCGCCGTCGCGGGGGGTGCCGCCGGCGGTGCCGACGCGGGGGAGGGGGGGGGGGAGCACGCCGGGGGGGGTGGGGGGAGAGCGGGGGGGTGGGGGGGGCGGGGGGGGGGAGGGGGGGGCGCCCGCGGCGGGCTGATGAGCGGCGCCGTCGAGGCGCTGGGCCCCGAGTGGGAGCGCCGCGTCTGGCGGTGGCACCTGCCGGGGGACGGGCGGGACGAGGGGGAGGGCAACGCGTGGGAGCTCCCGGCGGGGGGGGGGGAGGACGTGCTGCAGGCGCTGGCGCTCGCCCACTGAGCAGGGAACGGCGGGAAGGGGGGGGGGGGGGGGGCGGTGGGGGGGACGGTTGGGGAGGGGCAGGGGGGGGGGGGTGAGCGGGAGGCGGCGGGGGGGGGACGGGCGGGACCAAGAGGCAGGGAGGTCTACGACGGGAGCGACACGAGCGGCAAACGCATATGGGGGGGCTGGCTATATAAACACGCGACAACGGAAAAAAAAAGAAAAAAAAAAAAAAAAAAAAAAAAAAAAAGACACACACGCGCGGAAGGCGCAGGCGAGGCGGGCGCTTTGCCCCGCGCGCGTGCGTCGCGCGGCCGGCGGCGGGGCGGGGCGGGGCGGGGCGGGGCGGGGCGGGGCGCCCGTGGCGTGCGCGAGCCGCCCCGATGCGGGGGGGGCGCCGCCGCTGTCCGCCCCACCCACGGCCACGAGCAATGGCCGCCGCCGTCACAGCCGGGTGGCCCGACGCTGGGGGGGGGCGGCTAGCAGGATGGGAGCAGGTGCAGGAGGAAGGGGGGGAGGGTGTCACCGCGTGGCGCCCAGCGGCCGCCGCGGGCGCAACCCGCCAGGGAGGGGCATCAACCGCCTTCAGGGGTGGGCGGCGGCGGTGGGCCGGTCGGATGCCGCCGCCGCCGCCACCGCCGCCGCCAATGGTATCGGCACCGCCACCGCCACCGCCACCGCCACCGCCACCGCCACCGCCACCGCCACCGCCACCGCCACCGCCACCGCCACCGCCACCGCCACCGCCACCGCCACCGCCACCGCCACCGCCACCGCCACCGCCACCGCCACCGCCACCGCCACCGCCACCGCCGCCACCACCGCCACCATCGTCTTGCCCAGGCCGTCACCTACCGCTGCCGCCACTGCCAACCGCAGCCCCGGGGCCGGGCAAAAGCCTCGCGCGGCCCGCCCGCAACCCCCCCCACCTGCCGCGGAAGCGGGGTCCACGGCCGGCATAGCGCGGGAGGCGACCCGCGCCAGCCGCCGACGGGTGCGACGCGCCGCCGTTCCTGTGCGTCCCACACACGGGGGGGGTGGAGGGCGCCCCCCCCCCGCGGGGCGGGACATCCGCCGCAGCACTGCAGTGGGGGTCACGCGCGGCGGCCGCCAGGGGTCAACGCACATCCCCAGCTGTGGCGCCCACCGTCGTGCCGCCCATCAGCGTCACCCCGCCGTCGCACCGCACCGCACCGCACCGCACGGGAAAGGCACCACGAACTGCTTGCCCGCCCCGCCGCGACGGTCCACCCGCCCCGCCCGCCCCGCCGCCTGACCGGCCGTCCGGCCGCCCGGTCCCAAGTCTGGCAGCTCCATGGGCGAACACGCGCCATGAAACCCCCGTGGATGCCGCGGCAAGAAGCGCTCGCCGCCCCCGGCCGTTAGGCTGAACCACAACACAAGGGGGGGGGTAGGTGGGCCGCCTGCGACGCCCAAGCCCCTTCGGCCCACCCCCTCGTTCGCCCACCCGCTCGCTCCGCGGGCCGGGCGGCGCCCTCCCCCCCCTCCGCCCACCACCCCCGGCGCGTCGCGGCGGTGTGTGCCATTTACCGCGACAACGGGCGGTCGCCCTGCCGGATGGCCCGGTACACCCGCAGGCGGTGGAGGGCGCGGAGCTCGGCGAGGACGTACGCCCCCCTGTGGCGAGCGGCGACCGCGTCAGCGGGTGCCGCAGCGGCTGCAGCTTTAAAGGCGCGCCGCAGGCGGTCGAGGGCAACGGGGACGGGCGTCCCCGCCGCGGCCGCGCCGTACGATGTGAGCGCGTGGTGGAGGAGCTTGTACAGCGTGCGGGGGGGGGGGGGAGCACTCATGGTGTCGTGCCAGTGCGGGAGTCCACGAGGAGAGGGAGGGTTGGCAACGTGGTGGGTGGCCGCCTGGACGAGGAAGACGCGTGTGCTCTGTGGCTTGAGGCAGGGCCGACGTGTGGGGGAGAGCGCGACGCCACGAGGTAGGCGATGGAACGGCAGAGACACAACCGACGAAGAAATAAGTCACGGCTCTGTCGTTGAACCCATTAATTGTTAAGCGACGACCAATGCCACTATATAATTTCTAAATTGTGGGAAACGCTTTCATTACAGTCTCAGCCTCATTGACCACGGTCACTTATTGAGGGGTGAATGAATCCTGAGGAGCAACGATTGGCCGTTTGGTGCACACTGCGCCCTGCTTGCCGACAGAGCACGCTCGGCCTTCCCATCGCGTACACGCCAGCGAGACGGCTCAGCCTCGGTCGCCAGCATTCACCCCAGTCGTGGAGAGGCGGGGGGTGGAGGCCAGTGGACGGCCTGTGGCGGCACGAGTCATCGCGGCGCGCGCCAGCGCGGGGGGCGTCAGCGGATCCTCACCGTCCTCATCCCCCTTCAGGGTTGTGACCCGATCGGCGTGTCCATTGCCCGTCCCGGTGGTTGCGCCCCCTTCGCGCGGGTCGGTTGGGTTTTGTGCCGCTCCCCACTCCGCCCCCCGCGCGCGCGGGTGCACCGCCACCCACCCGGGCCGTTGTGGTAGCGGCACTGCCGCTGACGACGGGCACCATGGGCGTCATGGTGGCTTCCATCGTCCCGAGCAGCGCCGCGGCGGCGCTGTCCCTGTTGGAGGAGCCAGAGTCGGAGCTCCAGTCCCACGCGCTGCGCTCCCTCAACGTCCTGGCCGACGTATTTTGGCCCGAGATCTCCTCGGCTGTGCCCAAGATCCAGGAAATGTCCGAGGACAGCGCGTTTGTCGACAAGAGCCTCGCCGCCCTGGTGGCGGCCAAGGTCCTTTTCCACCTGGGCGAGCTGGACGAGGCCTTGGTGTACGCCCTGTCGGCGGGGGAGAAGTTTGACGTGGCGGCCGACACGGAGTTTGCCAAGACACTCCGCGCCCGCTGCATTGACGACTACATTGAGCAGATGGCGGCGGAGGAGGCCGAATCGACGGCCGCGGCGACCGCGGGGGCCTCTATGGGCAACGGTATTGCGGAGGAGTCGGTGCTGCCGCGCAAGCAGCTCCAGTCCGAGATGAAGGCCGTATTTGAGCGGGTTGTCGAGGAGTGCATCAACAACGGCCGCGTTCGGGAAGCTATTGGCGTGTCACTGGACGCTCGCCGCCTCGACTGTGTGGAGGCGGCCATCACGCGCGGCTGCAAGGGGCCACAAGAGCGCGCCGACGCGCTGGCCTATTGCTTTTCGTGTGCACAGGTACGTTGGGCGGCGAGGTTCGGGGCCTACATGGCCGTCTTGTCCGCCCAGTTTTATTGCCTGAGCTGTTCTATGCAATGGGATTGCTCCCTTGTGGCCGCTGCTTCTTGTATTTGACGATCTCTCATGGGCGTGTGTGACGGACACGACTCTGACGCTCCTCTTTTTTGACCTGTGGTGCCACGGTTCGTCTTTCCCGTTCTGTGCTTGATGTGATCCCGTCACAGCGCCTGCTCTCCAGCCGGAGTTTCCGCAAGCGAGTGCTGCGCCTGGTGGCCGACTTGCATCGCAAAGAGGATGTTCCGCGTGAGGTCGTCATTGCAGATTGCCTGGCGCACCTCAGTGACGCAGGCGGTGTCGCAGAAGCGCTGGTGCGGTTGGTGACGCCATCGGGTGACGCCGAGTCGTCGACCGATGCAGACACGCAACGCGAGCTGATCGCCTTGCAGATTTGCTTCGACATTGTCGACAACGACCACCCTCACTTTGCGATCCGGGTGGCTTCGTTGCTACCGCAGTCGCAGCCCCAGCCGGCCGCCCCTGCATCTGCCCTTCCTGCCATCCGCGAGTCAGAGGCACCTGAAGGTGCGGACGAGGACGCTGCTGCCATGGCCGTGGACAGCGCTGCGGTCGTGGCGAATGGCGATACTGCTGCATTGGCTTCGCTCGACGCCGGCCAGCTCTTAGACTCCAAGCTGAACAAGCTGCGTACCGTCCTGTCGGGCACGACATCGTCCGCCCTCGCGCTCCACTTTTTGTGCTCGCTCAATGGCGCTGACACGTACGCTCTCCGCAAGGTCAAGTCGTCGCTGGACAGTCGGTCGTCGGTCGGCCACTCGGCGCTCGTCTTTGCTAACGCGCTTGCACACGCGGGTACGGCGATTGACGGTTTTCTGCGTGCTAACCTGGACTGGCTGCGTCGTGCTACTGCGTGGGCCAAGTTCTCGGCGACGGCTTGCCTCGGCGTCATCCACGCCCGCCATTCAACGGCGGCTGTCAGGCTGCTGTCTCCGTACCTGCCTCCCGCTGGCGGGCCAGCCCCGCCAGTTGGTGGCGGGGGCCCGACTTCAGCGTCTTCGTCGTCCTATTCGGAAGGAGGTGCGCTCTACGCACTGGGTTTGATTGCTGCGACGTCGGGGCGCGCGGCGCCTCTTGGCCCCAACCGGGAAAGTGGCAGCACGTACCTGTTGGCCGCTTTGCGCTCGGCGATGGGCAGCCCTGTCGTGGAGCACGGCGCGTGTCTGGGCCTCGGTCTGGCGTCCATGGCATCGTGGGATGGCGACTCTGCCAGCGAGGAATATGATGCTCTCTGTGAGACGCTTGCTGGTGACGACGCTGTTGCTGGTGAAGCGGCCGCGCTCGGCATTGGCCTGTTGGGGTTGGGTTCTGGTTCGGAGCTGGCTGTGAACACGTTGCTGGCGCAGGCACGCGAGACGGCTCATGAAAAGCTTGCTCGCGGCTGCGCATTGGGCCTGGCCCTGCTCTCGTACGGTCGTGAGGAGGCGGCAGAGGGGCTGATTGACACGATGTCTGCCGAGTCGGACGCGTCCATTCGGTACGGGGCGCAGTATGCTGTGGGCCTGGCGTACTGCGGGACTGGCGACAACCGCGCTCTTCGCCGTCTGCTGAACGCTGCGGTGGCAGACGTGAACAATGACGTGCGCCGCGCGGCGGTCCTTTGTCTCGGCTTTGTTCTCTTCCGTCGCCCTGAGTCTGTCCCGTCTACCACTGCGTTGCTTGCTGAGAGCTGTCACGCACACGTTCGGTACGGTGCAGCCATCGCCCTGGGCATTGGCTGCGTGGGTACCGGACTGCCAGCTGCTGTGCGCATGCTGGAGCGGCTTAGCGGGGACTCGGTGGACTTCGTGCGGCAAGGAGCGCTTCTGGGCCTTGCGCTCGTACTCATGCATCACAGCGAAGCCCGCAGCGCGGCGGCTGGGTCAGCGCGGAGACTGTTTGCTCGGACAGCGGCGGACAAGCACGAGGACGTTCTCACCAAGTTTGGTGCCGTCATCGCCGGTGGTCTTATTGACGCCGCTGGGCGCAACGGTGTGATTGCACTGGTATCTCCTGCCGGTCACGTGCGCATGTCGGCTGTCGTAGGCTTGACGCTCTTCACGCAGTACTGGCACTGGTTCCCGCTGGTGCACTGTATTGGACTCTCTCTCCGCCCTGCTGCCTTGACCGCTCTGGACGCGTCCCTGCGTATGCCCAAAATGGATGGCGAGGCGGGTGCGTCGACCGGCGGCGATGCTTCCTCCAAGGAGTCTCCCATGTGCCTCATGACTGCTCCTCGTGGAATGTTTGCGTATCCTCCGTCCGGGCCTCCTGAGACTGCCAAGGTGGACGCCCCCGCGCCTGCTGCGGTCCTCTCCATCACTCTCAAGGCCCGCAGCCGTGAGGCCCGCAAGGCTCGTACCAAGTCTGCCGCAGCTGCAGCTGCGGCGTCGAGCGCTCCTGCCGCCAAGGATGGCGAGGCAGGTAGCGCTGCTGCCGCAGACGAGAGTGCTGATGTTGACATGGTGGTGGAGTCGGGCACGGTGGATACTAGCGACAGTCCGTCTACGGATGGCCCGGCCACGCGCACGCGATCTCGGGCCAAGTCGACTGGCGGTGACACCTCAGCGGATGACACACCGAAAAAGCCTGATGTGAAGGACGGTGCAACAGACTTGGACTCAGCCATGGCGGATGAGGAGACTGACGACAAGAAGTCGTCGGCGAAGAAGGGCAAGAAGAAGAGTGTCAAGATTGCGGAGGACGGCAAGGCCACTGCTGACGGTGAAGGTTCCTTGGCGGCCTCTGGTGAGAACACTTCTGGTGCATCGAGCACCCCTGCCGCGCCATCCGTAGAGACACTGCCGCTGCGGAACCCGAGTCGTGTGCTTCCTGGTCAGGAGAGCTACCTGCGTTGGGCATCTCCGCGCTGGCGCTCGGTGTCGCCCTCTGTGGCAGAGCGCTACACTGGCGTGGTCATGGTGCGCGACGCAGCGGAGGACAAGTCTACACCACAGTACGTGGAGTTGATCGGGGCTGCCGCGGCGGCTGCTGCTGCTGGGGAGCCCCCGGCGGAGGCGGCCGCGGCGGCCCCTGTGGCGTCCTCGTCGGTTCCTGCGACTCCTCAGCAGCCACCGGCGCCACCTGCGCCTTCGAGCAACACTGAAGAGGCTGCACAGACACCGCCGCCGCCGCCACCTGCGGACTCGTCCGATCCGCCGGCTGAGTCGTAGACCCTTGTTTCGTGTGCATGATATTGGCTTTCTACTTGTACTCTCGTTCTGGTCGTCCAACGCTGCCATTGATGCGGGTCGTGTCGGCTTTCGATACCGTGAGTTTGGTGTGTCGCCATTGTCTGTGTAACTTGTGATTCGTGGTGGGAGTATGGTGGGCAATCTCGACGCCTCTCTCCTCTCCTCTCTTGTATTCCGTCTGCTATTTTGGGCGTATGTTTTTTGTGTCTGTCATCTCGTCGACCGCGCAGTGTTCTATCAACGGGTACCTACATCTTCGTGCAGAGTTGCGTTGACGGCTTCTTTAGGGATTGCAGCCTTCTCGATGTACATCTTCCTGCAGAGCTGCGTTGACGGGTTCTCTAGGGTTTGCAGCCTTCTCGATGTAGGCCTTTAAGACCCCATGAGGGCCGACTTGCACAGTAAAACAGGTTCTTGACGCACTGCACCGTGCGACGCACAAATCTAATATCTTTGAAGCTTGAAGCCTTCTCCAAGCGCTGCTGGTATCGCAAGCAGGCAGAAATCGGAACGAGTGTCCATCTATGCGTCGACCTCATCTGCCAGGGAAGGGGGTTGAGGTACACCTTTCTCTCGTATATCACAGCTGTGCCGCCACGCGTCAGTCTTGTCGTTGCAGCACGGCCAGGTAAGCGGCTTGGGGGACCACCACGCGACCGTGCGCTTGCATGCGCTTCTTGCCCACCTGCTGCTTCTTCAGCAGCTTCTTTTTGCGCGTGATGTCCCTGCGACGGCCGCAAGCACGAGAGCACCTCAAGCAGCCCACACACTCTAGTGATGATGACCCAGACAGTGCCGTTAGTCAGTGCTTCACCCGTGCCCACGTCACCGCAGCTGGCCTCCACACCCCACACTCGTCCTCCATAACACAATACCGACCCACGTGTCCTCGCTTGGCACGCTTTGCAAAAAACCAGCTGCACCGCGTCCCCCAATACGTACCCGCCATAGCATTTTGCTAGGACATTCTTGGACATGGCCGCAATGTGCTCCGACGCAATCACCCGCCCGCCCACCGCCACCTGCACGGCAACCTTGAAGAGCTGCCGGGGGAGGGCTTCGCGAAGTTTGGCCGCCACCGTCCGCGCCCGGACCGACACCTCGGAAGTGTGCGCAACGCTGGCGAGGCCGTCCACAGGCTCGCCCGCGACCAGCACGTCCATCCGCACCACATCGGACCGCCGCCAGCGGCTGCGGCCGTGGCTCATGGACGCGTACCCGCGGGAGCGTGACGCAAGGGCGGCGTCGAAGTCACACACCAGCGACGCGAGGGGCATCCAGTAGCAGAGTAGCACCTGCCCAGGATCGTCGGCGGCGGCGGCGGCGGCGGCGGCGGGAGCACCCGCCACACCCCCCTGGCCGTCGCTCCCACCACTGCCGTTTCCAGGGGCGGCTGTCACCGTGGCGGTCGCGTCGTCGACTGCGTCGTCAGTGAGGTAGCGCATGTCCTCCAGCTCCCCCCGCCGCGCCTGCGCCAGCTCCATCACCGCCCCCACATGCTCGTCAGGCACCAGGATGTCACACTTGACAAACGGCTCGTCGACCCCCACCGACCGAGAGGAGGGCAGGTCCGCCGCGGCCGCCACGATGCTGGGTCCGCCACCCGGGCCGGTCCCATCGTGCACGCGGTACGACACGGACGGGGCGGTGGCGGTGAGGGCGAGCCCAAACTCCCGCTCCAGCCGCGCCTGCACCACATCCAGGTGGAGTAGGCCGAGGGCGCCCACCCGCACACCCACCCCCAGAGCGGGGGACCGGTGGGGGGCGTAGGTGAGCGACGCGTCATTGAGCTGGAGCTTGGCTAGCGCAGCGCGGAGCTTGGCATAGTCCCCCCCGCCGTCGCCGCCGCCGCCACCCCCGCCGTCGGGCGAAGGGTACAGCCCGCAGTACACAACAGGACGGGGGCGCGCGTAGCCTGCCAGCGGCGCCGCTGCAGGGCCCAGGCCACAGCCCGTCGCGTGCGTGAGTGTGTCCCCGACGCGGGCGTCGTGGACCCGCCGCAGGGCGGCGGTGACGTACCCAATCTCGCCGGTCCCGAGCGACGGGGTGGACGTCTCTGTCGGGCTCAGCACCCCCACGCTGTCCACCACGTGCACAGAGGGGCCGCCACCGCCGCCGCCGCCACCGCCACCCCCGGCCTGCTTGGACCAACTATCCCCGAGGCTGGCCGACGGAAGGCCCGCGCCCACGTCCTCGTCGTCACCCTCTTCGGCGGCGGCGGCTGCTTCCGCCGCCACCTCGGCAGAGCCGTGCATAAGGACGACGCGGTCGCCCTTGCGGACGCGGCCACTGACCACGCGCAGGAGCATCACGACGCCGCGGAAGGGGTCGAACCGGCTGTCAAAGACCAACGCGCGCAGCGGGAGGTCCTCCCCAGTCCCCGGCACCAGCGCCGATGGTGGGGCGCGAGCCAGCGAGGTAGGCGACGGCATCGCAGCACTGGCACGCGTGGACGGCGCGGCCTCGACGGGCTGTTCCCTTACCAGCGGCGGGGGTACGCGCGCGAGGATGGCGCGAAGCAGCTCGTCGACCCCCTCCCCCGTCCGCGCCGACGTGACGACCACATCCCCCACAGGCGTACCCGTCAGGCGCGCCAGCGCCGCCGCCACCCCCGGCACGTCTGCTGCGGGCATGTCCACCTTTGTCAGTACCGGCAGGAGCGGCACCCCTGCCGCGCGGGCCATGGCCGCCACCGCTAGCGTCTGCGCCTGGGGGCCCTGGCTGGCGTCCACGAGCAGCAGTGCGCCCTCAACCGCCGCCAGAACCCGAGACGCTTCGTGCGAAAAGTCCGAGTGGCCAGGCGTGTCCAGCAGGTTGATGTGGTAAGTGCGCGCGGGGGGGGTGGGGGGGTGTCCCGCTGGCGGCAATATAAATACAGCCGATGGCTCTAAGGGGGGGCGGGGGCCTTCCCCCACCACACCACCCGCGCCAGACGCACCCCGCGGCGGCAGCGGCGGCGGCGGCGACACCGCCGCTGCGACGCGCATCAGCACAGCCCGAGCCTTGATGGTGATTCCACGCTCCCGCTCCAGCGGCATGTCGTCCAGGAAGGGAGCATCCTTGGAGAGCGACGATGGCGGCACCGTTGCGGTGCGGCGGAGGAGCGCGTCGGCGAGGCTGCTCTTCCCGTGGTCCACGTGCGCTACGAGCGCCACGTTGCGGATGGCAGCGGGGGGGGGCTCGGCCACCAGGGGGGGGGCGCCGGCTGCCGCCGTCGCCGCCAAAGACGGCTCCGGCGAGCGCCCGGCTCCAGTGGACGCCGCCGCTCTCCTGCGGGCACGGGAAAAGGGGGGGGGACGGAGCGGGGGGGGGGGCAGCAGCCGCCGAGCCAACGCCCCGAGCCGCAACGCCGCCACGGCCATTTCCCCCCCCCGGGCCAAGGGGGGGGGGCGGCGTCTGCCGAGTCAATGGGGCCGCGGCGACAGCTGCGGCTGTGTGCCGCACCAAAGGAGTGGGTGGAACTCGGTGGAGCACTATGGGGGGGGCCCCACACAGGTGGGGTTGACACAGAGGAGGGCGGGGGGACAAAGACCGTGGCCGTCCAGACCGCGGATCAAAAGATGGCAACGCGGAAATTCGGAGTCTGACGTTGCCGTTTGCATCGTCCGTAATTTTATCCCTCCGCCCTCTCTGCCCACGCTCGGGTCGTGAGGTCGCACGCTAGGACATCTCAGCCCTTTGTCACCAGGCGGCCTCTGGACCCCGTCATAGCGAGGTGCATGTAGAAGGGGAGATGGTAGCCTCCTTCCTGAGCGTCAGCTCATATCCAAGCCGCAGCCCATACGTGCACAAAAAGCCTTGCAGTGCGTCGGGCTTCTGACCGCCGCCGCCACGCACTCGGCGGCGCCCCGGTCGAGCCGCACGGCCCTGGGCAAGCCCCAGGCTACCACTGCAATGCACAACAAGCTCAAGTCGGTCCGGATAAAGCATCGTCTCATCCAATGTCTTCTTTAAGACCCCTCGGTGCAGCCCCCCCACGCCTATGCCACCGGCTTCTCCTCATCTTCTGCCAACGCCACACCTACCGCCTTGATCAGGTCGGGGTACACGGCCCCCCCTGCTGCGACAATACCACCTTTGTTGCCCATACTCCGACCCCGACCAAACGCCAGCGCCGCGCCCGTGCCGTCGCTCACCACCCCCCCCGCCTCAGTGACGACGAGCGCGCCAGCCGCGTGGTCCCACACGTTCTCCACGTATCCCCCGCGGGGGAAGCGGAGGAACGCGTCCACATCACCGCGCGCCAGGAGCCCATACTTGGCCTGCGAGTCGACCCGCACCGCCGGGGCAGTCACACCCAGCAGCGCCGCGATGCGAGCAGTGAGGGCGTGGCGGCTGTGGGCCGCCTCCACGCTCTGGGATAGCCGCGCGGCGGGAGTGACCCCCCCCGTTGCCGCGTGGATGCGCTGACCGGGCGGGGGGAAGGGGCCGCGCGGCGCGTCGGCAGCGCCGTCGACCGGCGCGTCGGCAACGTCCGCCTCGGGGAGCTCATACGCCCCCCCCCCAATCGTGGCGTGGAAGAGGGTGCCCAGCTCCCCTGCCGCCACCGCGGCAGCGGCGGCGGCTCCCCCCGGTGGTGGTGGCGGTGCGTCGGCCGCGCCCGAGCGGCCGACGTTGGGGCACCCGAGGACGCCAAGGACCACCTCCCCCCCCTCCACCAGTGCCAGGGCAATACAGTACTGGGCTTGCCGCACAAACCCGCGTGTGCCGTCAATGGGGTCCAGGATCCAGGTGCGGCGGCCGTCGCCGCCGCCGTGGTCACACCGCCCGATGGTGGCGGTGACCGCCGCCTCGGCAGCGGCACCCGGTGCGCCCGGCGAGGACAATGGCGACGCGTGAGCGGCGACCAGTCCAGCCACGCGCGCCCGCAACGCGGGGTCGTCTACCAGCGCAGCCGACGACTCCTCTGCGATAAAGACGTCATCGGGGAAGGCGACGGCGAGCGCGCCCACCACCAACGCCTGGACCGCGAAGTCCGCGACCGTCACGGGGGACGTGTCCGCCTTGGACGCGGGCGCGTCGGCGCCCGCCACCCCACAGTCAGCTTGAACAGAGCGCGCCAGCGCCGACGCCCGTCGGACCGCCTCGAGCGCCACAGCACGCTCTCGGTTCAGCAGGGGGGGGGGGGCAACAGCGGCAGAGCTGACCGCCCGAGGCGGCGGCACTGGGGCACCCATAATGGTGGTGGTGGGGGTGGTGGTAGTGGTGGGGATGGTGGTTGCGTGGTGGTCGTGGGGTGGGATGAAGGGGCGAGTGACGGCAGCGGCGTCAGCGTCGGCGGTGACCCGCCAACGCCAGGAGCCACGAGACGGCCACGGCGACAGAGACGGCCGTGCCGTCGAAGAGGCCCCGGCGACCACCCCCCCACGGCGAGAAGTGGGCTGCGTTAGAGCCGGGGGGGCAGACAGAAAGGCGAGGGGGCGACGCACACCCCCGCAGCCGCCGCCGACGCCCACCATCTTACACGGCAGACCGGGCAGGTACAGGCCAAGCCGGCGTTGGGGGCGGTCGCGGCACGGCTCACGGGGAAATAAACAGACGCCGCGGGCGTGCCTTCGCGCGGGCACAAGGAGGGGGGGCAGGGGGCGACGCGACGCACCAGCGCGGGGATGTCGCGGACGTTGGGCGGCACAGAGGCGACAACAGCACCACAAATTTGGGGTGATGAAAAAGGGGTGGGTGACCGCGTCGTGGTGGGGGGCCAAAGGGGGTGCGAGCCTCGATGGAAGGGAGTATGGCCTACGCTGTCGTGGTCGTCGGTCAGGGTGGGGCTGGCGAGACAGCGTCGGTCCACCGCGGGCCGGCGCATCACTTGGTGCTTGGTGCCCCCTCCCTCGGCAATTCGATGGCGTCGGGGGGATGGAAGCGGGGTTGGAATCACATTAATGTATGTACTGTATGGAATACTCATGCATTGTCAATTCATCCTGCTTTTTCGCTGAGGTACTGTGGGTGCACTCTTTGTTGTCAAAGCTTACGAGTCGTGGGTGCACTCTTTGTTGTCAAGCTTACGGGCATCCCAAACTTCCCGCCCTCGGCGACAGGGAAGAAACACCGCGACGACAGGGCGGAACACAACCACAGCCGTACGGTGCGCACCTACAGATACACATACGAAAGACACATTCATTGTTTGCGGCCGCCTTCGTAGCAGCACCCTCCCAACCTCGCCGCCGAGAAAGTCCGCGGCGGGACCGCTACCCACCGCCCCACCCACCTTTCTGCCCCGCCTGGCCACGTTTCCTGTGCAACGAGGTCTGCCTCCCAGGCGGCTGTGCGTCGCCCCCTTCGGCGTGCCGGTCGCTGTCCACCCCCGCCTCCCGTCCGCGCCCGCTGTTGTTCCTCAGCCACCTCCCGCTGGCCATGTTCGCGCCCTTTCCGGCGTTTGCCCAGGCCGTGGCGGCGGGTGCCCGCCGCGTTGCGGCCTACCACCGCCCCCGGCGGTGGGGGACGACCCGCCCGGCGGTCACCGCCGCGTCCATGCCGCCCCGACGGGCGTCGCGGCGGGTGTCGGCCGCGGCGGCCGTGGCGGCGACGCCGCCACCCCCTGGCGGCAGCCCGCCACCGCGCAAGCGTCGTGCGCGCGCAGTCCCGGCGGCCGACACTGCGCCTTCCGCCGCGGCCGCTGATCCTGCCGCCGCCGCCGCTGCCGCCGCCAATGCCGGTGGGCCGGCGGCTGCCGCCCCTGCCCCTGCCGCCGCCCCCATTGTTGACGACCGTCCCCGCTGTCGGTGGGTGGCGAGCGCCAAGGCCGACGAGGTGGCCTACCACGACGCTGAGTGGGGCCGCCCCCCCCGGGCGACGCTCCCCCCCCCCCCCCTCGGCGTATCGGTGGCCGCCGCGGTGGACCGCCACCACTTTGAGATGATTACCCTCGAGGGTGCCCAGGCTGGCCTCTCGTGGTCCACCATCCTGGCCAAGCGCGCCGGCTACCGCGCGGCGTTTGCCGCCTTTGACCCCGCCGCCGTTGCGGCCATGACGCCCGCCGACGAGGCGGCGCTCGTCGCGGGGCCGCCGGCGATTGTGCGGCACAAGGGCAAGGTCGCGTCGACGGTGGCCAACGCGGCGGCGTTCGGGGCGGTCGCCGCCGAGTTTGGCTCCTTTGACGCGTACCTCCACACCTTTTTTTGTGGCCCCGACCCGCCCGCCGGCTACCCGCCCCCGCCCGGGGTGGTCATCTCGGCAGCGTCGGGCGTGCAGCCGCCCGCGTCTACGGCGGGGAGTGCGCGGCTGGCGGCGGACCTCAAGCGTCGGGGCTTCCGCTTCTTTGGCACCACAACCGCGTATGCCTACATGCAGGCGGTGGGGGTGGTGAATGACCATGACCGTGAGTGCCACTGCTGGGCGGCGGCCGAGGCGGCGGTGGAGGCGTGGCGGGCTGGCGGGGGCGGCGGGGCGGGGGACGACGGCTAACGGGGTGCCATTTTGTTTTCTTCCAACAGGGGGGAGCGAGGGGGTTTGTGGGGTACGTACGCCGGGGGGGGGGGGGGGGGGGGAAGCCACAACAACAAGACAGAGAAATAGAAAAAGGGGGGGCGAAGTGACGCCTTGGAGGGGTGGGGCGGGAGGCTGGCGAGGAGTGTTTGACGAGGGGGCCAGTCTGAGGCGCATTCAGAAAGGGCCTGACACTCCTGCTAAATACCGCCCCCGCCCGCCCCCCTCACACTCGAGTGCTGAGCACTCAGTTTGCCCTCACTGCCGGTGCGACGGCCCCTTCATCCCCGTTCGCGACCGTTCCTCCCCCAAAGCTGCCGATACGATGCTTCCCCCCGCCCCACCCCTCCCCCCCTCCCCCCCCCTCCCATTGTCAGGCCGCCTCATCCTCATCACTGGCGGCAATGGCACCATTGCGGCGGCAACGGCGGTGGCGGTAGCCCGCCGTGGCGCGGAGGTGGTGCTCGGCTGCCGCCGGCCCGATGCGGCTGCCGCAACGGTGCGGGAGGTACGTTTTGGCGGGAGGGGGTGTGGGGATTGGGTGGGGGGGAGCAGGGAGGCGGGTGAGGTGGAATAGGGCTAGACGGCGCTGCTGGAGCGAGGGGATGGGGGGCGCAGGCCGCTGCGGGATGACACGAGGTAGCGGCGCCCTGACCGCCTGACGGTGGCACTGGCCGCGTTGCGCCATCGCGGCGGCGCCGCCCCGCCTGTGTCTCATGCCACCGACCTACCATTCCCCCCCCCCCCCCCCCCCCCCCTCTTCTTCCAGATCCGGGCGGCCGTGCCGACCGCGTCGGTGCGGTCGCTCCCCCTGGACCTCGCCTCCCCCGCGTCGGTCGCCGCGTTTGCCCGCGCCTTTGCGCCGCCCGCCGCCCGGCCGGCGGCGCTGCTCAACGCCGCCGCGACGGGCAACATGGCGGGCGTGTCGGTGCGGCGGCTGTGGCTCGCCCTGACGGGGCGGCCCGTGGCGGCCAATGACGCCGGGGGGGGCGACGGCGCGGGGCACGGCGGGGGGAATGGGCGGGGAGGGGGCGTGGCCCGCCGCCGGCCGCCCCCCGAGCTGGTCATCAATGCCGTTGGCGTTGCCGCCCTGACTGCCGCGGTGGTGGGCGGCGACGCGGCGCCGCCGCCCCCGCCGCTGGTCGTCAACCTCTCCTCCCGCGCCCACCGGCAGGCGCACCTGGCGTCGCTGCTGCGGGCGCTGGAGGGCGCCCCGCCGCCCGGCGGCGTTGTGGGGGCGGCGCGCGCGGCGTTCGGGTACTTTACGTACGCGGATACCAAGCTCGCCAACCTCCTCGCCGTCCGCGCCGCCGCGGCCGACACCACGCGCGGCAGCGGCTCCATCGAGAGGAGCGGTGGCGGTGGTGGTGGTGGTGCTAGTGGCAGCGGTGGTGGTGGTGGTGGTGGTGGTGGTGGTGGTGATGGCGGCGGCGGCGGCGGCGGCGGCGTGGCCGTTGCTGTCCACCCTGGGGTTGTAGCATCTGGGCTCGTCCCCGCCCCCGTGCGGGCGGTGTTGCGGGCGCTCCCGCCGTGGATACGGGCGGCAGTGGGTGGCCGCGACGCGGCGGTGGTGGGGGAGGAGCTGGCAGACCTGCTGCAGCGTGGCTTGGCTGGGGAGGGGGGGGACGGCCTCGTCCATGGGGGTTACTACGTGCCGGGCGGCGCCCTTGGCGCGGTCGGCGGAGCAGTCACCCCCGCGGCGGTGCGCGCGTACGAGCGGTCCATGGACCGCGCGCTGGTGACGTGCGGGTTCGTGTGAGGGTTCGGGGGGAGGGAAGGGGGGGGGGGGGACGCCTGACCTCGCACCGCGCCTCCAAGCAATGGGGCAGGGGAGGGATAGGGGGGGGGTGCTGCGTGGCCGTCGGATGCCCCGCCTTTTGTACAGTCGTTGCCTTGAGGGTCCGGCCCCGGCCAGGTAACGGACACCCGTGGGTGTCGCCGCGCGCCTCTTCGACGGCCGCCAGCAGTCGAGAGCCCCACTGGGTCAACGCGCGCGGCAACTGCCCTGGCACGGAAAAGAGATAAACAAAAACAACGTCGCGTACGGCGTATGTTATGCACACGCCTGTCTCACCGCATGCCCCACAACCCACACCACCACACCCAACTTTGCGCCTTGTCAAGAGAGTATCCCAAGCCGTGCCATGGCCACACCCTATATGCAACCGCTGCCGCGGCAGCCGGCGCGCCCGCATACTGTGCCGCTCGCCGCCCAACCCAAACAAAAAAGAGAAACAAAACGCTCCCCCTCCCCCTTCCTCCCCAGAACTACCATGCACGCCCCCCCGCTGCTCACCAACACCCTCGCTCAGTGGTCGCTCCATCACGGCGACCGGCGCGCGTGGGCCTCACCAAGATGGCCGTTGCCGCCAACTGGGCGCCGCTCCACACGCCGCGGCAAACAGCGGCGACGCGACACGCTTTTGCACCCCACCAGAGCCTGACAGCAGCGGTGACACGAACGGCGCGGGCGCACTCATCGGCCGGGGCACCCCGCCTACGGCCGATGAGCGGCGGCCACCACCGCTGCCGCCACCGTCACGCCGTCGCGGCAGCCGCCCAAGGTCTCCGGGCGATGCGGGTAGGCCGTCCATATTCATGACTCCATCCATTGCGGCGGCGTCGGCATCTGCCTCGGAGCGGTGTGCAGACGGCGGCGTCCCTTTGCCGCCACAATCCTCCACATCCGCCTCGGCGCCATCGTCGTCCGAGTCGGACGACGACAGCGAGTCCGCGTCGAGGTCTGTGCCTTTCAGGGCCAGCGGGGGGACCACCAGACTGCGACTTGCGCCGCCGTGGACGCTGCCCTCAGGGGCAGTCGGGATGATACCGCGGCCACCGCTACCGCCGTCGCCGCCGCTGCCGCCAACGTTGCCGCCCATGGCGCCTCTGCCAAGGCTGCCGCCGACCACTCGCCGCCGACCAAGTATCGGCTGCGGCCGCACAATCCAACGAGCGGCTGGGAGCTGGGGGGGGGCAAACCCGCCGTGCGTCGGACCCGACAGCGCATCCGGCGTCATGGGCGAGCCGCACACGCCGCTTGCCACTGCCCGGGCCACATCCACCCTCTCCTGCACCCCGAAGGTGGCGGTCAACAAAGGCCGCACGTCATCCAACGTGGCGAGGGTGGTCAACAGCGGGATGAGGTCCGCCAGCGCAGTGTCGTCCGGGTCGCCCACCCACGTGTTGATGGGCACCCCGTTCGGGACGTCCCACCCAAACGCCGACGGCAGGTTATCTACAATCACCATCCGCGCCCGGTCCCTGCCGAGGACACCCAAGTCCTTGACAAGGCCGTCGCCGACAGGGACGCACGACTCACGACAAAGACGGGCAGTGAGGAGGCCGGAAGGGTCCAGCCGATCAACCACTTTGTCTGCGTACGCGCGCTGTGCGGCCGTGAATAGGACCACCTCGTACAAGCGAGCCATCTCGGTGAGGAACGCCGTTACTCCAGGGCGCACCCTCACGTACACACGCATCGTGGTGGATGACGCTGCTGCCGTACGGCCACCGACGCTGCATCCTCGCCCAGCCCCCGCGCCCGCCGCCACACCGCCAGCGACCGGCACATAAACGCAGGTGGAAGGCACCGGGGAGCCGTCGGGCAGAAACCCCCGTGGCGGTTGCAACGCTGAGTGGACCAGCGTCTCGTCCAGGTCCAGCACTAGCGTCGGCCGGCCACGCCCGCCCGGCGGCTGCGGCGGCAGCGCCCGCGGTGGGGCGGCACGGGACCACGGCGCCGGCGGCGACGGGAGCGCCGCCATAAATGTATAGGCGTCAGCAACGTGCGCGTCGGTGGCGGCCGGCACCGCCGCCGCGCCGGGCACGGGCGCGGGCGGCGACGGCCGGCCGCGACGGCAGACACCCCCAACGCCACCCCCCGACCGGCCGGTCCGCACCATCGTGGGCGGTGGCGACGATGGGCAGTTGAGGGGCGGCAGGTTGGCCGCACACGCCCCGACCGCACGGGCAAGGTCGGCAGCGGGGACGCCCGCCAAGGGGTCAGCAGCGCCACCACGGCCAGCGTGGACGCCGTTGACGGGCGCCGACATGGGCGGCGGCAGGGGCGTCACCAGTGGTGATGCCATTACGGCAGTTGGGGGGGGGACGACCCACCGAGAAAGGGTTGAGAAGCAGAAAAACGACAGAAAGGGATACGGCCAGGGGTCGCGGGGGGGGGTGCGGAAGGGAGGTGAGTGGGGGGGACTGCCCAAAAGGAGAGAGGTAGGTAGGGGGGATGACCCAAAGGGGACAGACGGAAAGGTTGAACAGACGGAGGAGGCGCTCTCCTACCGACCTGTCCCGTGCTCTGCGAGACGGGCGCGAGCAATGCCAGGAGCGCAAACACCGTCGGGAAAACCCAAACCAAACGCTGGCACCCCAACGACGCCAGCGACAGTGCAGACGCAGTCGCACACGCAGCGGCAGTGGCGGCAGTGGCGGCGTCGGGAGGGCGGCCGAGCAGCGTCTGGGAAGCGGCGGACACCACCGCGGCAAGTCCACCAGCCGCCGCCGCGGGCGCCAATACGGGAAAACGCGTGAAACCACACGTGAGCGGCGTCACAGTCACAGCCAGGCGCCGGGTGGGGGCCGGGCGTAAGGTGGCGGACTGGCGTAGCGGCGCGGCGGGGACCCAAAGCACAACAACCCCCTCCTCCCTACCAGCCGTCACCCCCTACTGGTAACGAAACGCGGGGTGACACCGTGCACGCGTCGTAGGGCCCGAGTGGCGACGAAGTGGGCACACCAGAAAACGACCAGGAGGGGGGAGGGGGTTGCTGGCCCGCGGCCCCGACGATAGCTGCACCTCCCGCGCACCCCCCCCTCTGGAGAGCTCTCCGACACCCTCCCCCCTCCCCCCCTCCCCGCGACCGCCTCCCGACCGCCGTCGAGGAGCGCTCCTGACCACGACACACCCGAATGGCAGGGCGGCGGTGGTCGAGAAGGTGGCGGTGGCGGCGGCGGCAGCGGCGGCGGCGGGGGGCCGCCGGGGTCACGCGGATGACTGTGGCGGCGGGGGGCGAGCGCACGCAGCAGCGTTCACACACCGTGGACCGCGCGTCACGAGCCGCCCACGCGGCTCTGGCGGCACGGTCCGACGTGTGGGGCATGCGCCAGCGCACCCACTCCCCGGCCCCCCCCCACTCGCGCCCTCCCTCGCAGCCTCCCCCGCTTTCATCATGGGCCCGGCCCGAGCTGCCTCCGGCCAGTGCCTGCGCGGGCGGGGCATTTGGGCGCGCGTCGGGAAGGCGCCGGCGCGGGCCACGACGCCGACCCCCTTTTCAGGCCGCCGAGGGCGCGGCCGGGCGAAGGACAGCAACGACCGGGGCCCTGGACGGCGAGGTGGACGGCAGCATCCCCCTCAAGACCACTTGCGGGGGGGGGGGGAGGGCGCATGGCCCGACTGTCAATCGAGATCCCTGGCTTGGCGGCGGGGAGCACGTGGATGCAAAATATCAAGGGAAGCTTTGGAGCGAGACGCGGGGAGGTGGCGCCAGAAATCGGAATTCAAACCGCCTCCAGCCCAATCAAGACCGTTCTTGGACCAGTGCCATGAATGGCCCGATTTTTTTGCTGCCCCCAGTCATTGGGCTCCACCCTCCACAAGCGTGGTTTGCTTTCCAGCCACGGCCTGCCATGGCCACCCATTCTTCTCTGAGGGGAGTCACCTGCAAGTGAAGTTCCCGACGCCTTGCAGGGCGGCCGAAATTCCCCCCACTGGAAAAATGTTTTCACACGTGTGTCACGCTGAACCTCTTCCCTGCGACTCGAGGCGGAGACTGCGGAGACGCATCGCGGTGAAGACGCCGAGCTCGGCTTCAGTCACAAGCGGCTATATATCAGTTCTCCCAATTTTGTCCCATGTGGACAAGAGCAAGAGCAAACTGTGTTTGACCAATGATATGACTCAGATGCTGCCTCTCTGGCCAATGACTGCTTATGTTGCCTCACAGATGGGTCAAACATTGGCATGGTGAACACCGTGCCAAGCACCAGCCGCCGCAAACTGCGCAGCCGCCCCAGCTCCCGCGCCGTCTCTAGTAGCAGAACAAGGCGCTCAGATTCCACCAAGAGGTAGATCAGCGTCTGCTGCAGCGACGCGGAAGCGGCTACGGCAGCGACGAGCTCTTCCATGATCTCCGTGGGAGAGTCAAGGACGGACAGCAGTCGTAGCCGCTGGGGCTTGAGGCCTGCTGGCCAGCCTCCCGAGCCACTCAGACCAGTTCAACACATGTAGCGTGAGGTCCTTCAGGCCGTACAGGGCGGTGCCGGTGGCGGCCACAAATGAACCCACATCCACTGGCCAGAGAGAGAGCACCTCGACGGCTCCGGAAGCAGGGTGGCGCGCTACCGCCGCTCCATCTACCGCCATGGACGCTTCCGTCCTGTCCGAAGGGATAAACAGGTGACGCGGCAGGGCAGCCGTGGCGGCAAGCGCCGCCTCGGCCGCTGATCTAGGCATGCGGGGAAGTCCCAGTGCAACGAGGGAGCGGCCACTCAAGGCGGTAGCCAGCCCCGACGTGTTCCCCACCGTGGCCCGAACGAAGAGGGAGGTCAAGCTGGGGATCACCGGGAGGCTCAAGGCCGAAAGAGCGCCGGGCGTCAGCGCCCCCCACACCTCTAGGTCATGCAGGTGGCAGATGTTGCTGAGGTCCGCCACCATTAAGGCATCGGCTCGCGTCAGCTGGCCGCGCAGGGACAGCCGCCGTAGAGCAGTGCACACCGCGACGACCGCAGCGGCGCTCAACCTGCTTCGGGGGTGTAGCAGAAGCCACCTTGAAAACGCCGGAAAAATCGATGTTGGATGCCCGGAATCGAACCCACGCCATGGAACATATCATATAGCAAACTGGGCGCCACTGTGGGGTAGGAAGGAGGGGGGCGGAGCTTCCCCACGTCGCGTCTCCACCCACATCTTTGGCGGCAACCGACAAGCTTTCACACGTCCGGTCACTCTTCAAGGAGCATAGTATGACTACTGTATTGGTTTGCTGGCTTTTTTTTTTTTTTTTTTCACTCCCACCGCGGCCGTCGTCTCTCCCTTCCTGGCAGCGGGCGCCATCATGGCCATGATGGTCGTTGTGTCATCGTGTACCGGCAGTGACAGACAAGCTGCGTGCCGCCCGCCCAGGGGGACCATCCCGCTTCCCACTGCCGCCCTGGTCTCCCCGCCCCCCTCCCCCACCCCCCCTTTTTATCCCTCTTTGGCCCTGGGGGCCATCGTCACCTGGAACACAGCCCACCCAGAGAGATAGGGAGCCCCCGCCCGCCGCCCTCGCACCGTTGTGGGGGTCGAAAACCGCCTGTTCATAGGAAAACACTGTGGAATTCGGGTGGTCGCCATCAGGCGCCAGTGGTCGTTATTACCGGGCAGACGGATACGATGACCGCTCGCCCTGACCGGTCATTCGCCCCCCCACGCCCTGCCCACTTTCTGGCTACGAGCCACACCTCACGTCCTTGGTCGCTTGGCCTTGTTCGCCGCCCCCTTCTTCTTCTTCTTCTTCTTGGCGCCCCCCCCGCCAGCCTTCCCCCCCGCCGCGGCCGCTGCCTGCACAATCGCCACCCGCGCGGCGGCGTCGCGAAAGGGGGCGTCATCGCGCTCGGCGAGGGCGTCGGCCCAAAAGCGGAGGCCCGCCTGCCCAAAGCCCACCACCGCCTCCAGCTGGCCCACGCGGTGGCGCATCGCGTCGCGAAGGGCGGCGAGGCGCGCCCGCGGCAGGGCACCCCCGACCACCTGCTCGTGGTGGGAGCGCAGGAGCGACACGCCCACACGGACGAGGAGCTCCACCGACGCGTCGCTGGCGGCACCGGCACCGGCGGCTGGGACACCGCCACTACCACCACCACCGCCGCCGCCGCTCCCGCTGTCGTCGCCACTGTCGTCCTCGCCGTCACCGTCGCCGGCCCCGTCGGCGGGGGCGCCGCCCAGCAGCCGAGCGACAACGCCGAGTAGCCGCATGGCCGCGTGGAGGGGCAGCAGCAGCAGCGCCGCCTCCACGTCAGCAGGCCGGATGCTCTCCAGCGTGACCAGCACGTGCGTGTCGGGGGTGCGGCCGAGGAGCTTGGCCAGCGACACCCGCGGCGCGCCCGTGTCTGGGTCCGCCTCCCCGTCAGCGTCGGTGAGCGCCGCCAGCAGGCGCTCCCCGCCAGCGACCGCGTCGACGCTGCGCTTGACAGGCGCCGACGCCTCGCCGGCGGCGTCGAGGATGGCCGCAACCGCTGACGGCGGGGCACCCACCTCGAGCCCCCCGCGGGCACGGGCGGCGGCGATTGCGTCGTCTGCCTCTATGGCCGTGTCGGCCGCAGCGTCAGCTCGGCGGGCAGCCTCCTCTTCGGGGAAGAGCGGCGCGTCGGTGCGGCGCCAGGTGCGGAGCGCCCCGTCTGCCGACGCCGACGCCAGCAGCTCCCCGTCACCCGACAGCAGCAGCGCAGCCACATCCCCGCGGTGGCCCTCGAGGTCTGCAATGTGCGTGGCGGTGTCCGCGTCCCAGTAGCGCACCGCCCCATCGCGGCCGCCGGTAAATAGGTAGTGGGTGGCCGGCTGGAACACCACCGCCGTCGCGGCAGCCGTGTGGGCCCGGAGGGAACGGCGGCAGTCGCCAAAATCCAATCCCCACACCTTGACCGTCCGGTCCGCAGACGCGGTCGCCACCAGCACCCCGTCCGAGGAGGTGGACATGCTCGTGACGGGCAGGGCGTGGCCGTAGAGGGAGCCAAGCGGCGTCAGCGTCTCTGCGTCAAAACGCCGGACCGTTGCGTCCAGGAGGGACACCAACAGCTGGCGGGGCCCCCCGCCGCCGACGCCGCCGCTCGCAATGGGCGCCGCCGTCCGTACGCACAGCACCTCCTCTGTAAGCTGGAGGGTGCGCGTCAGCACCACCCCACCCGCGGCAGCCACCTCGGCCGCCGCTTCCCGTGCCGCCACTGCCGCGCCGTCCTCATCCTCAGAGGAAGAGGCCGACTGCTCGCTGTCGTCGTCGCTGCCGTCATCTTCCCGCGCTGCTGCCACCGATGCAGCCTTGCGCTTCTTTGGGTGGCTCTTTTTCTTGGCCGCCCCGCCCCGCCTCGATGACGCCGGCGGCGGCGGCGCGGGCGGCTCCCCCACCGCAGAAACGTCCCAAAACTTGACCGTCTTGTCGCTCCCGCCGCTGATCATTACGGGAGCCGCGTCGGCGCGCCCACCCCGCCCGGCTGGTACTACCGACCACACAGCCGCGTCGCCGTGGGCGCGCGGGAGGGAGCCCACCACCGCCGCCGAAGGGGCGTGGAGGAGGAAGAGCCCTCCAGAGTCCGTGCCAACCAGGGCATAACGTGGGTCACCGGGGAGGAAAGAGGCGGTCGTCGCGCGACCGGGCAGCGTTGCCGACCGCAAGAGGGAGGCGGTGGCGGCATCCCAAAACTTGACGCCCCCACACGCCGCCGCCGACAGCAGCGTCGCGCCGTCAGGGGAGAGCGCAAGCCCGCGGATGGCCCCCCGATGGCCCGCCGCATCCACAGTTGCTATCCGCGCATTGTCGGCATCGACAGGCACCGTCGGTGACACGGGCACCTTGTGCGCTTCCAAGCAGTTGTTGACCTGCTGGACCAACATCGTCACCGAGGTGGTCGCGGCGGCGGGGGCGGCCGCCGCCGCAGAGCCACCCCCGACAGAGCTCACGTCCGAACCGTAGGTGGTGCGCTGCAAAAAGGAGACACCCGCCACGCGGTGGGGCACAGCCATGGTGCGGGTGTGGGTGAGGTAGTCCCGCGCGCACAGCGCGTCCTCGTCGGCAGCGCCGCCGACCCCACCCCCATCGTCGCTGTCAGCGTCGGCGGCAGCCGCAGGGGGGGCGTCGGCGGCGCCGGCGCCGGCAGCCGGCAGCACCTTGCGCTTTTCCGCCCGCCGTTTCCGCCGCCGCTTACGGTGCTTTTCCGCATCCGCTGCCGAGCGCACTGCAAACAACTCGACCGCCCGCTCGTTAGCGTGCACCGCCAGTACCGCACCGCCACTGCCGCCGACCGGAACCATCGCGACAGAGACGGCGCGGCCGCGGATGGACTTGCGCGTCACCGAGCCGCGGGCGGTGAGGAGGGGCGTGTCGGCCGTCACGTCCCGTACGGCGGCAGCGTCAGGTCCGTTGGCAACATCGGCAGCAGGCCCGGCGCCGTCCCCCCCCCCGCCAGGGCGGCCCACCGCAAACACGCGGAGGTGTTCATCCGCCGACGCGGTGACCAGCAGCTGCTGCCGCTCGTCGACCACCGCACCCCAAATGGCCCCCCGATGGCCCACCACCGTCTGTACGCAGTGCTGGGTGGCCGCGTCCCAGACGCGCACCAGCCCATCCTTGGACGCCGACACCACCGACCGGCCGTGGCCGTCAAAAAGCACCAGCGACGTGACGGCGTCGGTGTGAGCAGCATGGAGGCGGAACAGGCCACGCTGGGCATCAAGGTCCCACAGGATGATGTCCCCGTCGTTAGAGCCCGACACCAGCCGCGCACTCGCCGGTGGGCTGCCCAGCCCCCGCCTGCTGTCACCGCCGCCACCGCCATCGCCCGTCACGGGCGGCAGCGCAAACGCGAGTGACGACACCCCCGCCCGGTGGCCGTTGAAGGTGGTCAATGGCGGCACCACCGACGTGCCGCCGTCGGCAACGGCGGTACGGCCGCCGGCGCCCCCCCCCAAGGCCGTTGAGTAGAGCCGCACCGACCCGTCCGCGTGGCCCGCCGCCAGCAGCCGGCCGTCAGCACTAACCGCAAGCGCCGTCACCACCCCCGCCGTCGCTCGGGCGGCGGGGTCGGCCAGCCGGCGCAAGACAGTGCCGTGCCGCACATGCCACAGCAGCACCGTGTCAATGGCGGGGGCGGCGGCCACGACCGCGCGGGCGCCGACCGACCGCGCGAGCGCCGTCGAGGCAGGGAGGAGCACCGCCCGTGCGCCGCCGGCAGAGGAGGCAATGACACCAAAGGTGTCGGCAGGGTCGTAACGGAGGTACGTCTTTCCCATGATGGCAGGCAGGCAGGGGGGGTAGGCAGCGGGGGAGGGATGAACAGGAGGGGGCTCAACGGAAGAGCAGAGCAGCAGGTTCCAGTGGGAGATGGGTCGACGCCGCCAGATGGCAATGGCAGGACGGGCGCCGCGCCTCGGGGCCGGATGGGCTGGCTGCGACGCACCCAACAGGGCAGGAAGCCAAGTGCCGACGGCGCCGGCGAGCCGCCAAGCATGCGAGACGGACGGCCGTCGTCGCGGCGCTCAGGAAGTCCTTTTGTGCGGACGGATCAACTCCTATCGAAAAGACCTTTCTAAAATGATATAAAATGGGTTCATTTGCGGCAACACAGACGAAATGAGCGCCTTTGATTGGTGCGCCTCGTGGAGGGGTGCCAATGGCTGCACTCCAAACCGTTCTCGCCGTAGGCAGTCAACGTTTCGCTGCGCCCCAGCCGCCCCCTCCCCTTCCCCCCCATCTCGACACTCCCCGCCCTCTCCCCCCACGGGTGTTGTGCCGGCCCGACCGTCCATGACCACCGCGAGGTGGCTGTGCTGACGCTTCCGTGTCAAGGACGGCATGCGTGGTGGGCGCCGATTGGCAGCGGCGGCAACGGCAGCGAAAGCGGCGGGCCTACAATGGCGGTGTCGCTTCCAGCTTTCTTGTGGGGTTGGATCGACGCGCTTCCCTCTGCAGGGGGGGACGAGTCTAGCAGAAAAGCCCGGCCACCTCGTATGTTGAACGTCCACCGTACACTACAGCCGCCGCCGCTGCCTGTGACGCCTCGTCGGGGGCGTCGAGCCTCCGCGGGCGTGTATTGTCACACATCCAAGTGACCGTGGCCAGAGGAGTACGGTGCGACAGGGACAATCGATAGCTCAGTACAGACGACTTTTTCGTGGATGGACCTTGTTAATGCGTCTGCATTTTGTTCTTCATAAACATTCGAAGCTTCTATCTATCTACCTTTCACCGAAGTGCTAGAAAGTGCGCTCTGTTTTCGACCCTTAACACTTTCCGATGAGACGGCCAATGTCTTTTTCACTTGGCACTGGAGAGCAGACCCGAGCTCTGTGCTCACGCGTCCGCCTTCCGACGCCTTCGTCGAAACCTTGCCAAGGTGCATCATGTCGCTTCCTTCACCGCCGGCTGCCCCCAACTCTACGGCCGTGGTCGCGCGCCGCCGCGTGGAGCGGTCAGCTAGACTGTGGACCGCCTGGATGACGCGCCTGGATTCTGTTCCGATCCACTTGGATGAGGCAGCCCGCAACGGCGGGGTCCCCGTGGCGATTGCGGTGGCGTGAGCGTGCGCTGTGCGGCGCTGGACTGGTGGCCCGTTTTGGCAGGCTTTTTTCGGGCTGACCGTGGCCCTCGGGTGGTCAAGCGGCGGACCGCCAGCAACCTGGGTGAGGCGCTGAGGGATGAGCGGGCGATGGGAGCCATCACCTAGAGTTTGGTTGACAAGCCTCGAGTGGTTGCGTTTCTGGAGTCGGCGGCCGTGGCAGGAGCGGGGGAGCGGCATCGGAGGGTGGCGGGCTATCGACCAAAGGCGGCGGTATGGGGGGACTGGTTGCCACGGCAGACCTCACCCATGGAGGGGGAAACGTTTGCCTATGTTTGGGCTTCATTCTCTTGCTTTCCTCTGGCCTTCGTGGCCTCTAACGCGTGGCCGCCTCCGCGGTACGGCCGGCCGCCGCTCTTTGGATTACAGGAGGCCGCCACGAACCGCGGGGACAGCCTGTGTACCCCGCCTACATCGGGGACAGGGGCTCTTGGCGGCAGCGATGACCGGGTGCGCTGCTGGGGTGGCCATGGTCAGCCGTGAGGGCTCACCAGGTGGTGGTGGCGTGTGTGGCGCCCGTAGCAATGTCAACTGTGTGCCGGTTTCAGTGGCGATGACAGCGGTGGCGTCGGCGGTTGGGGCGCGGCCGCGGCAGCGTGGTGGCGGACAAGAGGTAACAGCGGCACAGGCAGTGGCGGCGGCAGTTCCTGAGGCAGCGTCTAACATAGCCGTAGTGTTCCTTTCGGCGTGTTGGCGGTGGCGGTGGCGGCCGAAGCGGCGCACACGTGGTCGTGATATCAAGCTGCGGAGGCGGTGGCTGTCGGCGGGCGGGTGACAGCCGGTCAAGATTGGGATGTGCTTCACGGTCACGCGTAGGCGGTGCTGGCGTCGGGGGGCGCGAGGCTGCTGCTTTTTTGTCTTGTGTTCTCTCTCTTTTTTTTCTGCGCGCGCGGGTCTGGCGCACGCAGCCTCTGTGGGGTCAGCGGCACATGGCGGCGGGTGGCGGCGGCGGCGGCGGCGGGCGTGCGAGGCTGGCTGGTGCCCGTTGCCGGCGGTGGGGCGGCCAGCGGCAACGGACATAGTGGCGGAGCTGGCGGTCGCTGCTGACGGTGACGACGGGCGGCTTGACCTTTTGGCTTTGCGGGGGGGGGTGGGGGATTGTGTGCTGGCAACCGCCGGTTGCCACGGCAGGTGGCTGCAGACAGCTGGCTGGGCGGCGGTGGCGTGTTGTGTGTTTATGGATGTATTGTACTGTACTGTACATACAGTCATGGGCACCCACCCCCCACCCCTCTCCGGTTGTCTTTTTCCGTGGTCCTCTTGCGTTTGCTCCATGTCTACTCCCCGCCACTCTGGCCTTGCAAAGTCCAACAAGCAAACATGCGGGGTGCAACGACGGCGGGCCGACGTGGCCGCCCTCGCCGTCCCACCCGCCGCCACCTCCACGTAGCCTTCCGCGACCCCCTGCGTGAAGCACCGCGACATCCTCCCTGCCTCGGGTGCGTCACCGACCCGCGTTGTGCCTGGCCCCGTGGGTCGACACTACTGTATCGGGTGACATCAATGCGCTTACTTCCCCCGACGGGCAGGTTAATGCCACCAACGAGGGCGGCACCTTCATCATCCCGGGTGGGGGGGGGGCAGGGGAACCTCCTCGACCGCCGCCGCACCCGGCGCCACCTCTACCGCCACCGGGTCCTGCTGCTGCCGCTGCCGAAAGCTGCCGCCGAGGGCCCCGGGGCGCCCCCCCCAACCCGTGACGGTCGGGCCAGCGGGCAGTTCGACGGACGTGTCGGTCGCCCAGACGTGTCTGCAGGTAGAACCCATTACATGCCCACCGCCATGATCGGTCGACGCAGTCGAAGGTGGTCGCCGCCGCCGACATGGTGTGGCATCCGCCTCCACTATCCGCCATGGTCGCAGATGGCGGGGCGATACTCACCGTCTCGCACGCCTCGCAACGTGACGGGTGCGGTTGACCACACTAGCCGATCACGGCGAGACCGTACGGAACGTACTGTACATGCCCTGGCCGTCTGTTCACCCGCCGCCACCGCCGCGGCCACCCCGCCAGCCGCTACCGCTATGGCCTCCCCAGCTGGCCGTTGCGGGCGACCTCCCCCCTCCCCTCCCTCCCGCATCAGGCTCACCCTTGACACCCACGCCTGCCCAGCCGCCGCCCACGGAGCAGCCGGCACAGACAGGAAGCGCCCCCTCCCTCCCGACCAACCTTTCCCGCCCGTTGATGTCGCAAAGGTAGGCGTGCGCCAACGTCACGAGCCCCTGCGGCGGTCCCCCGTCACGCCTCCGTCGGAAGCTGGACAGCAGCTGACGCGCCAGACGATCGGGGTCCTCGGCAGCCACGGCGGCGGCGCCCGAAATCATCTCCTTCTCGGCCATATGGGTGATGGCCCTACGGAGGGAGGCCACAACGGGCGGGGCGTGGCCGGAACTGAGCCTTGACGCCAGTTCCGCAGCCAAACCCGCCGGTGACAGCTTCTTACACGAGGGGCAGGGGCAGGGGGGAGCAGCGGCGCTGGCGTTGGTGGCGCCAGCAGGGCCCACCACGCCCCGGGTGGATGACGGCGTGCGCCTTGCCGCACGCCTGCCGTCCCACCCGCCCGTCGTTGGTGTCGCGCTGCACGACCGACTCGGCGTCGGCGGTGGGTCTCCCATTTTTGTCAACACAGGCCCCTTGGCAGCCCTGCTCTTGCCGCGCAAGTTGGTCGGCCCGCCATCGGCCGCCGCCGCCGTCTTGTCGCCGCGACGGATGCGTACACGAGGGAGAAACCGCCGCGGCACGGCCTCCGCAACCGCTGTCTGGGATGGAGGCAGCGGCGACGAGTCATCGTCCGAGTCATCCAAGACAATGACGTCCGCAGGGTTGCAAGGCTGGCCACGTACATGAGTCGTCTCAGATAAAGACCTCATCGAGGCCGCGGCCCCTGCCATCCGCGGGGCCGGCGTCGTTGGGCTCACGGCAGTCCATGCACTCTCGGACATGGCCAACAAGGCACGCGTGGGCGGGCTAGCCACGGGTGCCTTCGACAGGCGGGGGGTCTTGGCTGGCCGCGACGACGGCGGCGGGCTGGTTGGCCCGCCGTCATTATCAGGGGACCGCGGTCGCCGGTCGCCGACTGACAGTTGCACCGCTGCGGGTGGCGTGAGGTCAGTGGCATCCAGCATACTAGCGTCCACGGCGATGTTTCCCGTCGCACTAGCGCCTACGGCGGCAGTGCTTCCCATAGCCGTCGCCGTGGACAAAGGGGGCACGTCCACGAATGCGGTATCCTCCTGGACTATCGTCCTGGGAGTCCCATGTGCAGATGGAAGTGGGCCCGCAGGCCCGCCGGTGCCATCAGGCGACCGCGGCCGCGGGTCACCGGCCGGTAGCCGCCCCGCCGCGGCCGGTGCACGGTCACTGGCGGCCGCCACATCGGCATCTTCAGAGGCGGAGCGCCCCACGGCCGGCGCCAGTGACAGAGGTGGCACATCCCCCAGCCTAAACGAAACGTCCTCCTGAGCTGTTGTCCCAGGCGCCCCATCCGCAGTCGGAGCTGCGCAGCAGCGGAGGAGGGAGTCAACTGGCGACGGCGGTAACTGTTGGTCGGGAACGAACCGTGGCGACCCAGGGCCGGGGCCAGCCGGCGAAGTTGTCGCACCCGCACTGACTGTCGGAGAAGGACTCACCCGGGGCGACACTAAGGCGAGCGGGTCGCCAGGGCCGGCCACTGCTCCCGCCGCGGCACCTGTCGATATATGGCACGTCGCGACCGCCCGCCCCGGCAATGAAGCACGCCCTTCCGCAAAGCTGGCAACCACGGGCAGAGAAGGCAAGGGTGGCAGCGTGGCGGGGAGACTTGGGGGTCTGTCCTCAGAGCCGAAACCGACCATCCCGCGGCCCGCGTCAGGCGTGACCACCCTGTCGAAACGAAGGGGCGAGCTGGGGAGGGGCGAATCGGGAAGGGGGGAACCGGGGACCCCATCACCCCAGCCAAGGCCACCCTCGTCACCATCCTCGTCACCATCCCCATCGCCAACGCCGTCCCCACCAGCGGCCATCACCAGCGTCGGAGGGACAGTGAACGAATGAGACACAAGGTGCGTTTGCTTCCGTATGGCGGCGTCCGCCCGCCTTGTCGGCCTTGCTGCACCACCAGCGACGCGGTCACCGTTACGCGCCGCAACCAAGGGCGCGCTGTCGTCGACGGCGGCTGTCGCGGACGCAACCACCAGCTCAGTCGGTGTTGCTGCCGTCTCCACCGTCCCAGCCACCGCCGCCGCGGGGCGCTCACCAACCGCGTCCTCGCCACCGCCCGTATCTTCGTCGAGCTCGGTGGGAGGGGGAGACTCTGCGGACGCGACCACCGGCAGCGACGGTGTAGTTGCTGATAACACAGCCAGAGCTGCCGCCACCGTCTCCGTGGCGCACTCGCTGGGGTAACCGCTGACTGCGTCCCCTCCGCCGACGTCCATGTCCTCGCTGCGTGTGGGTGACTCCGCAGCCGCAATGGGACCCGTCGAGGGCGGGGGCGTCACACCCGCAGCCTCGTCGCTGCGCGCGTCTACGATGTTACTGCCCGTCCATGGTGGGAGCGTCGTCGGTGGTGTGGGCGTCGACGGTGGCGACGTCGGCGGTGGCTGCGTCCGTGGTCGGAGCGCCTGTGCTGGCAGCATCTGTAGCAGCTGCGGGGGCGCCTCTGGGGGCGGCGGGGGCACGTCGCGGTCTATAAGGGACCACGCCGCAGTGGCGTCCTTGAAGGATAGCTGAGTATGCCTGAGAGGTGGCCCCAGGAGGGTGTCCATGCCCGCCAATGCTTCGACTGGACCTTCGTCGTCGACGTCCGACGCAGCATCCAGAACGGCGGCGGCCGCCGCTGCTTCAGGTGTCCATCCACCAGCTAGCGGTGTCGGCCCAGCGCGAGAATTCCCTCCAGTTGAGGACCGCTTCGTCGCTGGAAGTGTAGATGGGCGCAAGTCAACACCCTCCGGCGTCACCAAAGACCCACCCTCGTGATTATCTGTCCGGGCAGCAGCGGCAGTAGCCTTGGCCGCAGCAGCGGCAGCAGCCTTGGCGGCAGCAGTGACAGCGGCCCGCTTGGAGGCAGCGGCGGCAGCGGCGGCCGCAGCCTTGGCGGCAGCGGCTGCCGTGGCCGCTGTCTCGGGCGTCCATTCCGCTGCCTTCGCGATCAGCAAACGCTCCAGCTCGACGTGCTGCTCGGTTGCCGCCTCACCTGCGGGCGTCGAGCCGCTGTTGTTCAACACCCTAGGGTTGGCCCCCCACGCCAGCAGCTCAAGGGCAACCTCATGCCCGCCCCAGGACGCAGCCAAATGCAACGCCGTGTCGCCGAGGGGGGTGGTGGCGGCTACATCAGCACCTTCCAGCAGGAGCGCCCGCACCAGAGGCAGACACAGCTGCTCCGTCGCCAGGTGAAGGGGCGTGAAGCCCACCGTAGTTCGTGCATGAACCGATGCGCCGTGGTGGAGGAGGAGGCGGACGACCCGTTCGTGGGTTCCATGAACCCCACAATGCAGAGCGTTGTTCCCGTCGCGGCGAGGGACGGCGTCCACCGCCGCGCCCGCGTCGAGGAGAGCGGCCACAGCACCACTCTTGCCAACATGGGCCGCTAACATCAACGGTGTCGATCCATCTTGACAGCGGGGGTTCAACCCCGCCGCCGGTGTCGTCGTCGCCTCGCCACGAGCAACCGCGACGGTGGCCAGCGCTGCCGCCAGTGCCCGTACCGTTGCCACGTCGCCAGCGTTCGCCGCCATGTGCAGGGCGGTCGTCTGGGTTTTCCACTCGGCGGCGCTCGGGTCGGCGCCTGCGCGCAGGAGGGTGTCCACCACGGTCCAACGTTCCCTCGATGCCGCGAGCAGCAGCGCCGTCCAGCCGCCATCTGCCACCACATTGACCGCCGCGTGCGCTTTCAAAAGCGCCTCGACGTGCGCGTCCTTCCCCAGTTGAGCCGCATTCATCAGCACCGACCAGCCGCCGTCGAGGGACACGTTGACGTCGGCGCCCTTTTTGATGAGCAGGGCAATGGCCGTCGCCTTGTTTTCTATCGCCAACACCAGCGCCGGGTTGCCCTTGCCGTTCACCGCCCGTATGTCGGGCGGAGGGCGGGCGGCGAGTACGGCGGCCAGCACCGCCGGGGAGCCCTTCTCGGCTGCAATGAGCAGCGGCGTGGTCTTATCCGGCGACTTGACGTTGACGTTGGCGCCCGCGGCAAGCAGCATCGCCACCACCTCGGCGGACGCGCGCCGCGCGGCGATGCACAGCGGCGTGCTCCTGTCGCCCGACCGCGCCACGCCGTCCACCGGCGCGCCCGCTTCGAGGAGGGCGGCCACCACGGCGGGCGCGCCCGCCAGCACGTTGGCCGCCACGGCGAGGGGCGTCGAGCCCCCAAACACGCCGCCCGCGAGCGGCGCCGCCGCCAGCGACGGACGGGCGGCCAGCGCGGCGCGGAGGGCGGCCACCGCGGCCTTGGACGGGCGGTCGGTGGCGGCGATGAGGAGACGGCCAAACGCGGCGGCCTCGATCGCCGATGGCTCGGTCAAGGGCGGCGGTGGAGGCGGCGGCCGGAGGGCGGGGGCCGGGGAGGGGGGGCGCGACCGCCGGGCCATCACCACGACGCGTTTGGAGCGCATGGTGAGGAGTGGGGGGGGGGGAGCGGAGGAACGGGCGCCAGCCAGCCGCGGCAGCGGCGGCACGGTTGCGCGCACAAACGATGAGGGAGGGTGGGGGGGGAGGGGGAGGAGGAACGTGCCAGCCACAGGTGGCCTGCTCCCACCGCAGGGGCCCCGCTGGCCGCCTACCGCCACGGGTGCGGGGGCGGCCTCTGGCAGACAATGCGGGCCCCAGCTTCCCCCCCCGCCCCGCCCTGCACCGCCGCGACGCGGCGGGCGGCAAGAGGAGCCAAGGCCGCCGGCTTGGGACCGCTGCATGTGGCGGTGCGACACGAGCAGCAGGGACCTCCGTGACGCGCCCGGGCGCGTGGGTTCCCGCAACCCCCCGGCGGACGGTGTAGGGGGGGGGCACAGAGGTCGCCAGACCAAGCGCAGGCGCCCCACCTCCCTCTCCGCCGGGGGTGCGCGACCGCCGACAAGCCCGGGGGAGGTGGCCGGCCACGTCCAGGCGGCCTCAGCCGTGGGCGGTGGCGGCGGTGGACTTTGGCCCCCCCCCCCACGCACTCCCCGCCCAGGCACCCACCTCCTCCACCCTGGCCGCAGCCAGGGGTCTTGGTCGCAACGCGTCCCCACGGCCGACAGGCGGGGGGGTGTGCCCCCGGCAGGCTGCGCGCTCCTGCGCGAGTGAGCCTCGGCGGGGTGGGTGGGGGGGGAGGACCCAGAGTCTTGGTCCTTGGGGGGGGAGGACCCAGAGTCTTGGTCCTTGGGGGGGGGTGGCCCGCGCCCCGTGCCCCACAGCCCGGGGATGGCAGGTGCCCCGCCGCGCAGTGGGGTTGGATCCTGTGGATCGCGCCCCGCAGCAGCTGTGGCCGCGGTGGTGGTGGTGTGGCCAAGGCGAAGTGACACTTGACAGACGGTCTCCCACCTGGGAAGGTTACGGATAAAGTCATTAGATGTCAAAATCTGATTCCACATGAGCGTGTCCACTGCAAGGGCCCTGCGGGTCGATCGGCGATGATCGCCGCAGCAGGTGGCGCCTTGCTGCCCCACCCGCGACGTCTTCCTGCCCATAGCGGGCGCTTCCTGCCTCTTCATACCTCTGCATCGGCCAGCCCCTTCGGCTGCACCTCTCCCCCATTTTCGTTGGGCCAGTCCCGCTCCTCACCACGTCCTCCCGCTTCCCCCATCCTACCAGCGGCCTTGGTGCCTGGCTACACTGGTCCGCCTGGCTCCGTTTACCTCCCGCCCCCGCTGTCCCTGCCTCGACGGCGCCGGTCACAGGTCGCGGGCTCGCCCCCCCCCCCCGCATCTTTCCTTGATGGGCGCTCCAACTGTCCCGGCCACGTGGTCCCCCCCACCCGACGCGGCGGCCACCACCCGCCTCGGCGCGTTTCTCCGCCTCGTCGAGGCACGCCACGGCGTGTCGTTTGGCGGCCGCTTCGCCGCCCTCCACGCGTGGTCGGTGGCGGCGGCCGATGACTTTTGGGCGGCCGTCTGGGACTTTGTGGGCTTTGCCGCTGTCGCCGCCACCCCATACACGGCGGTGTGGGTGGCCCACCCGGCGGGGACCACCCCGGCGCTGCCCCCGCTGGTCGCCCGCACCTGGTTCCATGGCGCCACCATCAATGTGGCCGCCTACCTCCTCCGCCACGGGGCGGACGGCTCGCCACTGGCAGCCACCCCTGCCTTGGCGTGGGCGTCAGAGTCCCCTTACGCCCCGTCGGGGGTGCTCTCCCACCGTGACCTGCGCGCGCGTGTTGTGGCCGTCGCGGCGGGCCTCCGCGCCCGCGGCGTCGCGCCGGGCGACGTGGTTGGGGGGGTGGTGGCCAGCACGGTCGACACGGTGGTGGTGGCGCTGGCCGCCGCGGCGGTCGGCGCCGTCTGGGCCGCCGTTGGCACCGATGCGGCGGGGGTCACCGCCGTGGTGGACCGACTGGGCCAGCTCTGTCCGTCCGTGCTTGTCGTGTCTGCCACCACCGTGTACCGTGGGCGAGTGCGGGGCTGCCTAGGGGGGGTGGCGCCACTGCTGGGCCGCCTCGGTGACCGCCTCCACACCGTCCTTGTCCTCCCGGATGCGGTGGGAGGGGACGGCACGGAGAATGAGGGGGTGTTCCTGGCCCTGCCCGGCGACCGCAACTACGACGGCGACGGCAGCCGGCCGACAGTAGACGGGGGCGTGAGGGGTGGTGGGGGGGGGGGCGGCGCCCTTAGGCGGGCGGTGCTGACCATGGCGGAGCTGTCAGTGCTGGCGTCCCCCGCGGCCGTGGCGGCGTTTGCGTTTACGCCATTGCCATTTTCCGCCCCAGTTCTGGTGCTGTTTTCGTCGGGCACGACGGGCGCTCCAAAGGGCCTCATCCAAGGGGCGGGGGTTTTCCTCAACCACGCCAAGGAGCACGTGCTGCACTGTGACCTGACGCCTGCATCGGTCCTCTTTTTCTATTCGTCACCCGGGTACGTCTGTCTGGGGGGGAAGGGGATGTCGCTCTGGACTGTGTGATGCTGCTCGGGGTTTCACCTGCAGCGACCATGTTGGGTTGCCCGTGCCGTTCTCGTCTCCTCTGCAGGGAATCGCGCTTCCAGCGAGATTCTGACTCGGCCTTTCTCGTGTGCTTGTCTGTGCTTGTCTGCCCTGTACGCTTGCTGGTATGATGTGTCCGGCAGGTGGATGATGTGGAATTGGGCCACCTCGGCGCTCGCGACAGGCGCGACGGTGGTTCTCTACGATGGGAGCGCGTTGCCGCCCGGGGGGCCCACCCGGCTGTGGGAGGTGGCCGCGGCGACGGGGGTGACCCACTTTGGGGCCTCCGCGCGATACTACTCTGCACTCGAGGCGGCGGGCGTCTCCCCAACTGACGCGTGGCCCCCACCTGGCGGCGGCGGCGGCGACGGCGGCGGCAGCGGCAAACCCTTCCCCGCCTTGCTCACAGTGCTTGCGACGGGGAGCCCGTCGAGCCCCGCCAACTTTCATTACATTGCGCGCACGCTACCCGGGGTGGCCTATGCCAGCATCTCGGGCGGGTCTGACATCAATGGTTGCTGGTGCCTCGGGTGCCCCCTCCTCCCCGTCCACCCGCCCGAGCTGCAATGCGCCGCCCTGGGCGCGGACGTGGTCGTCCTCGCCGACGATGGGGTGACGCGGCTCCCCGCTGGCGTGACGGGGGAGCTGGCGTGCGCAAACGGGGTGCCCAACATGCCGCTCGCCTTTTGGGGCGACGACCCCGCCGCGAGCCGCTACACGGCCGCCTACTTTGCCGCCGACCGCGGCGGCCCGTGGCGGCACGGGGACTTTGCAGAGCGCACCCCCGCGGGGGGGTGGCGCATCCACGGCCGGTCCGACGCGACGCTCAATCCGGGGGGCGTCCGGCTGGGCACCGCCGACCTTTACCGCGTCATCGAGGCAGACGCGGACGTGGCCGACGCGATTGCCGTTGCGCAGGCGTGGGCGGGCGACGTCAGGGTGGTGCTGTGGGTGGCCCTGTCGCGGGGGGGGGAAGCTGCCGAGGCCGCCCGCTGGGCCGCCGCCGCGGCCGCTGCGGGCCTACCAGCGCCGGCCACGCCGGCGGGCGCCCTGGCCGCCGCGGCAGCGGCAGTGGCGGCGTGGGTGGGGGGCCCCTTAGGGGGGGCGGCGCCGGCGCTCGCACCGGCACGCTTCGCCCCCCCCACTACGTCACGCGCCCAGCGCCCACCCTGGTGGGTGAGCCCCGTCCTGCAGGCACGCCTCCGCGCTGCTCTGCGCAGTAGCCTCTCCCCCCGCCACGTGCCTGCCCTCCTCCTCCGCGTCTCGGCCGTGCCCGTGACGGTGAATGGCAAGAAGGTGGAGGTAGCGGTCAAGCGAGCCGTTGACGGACGGGCCAAGGGCAGCGCAGGGATAGCCCCGGGGGCTGGGGCGGGCGCGGGCGCCGCGATTGCCAACGCAGAGGTCCTGGAAGAGATGCTTCGCTGCCCGCTGCTGTGGGCGTCCACCGGCGCCGCGCCTTCGCGGGGGCCGGGCGGGGGGCGGCTACGCAGCCGCCTGTGAGGGACCAGAGGAGGACACGCATCGCTTGGCGTGGCGCATCGAGCGGTGGTATAAGGGTGCGTCCGCCCATCCGGCCGGCCCCTCCCCAGTCCCGCGGGCGCCTTTTCTTCTCGTCCGCTAGGCAGCAGCTGGTGGTGCGCGCTGGGGCCCAAGTCGCGCCTCCTCCCGGGGGGGGCGCGCGGCGCTACGCCGCCGAACCGGCGGCGCCCTCCTGTCTGTGCTCGGCTGCCCCTGCGCGTCTGATCGGGGCCACCTCTGCGCTCGGGACGGCAGCGGCGCTGGGCGGCGGCGTGCACGCCCTGGGTCGTCCCCGCCTTTGTTCGGTGTCTTCTTCCTCCCTTCCCTCCCTCCCTGCCCCCCCTCCTCCCTGCTCTCCCCGAGTTCCGCCACGTGATGGTCTCGCGGCCGCGCGCGCTTGGGAGACGACCGTTTGGCAGCAGTGGCGGTGGTGACGGGGCACCCTAAGTACTGTACACGCCGTCCGCGAGAAGGGAGCTAAAAACGCTGGGGCACGGAGAACGCAGCGAGCGAGGCGACGACAACAGGCAATTCACAAAAAAAAAAACACAGACACAAAAAAAACGACAAAGGAAGAGTAGAAAGGACACCCCCCGTGGCCAGCACGCGACCCACTGAAACACAAAACACAATGCAGAGAGACGACCCAAAGCCCAAACAAACAAACACATTTCACACATACACATGCACACAACCCTCGATCCCGTCGCCCCAAGTCCCCCCGAAACCCCATCGACCGCGCGGTGGATCGTCGGCTGGTGCAGATGACCCATCCCCGCCCCCCGCCTCCCCCACGCCCTTACCAGCGCCCCCCTACTGGTAGCTGCTGTGCGTGGAGGACGCGGGCGCGTCCACCTGTCGCGGCCGCCCGCCGCCGAGGCCGTCGCCCGCCTTCATAGCGATCAGCGCATCGAGGGCGGCCGCCTTGTGGGGGCTGGCCACCCGGTAGTGGCTCGCGTGCGGTGGGGGCGGGGGGGGAGTGACGGGCGGGCCACCACCTCCGCCACCGCCAACCCCACCTCCGCCGCCACCACCATCGCCACCGCCACGATCACCACCATCCCCACCGCCACCGCCACCGCCACCGCCACGGTCGGCGGCGGCATACGCCCCGCCATCGACATTGCCGCGCATGTGCCGCTGGGGCGTAGGAGGGGTAACGCTGCTGCCATAGGCGGTCAGAACAGCATGTCCGCCGCCAGGAGAGGTGCTTGGCGCCGCGCTGTCGCGGCCGAGATCGCTGCTGCTACCCACCACAGCATCCCTGCCGCTGCCGCCGCCGCGCGCAGTAGTGGCGGGGGAGGCCGAAACGCCCGCCGCCGCCACCGCCGCCGAGGACATCCGTTCCCTCTGCCGCTCTGGCGGCGGCACCCCCTCCTCTGGTGTCGTGGACGGGTCGCTGAGCTCGCCATCCTTGCCGCTCCCTCCATCATCCGTCAGCGACCCGTCCCGGTGGGGCACCTCCACCCCCGCCTCCGCAATATCGTCGTCCCCATCGCTCCCTCCGTCCGAGGAGTCCCTACCGTTGGCTGCCACCGACGGCACCTCGGGGCGCACGTCGGCTGGCCGCGCTGCGTACTCTTGCCACGCCCGCACGTGCGCGGCGTACTGGTGCAGCGTGTCGACCGACGGCGCGGGGTGGGGAGGGGGGCGCCTGCCGGCCGCCGCCATCCCGGCGACCGCGGCGGGCCAGCCCATTGGTAAGGAGGGGGAATATTGTGGCGGCGGTAACGCTGGCGGGTAGGCAGTTGTCATGCCATGCGACACGCCCGGCGCACCGCCGACTGCAGCAGGGGTCCCGCCCAAAATCAAGCCTGGCAGGGTGGGGGCGACGACCAGCGGGTGACCCGCCGGGCTCATCGCCCACATGGGGGGCGCCGACGACGGGGGCGCCCGCGCCCACGCGGTCGCCACCCGCGCACGGGTGCTGAAGAAGAGAGGCACCGTGTGGGGGATCACCACGGCCGGGGGTGTCAGCACCGATGTCTCGGCGCGGGGGGTGGCGGCCGCCCGCCAGGGAGGCTGCGGCGGCCGCGGCGCTCGATCTCTCCCGTCATCTGATTGGGGGTCATCGTGGCCCGCCCCGCCGTTGAGCTCCCCCATCCATTCTGCTGGGATGCCCTCCTCCTCCAAGTCGTACGAGCCGCGGCCGTGGCCGACCTCCACCACCAGCGCGTTGACGCGCGCCAGCATGGAGCGGTACCGCCCCGCGGTGCCTTTAGTCAGCGAAGCCGCCATGGCGCGCGGCCCGCCGCCGCCGCCGCCACCGTCATGGGTGGCCGCCCCTGGAGGGGGCACCAGCCCCTCGAGCGCCCCCGTGGAACTGTCAAAGGCAAACAGCACTACGGGATGCGCGGGGGGCAGGCCAATGTCGGCGAGCGTCTCGAGCGGGTGGCGCAGGGTGAGCAGCACGGTAGAGCCGTTGGTGTAGGTCACGACGACACCGTCCGCCGCGTAGCTGGTGCCGTTGGAAAAGGGGATCTGTACAGCGGCGGAGGGCGCGGCGAGATTGGCGCCGCCAGCGGTTGGCAACGCTACCCCCGCCTGCATCCAACCAACCGAGGAGAGGGTGCAAGACTTGGCAACGCCACTCGCGTCCCTCCCCAGTGACGACCTCGTCGGGGAGTCCCCCGTCAGCACCTCAAAGCCGTTGCACAAAAGTCGCTGGGCGCGGAGCGACGCAGACGCTGTCGCTGCTCCAGTGTCTGGAGCGCTGTTGGGTGGCAGTCGCGAGGAGGCCGACCCCGTGTCGCTATCACCGCCACCGTCGCCCGACGAACCGCCGCCGCCGCCGCCGCCGCCCTCGCCGCCGCCACGGTTGGCGTGACGGCCGCCGCCGTCGCCGTCGTTGCCGCAGGCCTCCGTCCCTGGCGGCACCTGCAGGATGACCAGCAGCCCCGATACAGAGGTGGCGAGCAAGCGCGCAACAAGCGGCAGCACGAGCGCGTAGAGTAGATGGCTCCTCTGTACATTCTCCACGTACACGTACTGGGCACCCCAGCCCGGTGAGCAGCTACCGCCGCCGCTCGGCCCCTGCGGCTGAACTGTCCCCGACAGCGGTGATGGTCGTGGCGGTAGTGGTGGCGCCCGCTGGGACGGCGGGGCGGTGCTCAGGTGGCGGTAGATGGAGTGCAACACGCGCTTGGCAATGGGCTCCTGCCGCCCCATCCGCCGCTCATCGTCGTACCGCCGCTTGTGGCCCACCAGTGTGATGCCGTTGCCCACCGACGAGCGCCACAGGTAACCTCCGTTGCGGCCATTGGTGTTGTCCCTTCGACGCGCCGACGCGACGTCGAGGACCGCGGCGTTGCGGATAACGTCCTCCCGCGCCCACTGCAGTAGCTGTGCGATGGGCGCGGAGGCGGGCTTGGGCCGCAGCATCTCGGCAAAGAGGCCGCCACCGCGGCGAGGAGATGCACCCCCACGCCACGGTGACGCCGGTTCAGGCAGCCGATGGGGGGGAGCGTCAGGCGGGGGGACCAGCCGGGGCGGCGGAGGTGCGGCCCGTCTCGCTTGCCGTCGCGGCGCACAGAGGCCGTCGGCGATTCGCACACACGCAGTCACGGTCCTCGTATCGGTCCAGGCCAGGCCAAGAACGACGGCGGTGCGGCGCGCGAAAAAAAGAACGATGAGGAGCGAGCGCCTCCGTGGGGAGCGGGAAGGAGAGGTGGGGGAAAAAGAACTCGACACCCACGCGGCGAGGGGGGGCGGTCCGTCGCTTTGCAGGCGCTCCCGTCCGCTGGTGGGCTGTGGTGGCGGGTCGAGCGAGCCGGCAGCGGCGGCTGCCAACCCACCCCCCCCCCCCCCCCCCCCCCCCCCCCCCGCAGCCCCGTGCAGAGCGGTTGGCGCCGGAAAGCGCGCACGCGATTGGTGGCGGCCGCCCGCCGGTCCGCCCAGCGAGGGGCGCAAATAGGACGTGGAACAGCGCCCCGCCACGCGAGGCGGCTTGTCTGCGCGGCCGGGGCGGGCGACCCCACCTCCTCACCGCCGGCCCGCCACCCGGCGACCTGCGTGCGCCACCCGCACTGCAGAGCGCCCAACACCGTGGTGACCTGACTGTCGGGGGGAGGGACCAGGGGGAGGGCGGGACCTGGGGGGGGGGGAGGCGGGTGGCGGATCCGCGCAGACGCGCGTACGCTCTTTCTGCCTGGAGGGGGGGTCCCGGTAAGACTGGGGAGGCGCTGGAACCGCCACCACCTCCTGGATCTCCTGTTGGGACCTCCACGTGGGCCGAGACGAGAGGAGGGGACCGTCCCGGCGGAGGCGCACGCGATTGGCAGGCTGGCCCAAGCGACACGCTGAAGAATATCTTTGGGCGACGCTACCCGCCACAGACTGGCGGGTGGCTTCCGTTGGGCCATCAGGGGGATCGAACCGGCGCCACCGAGATAAGAGTTGTGGAAGGTACTGGAGGTTGGGTGGAAGGCACGGGTGGTGTGGCGGTCTCCACCGCCGCAAGTATCTTGCGTCTCAACAACAAGCCCATCTAATTAGGTACCTCTTGTGCGTCCCGGAACAAGTGGACGTTTTGATTACAACATGGTAATTATACTATATTGATTAGTTCAGTTCGCGCCGCTTCGACAACTACTCCGGAAAACGCGAATCATCACGCGAGGTCGACGGGCTGCCACGGGCGGCACAGGAACGACGCCGATCTTTTGTCACGACCTGCATCACCGGCGATTCCTGCTCACAATAGACGCCCATACGAGCTGGAATCGCACGATGTCACGTGTGCTTGGTGCCAAATGACCCCCCACAGCGATGCTCTGGGGGGGTTCCTATCTTTTTAGTCGAGTCGGCCAATCATCTGAGCAACAATCCATGTTTTCGAGCCATCATCCCGCCCTCCTATTGGTTGATCCATGCCGAGTAGCGCGACCTGGTCTTGCCATGATGTTCGTGATTGTGGTATTCGATTTGTGACCGTCATATCGCACATGACTACTAGGTCGGACACGTGGCACTGGCAGACTCCCATGCAGGCGCTGCAGGCGCCGGTGCGCCGGTCGCCTTGCAGCTGGCTCGAGACCGGTCTCACTGGCGCCGCCATTCGCCCTAGCCGGCTGCCTCGCGGTGCACCCCGGCGCTGGCGGTGCGAACATTCTTCCGTTAGCTAGTCTGGGCCAAATGCCGACCATTCCTGGAAGTGTCGACCACGCCTCACGGCCCCAAGAAGCCACATTCATGACTGACGCATTTTCCTTTGCTACTTCCAACGCCAGGGCAAGAGAAGCACACTTAAACACCACCACGAGAAGATGGAGATAGACGATGTCTTTTTATGGTCAAGCATCAACACCGAGGTGAGGACATCCTCTGCTCTGTGCTTTTCTTCTCTGCTGCAGACAGTGCTTCTTTCTGCGACGAACAGCACCCAGGCAGCCCCATGGTCGTCGTCGGCCAACACTCAGCATGATTGATTCGCTCACAGTGCACCGCTGGCCCAAGTTGATCGCGGTCCAGGTGTCTCCATTCGCTCCAAGAGCTGGTCGACTTCAGCCCAGACTAGCTACAGTTCACAGCGCGGACTCTTCTTCGGTGCAATCGCGTTCACGCACTGGCAGGCACGAGCTCACATGCGCGCCTGACCTCATCGCTGCATAGAGCACAGTTATTAAATAATACGATCCCACGCTGGGACGGGCCAGCGACGCATCCTCTGAGGTAGATAGGTACTATCGTTGTTGACAGCCGTTATCTAGCGGAAAGCAATTGTGCGTGAATAAGTTTCCGGGGCTTCCGCAGTATTCAAGACTTGGAAGACTCTGCAGATGACACTTGCATGCCGTTGGATCAGTCAGAGTTCATGAAGACAAGTATGTGTGTGGAACGCTACTCAGGTAGTGCTACTTTTGAAGCCAGACCGCGCGGTTTGACCCGAGGGCGCACTCCATCGTGCCAAACGCCTGAGTGCGAACCTCATCACCTGGCACGTATGTGTCTGGCTTTTTTCGGTTGCACCTAGGTTGCTGGATACAACCGCGAAGCGTTTCGCACGTCTGGTGTTTTGTCGCGGGCGTTTGATCGGCTGCGCTGACTCGCTCTGGGCCTCCTCCGTCACAGTAGAGGAACAGGCCCATACGTTGCATGGAACACGGGCCGCAGAACTCGGCCGCACAACGTGGCGGCATCTTGGCAACGCTGTGCTGCTTGACAAAACGATGTGGCGCGAAAAATCTCTCGCGCCACTCGCTTTTGTCACCAGATGGGTAGCCACCTTAGGCGCTGAGTGGCGCGTTGGTGCCTGACTGCAGGCTGAGGGCTTGGCCGCAAGCCGGCTCTTGCACTCAAACCCGAGTGCGATGGTAGGAGGTGTATAAAAAGGGACTACCCACAGCGGGGGCTCTCGATCGATCGGCTCATCCCCCCTGTCGCTTCCTCCATGTTCGCACGCTGAGCTCTCTGTTAGTACCCCGATCCATTCCACTTCAAGGTACACACTTTGAGCCATCGACCTTCCCCCCCCGTTCCACCCTCCACCTGTGTGCCAATTGCCTCGCCCCCCCCTCCTGGCCCCCCCCTCCTGGCCCCCCCCTCCTGGCCCCCCCATCCTCGCCCCCCCCTCCTCGCCCCCCCCTTCCGATGATTCGCTTGCGGAGGGGTGCTCACGTGCAAGATGGCTCACCGTCGGCTGCTTCCTGCTGGGCGTTCGGCGCACCGGCCGCTCTCTGCACAGGCCCCCCTTCCTGCACACCACGAGCTGCTGCCTCCGTGGCCCCTGGGCGACGAAGTCAATGACGGGGAGATGTGGGACGACGAGGAGCCGATGACTAGCGCGAGTATCCTGGGTGCTGTGGCTTCCGGGGCGGCGGCGGCCGCCAAGCGCGTCTCCGATGACGCTGCCACCGCCCGTTTCAACGCCGACGAGGCGGCTACGGCAGCTGAGCGTGCCGATCGTTTTTCTGAGATGGCGGCTGCAGCGGCAGCGGAAGCGGCGGCGGATGCGGCCGAGGGGCGTGCGCGCGAGCTGGAATGCGTCATGTCTCGTCACGAGCAGCGGGACGAGGACCTTGCACGGGCTTTGACCGACCAGGAACGCGACGCCCGTCTTCAAGACGTCATGGCCAAGTACGGCCTGGACCTGTGGTCCCTTCCGTTTGAGGACACCATCGTTGTCGCGGCGTTTGACATCATTGTGCGCGCCCGCAAGGACGTTATCGGGCGCCTGCGGCGCACTGGTGAGTAGCAGGTAAGAGGGGTCGTGTGGTGCTGTGGAGGGTGTTCTGTCACCGATTAATAGTGTCATGGCTTGTGCTCTGTGTGTCATTGCGGGTCTCGTGCCTTCTTGATGTTGTGGAAAAAGTAGAGCGGTGTTTGTGTGGGACAGATCAGCTCGACCTGTGCTCGCGTAAAGAAGAGTCTCCTCAAGGCACGGCGATTTGCCGACACCAGGACGACTCTTGGCGGGCACCCCCACGTGTGGCAAAAACCTCTCGCGCACGCGGCACCCAAGTTGGGGCGGTGTACAAGGGCTGCCTCCCGTGTCGGGGGAACCGGAAGAAGTGCAAGTCGCACACACTCTATCCCTGTTGTGGGGCAATCCCCCCACTGACAAACAAGAAGATGGTGTGTGGTCCAACAGTTTCTTGGTCGGGACGGGGACGCAGGACTAAGCCCCGCTGTCCCTCCCCTTATCCCCCCAGGGTCCCCTCAGAATCTCGCCACTCAGAATCTCCCACCCCAGCACCTGCCCACCGGGCCACACGAAAATTCAAGACGGTAAATGCAGAAAACCCTCAAATCCAAGTTGGATTTACTACTAAGCTAACTATCCCAAACTTAGGGAATATGGACCCAAATGCAGGGGGAGGAACGGATCAGGCTAGTTGCCTGCCGCCCCTTGCATGGCACGTGTTGCCCCCCTACCTGGGGGCCAATACTGCCACACTCCCCTCTCCTCAGTTCCGACCGACCCGGTCGGGCTTGTGAGGGGGTGCGTAAACGCACGTCTCGGCGTTGGGGGCGCGACTTGCTGTCCCCCCTCGAGTACGTAACGCGGATGTGGAGGCGGTCACGTTGACCGCCCCTCTCCTCAAGCTTGCCCACTTGGCAGCTTGCTCTCCCCGGTTCTCACTTCACCACCACCACCACATCCCTTTCACCTTCCCCTGGGCCGCCCCACGCTGGGGAGGCCACCCGTCTACCCACGATCCGAGTCCCCCTCAACTCGAGGAGGGTCTCGTGCCGCTGTAGCCAGGGCGTCTCTCCCCAACTTGGGGAGAGCCATGGCGACCCCGGGGGTGGAGACGGACTCCCTCGATGAACGTATGGAGGACACCTCCTACGGTGCAGCGCCCGCCGGGACTTCCGGCGGGGGCTCCGCGATCGCTCCGGGGGATGGGACTCCCGCGTCACCCGGCTTTGGGTTGACGGCGGGATCTCCCCCGGAGGCGGGACAAGTTGTCCCGCGTGAGGCCTTGGGGCGGTGGTTTTACCCCGCTTGGCCTCTGTATGAGGAGGGGTTGACTGTTCTTCGCTGTGGCCGACTTGGCACAGCGATGGGTCGGGTGTGGGACCGCCTACGGGAGAAGTATCCCCGTAGGGTCGGGTTCCCTGCCGGCTTCAGGACGGACCAGTTTGCCTTCCTGGACGATGATGAGGTCGAAGACGTACAGCGGGCCAAGGCCATGATGGACCGCGGGGGAACTATCCCGGGTCCCGGCGACTTGCCTACCTTTACTTGGGACGCGGTGGCAACTCGCCCCCCGTACCTTCATGAGGCGGATCCGCACACTCATCACTTTGATGTGCGGATGGAGAAGGACTTCCGGCGAGGTCCCTACTTGGTGACCTCGGCTCAACTTGAGTTTCCGCAGCAGTCCGCTGCCAGTAAGGAGCAGTACTACCCGAAGAAACCCGAGTGGTGGCCTCAAGTGGAGGTCCCCTACGGGTTCCCGGCGTTGCTGCCACGGTTGCTCGACCACTTCGGCTCCGTCATGTTGACGGCTAGCCCAGATCACCTGGTGTGGGCCATGTTGGCCACCCAGTGGCTGCTCGAGGTCATGTCGACCTGGGTGTCCTGTGTCCAGCGGCGAGGGATGCTTTGGCATCTTCCCCTCCGGCTTATCCAAGGTTTGGAACAGCTCACCCCTCAGCTAGTTGCTGAGGGGTGCTCATCAGGACAACTCACTACTTGAGGAGATGCTCCGCCTCCACAAGTTTATCGAGTGGGAGAGCATTGAGCACAAGTTGCGCCGCCCCACTCGTGGGCCCAAGGACGATGGCGCACTTCGCCAGTTCGTATGGGTCGCTCGTGAACTTCACGACGGCCGTGTGGTCCTACGAGAGGGGTTGGGCATCGGGGACTACCCGTATGCCCCGGGGGTGGATCGCCACACTGCGCCACCCGCGGACAAGGCCATAGTTATGGCCGTGCCCTCACATGATGACCATATGACTCAACCCACTGCGGGGGCCCCAAGTCGGGGTCGCAGTTACACCCGGCCACCGCCACCTCGGCGTGCCCCTCTACTTCCTCCTGTCCCCTACCAGCCGCACGGGGACATCCCGATTAGCGTGGCCGTTGAGTCGTCCACCCCGGTGTCCCCCAACTTGGGGGCCACCCTCCTGACGGTATACCCCAAGTTGGTGTTACCGGCCACGCCTCTGACCTCAGAGATGATGATCACCACGTTGGTGCGCACCATATCCTGGTTGGCCGCGTCGACCGCAACCCTTCAAACTTCCGAGACTCCTCAACTTGAGGAGCGCGTTCGTACGGCAGTGTCGACCGCGAGTTGCGAGTCGGTGGCGGAGTTTATGACGGCCGAGTTGGCTCGCATTGGGGCTATTATGCCCCAGTGTAGCAATATGGTTGTCCGTATTGTGACCCTAATATCAGGGGGGCTACTTCTAATCCTTAACTTTCAATTTGAGAGTCCGAACTGGTCACGGTATCTATAAGTTACGTATGACCAGAGGGACTTGCATCTTGGGGTGGAGGGTAGTTAGTAGTGTCTCCGAGGGTTTATAACGAGGGGGCCGGTGGCGAATCCACCGCCGGCCAAGGTAGAACAACAAACCCCTCCCATTTGGGCTCCCATCTTGGTCCCGTGGCTTGCGCTCCAAGGACAGCAACCTTGGCCTCCCGGTGACGTTGGTGCCGATCCCCCTTGGTGAGTGTTCCCTGAGAGTGGACGTGCGACGGATTCCTATTGTGCTACATTGGTGGAGCAGCAGGGGACGGGTTTCCGTCACCCTTGTGGTGACGCCGTCTTCGGCCCTGGCACACGGATATGGATCCGGTCCTTTTTCTTGTACTCGTGGTGTTGCAACCTGATCGATTGTGTTGAGCTTTTACCTGTGACTGTGACATACTGTTACTCTCCCCAATCTACCCCCTCGCTCTCTTATTCGTGGTGATCGTTGCGTCGGTGGACTGATTGTGACTATGTCTACCCAAGAGACGGGGAACGTTCAAGATGACGGATCGGCGTCGACGCCGACTCCGGAGGTGACTACGGGAACCGGGATCGGGAACCCGATCGATAACATTGAGACGCCAATGCTTTCCGGTGCCGGATCGACGTTTGGCACGGCTCGGACGGCAGGAGGCGGGGGCCCGCCTCAACTGTCGTCGACCGACCTCACTCCGCCGCCTCCTTCACCAGGGGATTCCCTGATGGCATCATTGGCCCGCATCGAGGCCCGGTTTTCCGGGCTCGACGCCCGTCAAGATCGGACGGAGGACGCAATGGCAGTGTTGATGTCAACACGGCACACGACGGGACCCCGTCGTGTTCCGCCCACACCGGTACGGTTCGAACCGGCCGGACTACTTTCGGAGTCCACCAGGGTCAATCCCGGGGTTGCTACTCCTGGACAACCCCCGGACACAATGGGGTATGGGTCCGACTCGTCGGCAGAGTTGGAACGGAGTCACACGGAGCGATACGCTCGGAGCACCCGAAGCGGACTCCGCGGACACGACCCGGCGGATACGTACGCCGGGGGAGAGTCGGTTATTGGGGGAGGGGGTACCCTCTCGCAGTACCCCCACGACGAAGGAGGCCAGGCAACTCGGGTTCCCGAGGTGCCGACGCCTGAAGTACCATCTTCAGTGGTGGAAGCTATGACCGCGCAGGTAACTGCGAGCCTACTGAAGCGGATGGAATCCGATGAGTTCGCTCATCAACTGGCTAAGCGACTGGATATCCAGGACGCTGACACGTAGATCGTCAACGAGGTCTTCCGGTCGGTTCTTACTCCGGAACGTTATCGTTTGGAGGACCGCTCTACCACCGTATCGGAATCGATGCGTAATACGTCGCATCGGGCGATCCGCTCTATGCAGACCCTTATGAAGGGAGTCCCTATGTTCGGGGGGCCGAACGGACGCCCGTTGGCAGTCATCGGCTTCTTGACTAGCTTCAAGGCAGCCGCAGACAAGGCGCTCGTTAACGAGGGGCTGGCCCTGGAGATCCTCCCGTTCTTTGTTGATGAACGGGTGCGAGGCATTCTTCGCCAGGCATCCCCGATGCCGGGAATGAGGGTCGCGGCCACCCCCATGGATTACCGTGGGATATTGAAGGAGCTGCTGAGCAGCTACCTCAGTGAGGACAAGTGCGAGGACCACTATCGGGCCCTTCGCACTGCCACCGCCCAGTCCTGGGAGGATGAGGAGATGTTTGGACGCCGGATCCAAGAGCTCGACTACGAGCTGGGGAAGCTCCTCGGAGAAGGGGAGCTACGGGCCATCCTGTTCGCAGGAGTACCCAACTACGTGCGGATATCCGCACGGGGCGCCAACACGGCACGGACGAACTTCAGTCGACTGATGCATATGTGCAAGTCCCTAGGGGACGCCTACCGGGTTCTACACCCGGAGTGTGCCTTGGCCCCGAAGCCCAAGGGTGAGGGAGGCAAGCCCAGTCTTACCCCGGTACCGAGGCTAGAGAAGGTGGAACGTAAGGCCGCACCAGTACTGGTGGCGACCGAACATACCCCTATTGGTGAGGATGACCCTCTAGTCGACCATCAGGGCCACCTGTTGCTACCGGCGACGCCGGTGATTGATGAACATGGTACGGTAGCGTACATCGCCCCGGCTGGAACCCAGTTCCAGGTCAACGAAGGAACGGGACGGCGCGTCCCGTATGTGCGGACTACGGGGTACTCCCCGGTGACGGGTAACCCTCACCAACCCTTGCCAACATGGGCGGTGCGCACGGAGGCACCTCCGCAGATTGCGGGCCGACCCAACCGGTTGGGGGAGTCCATGTTCCGGTTGACCCAAGGACCCAAGGCCTACCAGGGAGCAGGCACTCGGGCGCCCGAGGGAGGCAACCGTAGCTACGGGGCTACCCCTATGCGAACTCAAGGGGGGACCGGCACGTCCGGGTGTATGTTGTGTGGGGATCCCCAGCACTGGGTGTCTTCCTGCCCACTCATCCCCGAGGAGTCTCGGCGGGCAGCGGCGCAACGCAAGGCATCCACCGGGGGGTATCCCGCCCGAGCACCCGGACCCGCACCGGGTAGGCAGCCAGCTCCAGGTGGAGTACTGGCCGTCGAGGGGGCACCTCCTCAGCCGGATGTCCCGGCGGACAGCACCCTACCAAGGGCGGGAAACGAGTAAGAGGAAGGATGACCGGGGGGCGCTGGGGTTACCCAAGCAAGCCACTCCGGAGTACCGCGGGGAAAGCCCCACGGAGAGCGCGGTTGAGCCGACGCCGCATCAACCCCCGGGTACACCTTCCGGCCCCGACGACACGGCGTCAGGGGATTGATGACCAACCTCCAAGGTTGGGAGGAGAGGACGGGAAGTCCCGTCACGTTGAACCAGACAAGGGCCCTGTTCAGGATGCCCGAGCTACACCGGATATCGGTGTAGGACATGTGTTGTTTACCTTGGAGAACTTCAAGGTATCAGCCACACTGGGGGTTGACCCCCAGTCGACACGATCGTACTACCCTGTACTGGACACAGGGGCTGGACCCAACCTTATCCGGAAGGATACCCTCCCGGACAAGTGGCTTCCACGAGTCAGAGTGACTCGGGGACCCACCATCAAGGACGCGAATGGTCGACTCATTCGTACGACCGCAGCGATGTCGCTGCAGGTTACCATCGGGGATCTCACCACGGAAGTGGACTTCCTGGTATGTGAAACGCTGTCGGTGCCCTGCATACTGGGGTGCACCTTCATCAACGTTCACGTTGATGCAATCCGGCCAGGCCGGAGGACCGTCGAGCTTCAAGAAGCCGACGGGACGAAGCGAGGACACAAGGCTATCGTCAGGGACCTGACGCTACAAGGAAGCCACGTTAACGTGGCTGAGGTGTACGCAAGCGTCGAGCCGAAGACACTTCGGTTGGCCAAGCGAACTCGCTTTGAGCCGTTGTCAGAGACAGTCCTCCCGGTTAACTGCGACCTCGCAGGCATCTGCAGAGTCCAGTCCAACCTACGGACGTACAAGCGCCATGGGTTGACCATGGCCAACGGTCTCATAGACCTCCCAGCAGGAGGGTCGTCCCTCCTAGTGATGGCGAACTATCGCCGTAAGGCAGTCACCCTCCCGAAGGGAACTATCCTCGGGATTGCCGAACTCTACGAAGGAGATATCCTTACCCCTGATAAGGAAGGTCAAGTGGAACCACTTGAAGTACTGGCGGTCGCCGAGACCACCGAGCGACAGCAACCCGATGACGGGAAGCCTAACCCATCGGCGGCTCCGGCGGACCTGCCGCCAAAGAACCAAGAGGCCTTGAAGGCACTGGCCGAGGCTGACCTCGACCACCTTCCCCCTTCGGTAGCCGAAGGGGTACGACGGATGCTAAGAAAGCATGACGTTATGTGGACAGGCGGGGCCTTGGGGACCATTGGGGCAACCCAACATCGTATAGACCTGGTACCAGGCGCACGACCCGCCCGCTCACAACCGCACCGAGCGGGACCTATGCAACGAGAGATCGTTGATGGAGAAGTGAAGAGGATGAGTGAAGCTAAGGTGATCCGACCTTCGATGTCGGAATGGGGTGCCCCAGTCGTTATTGTGCCGAAGAAGGATCAAACCCCTCGGTTTTGCATCGATTATCGACGCCTCAACTTGGTTACCAAGAAGGACTCATACCCTTTACCAAGGATGGATGAATGCATCGACTCCCTGGGGGAGGCTACGGTGTTTACCACCATCGACTGCAATGCCGGATACTGGCAGATCCCGGTGGCGGACGAGGATATCCCCAAGACGGCATTCGTCTGTCACAGTGGAGTGTACGAGTTCCTAAGGATGCCCTTCGGATTGTCCAACGCCCCCGCTACATTCCAGCGGGCTATCGACATCATACTGTCGGGGGTGAAGTGGCGTAACTGCCTAGTGTACCTCGATGACGTCATCGTCTTCTCGCGTAACATGGATGACCATGTACAACATGTTGACGAGGTACTCACCCTCTTGAGGAACGCCGGGGTAACCCTGCGTCTGAAGAAGTGCGCCTTCTTCCAACAGACGGTCGAGTATCTGGGCCACCAGATAACCCCTGGTAAACTAGGGGTACTCGAAGCCAATACCCGGGCACTCCGGGATGCCCGGTTCCCTAACACCCAGACGCAGCTCAAGAGCTTCCTGGGAATGTGCAATGTATACCGACGGTTCGTCAAGGACTTCGCTCGGATAGCTAAACCGTTAACGGTTCTTACGAGCAGTACCTTACCCAAGGTACTCCAACCCCCTTCGCCTAGCGAAGAGGAGGCATTCGAGTCGCTGAAGCGAGCCCTACTAGCCCCACCCGTCCTTGCGTTACCGCATAGACGGGGTACCTTCGTCATCGATGTCGATGCGTGTGATACACAAGTGGCATGCACCCTGTTACAGGGAGAGACGTTGATAGGTACCGACAACGTTATCCCGGACCTACGTCCGGTAGGGTACTTCAGCCGGACACTCAACCCGGCTGAGCGGAACTATAGTGCCACCGAGCGTGAATGCCTCGGAGTTATATGGGCAGTGCAACTGCTCCGTCCATACCTGGAGGGCTCCAGGTTCATCGTGAGGTCCGACCACGAACCCCTACGATGGCTCCTCAACCTTGGTGACAAGGATTCCGATAGCCATGGGAGGCTAGCCCGATGGAGGCTGAAGATGGCCGAGCACGACTACCGCACGGTGTATAAGGCTGGGTCAACCCACCACCTCGGAGACGCGTTGTCTCGACTCGACACCCCGAGCGGGGATACCCGCCCGGTGGACGAGGACATCCCGGTGGTACCGGTGTGCATGGTGGGTAATGCTACCCAGGGTATGGTTGACCATACCATGGCACACCTTGCGTGCCCATTGACCCTCGCGGACTTCCGCGAGGCACAGGCCAACGACGATGACTGTAGACGTCATCGTGCTAACCTCCTGGCCGGTACGGCCGGCATCTTCTCCGAGAACGAAGACGGACTCTTACACCGGCGGGCACCCGCCGATGGACGACATCAAGTCGTGGTTCCCGTGTCCTTACGGCAAGCCGTCATGGAACGAGAACATGAGAACCCTACAGCCGGACACCCGGGGGGTTCACGTATGTTCGCAGCAATGCGAAGGTTCTTCTACTGGCCAGCAATGGCCGTCGACGTGGTCGACCACGTAAGGGGATGCCACCCCTGTGCACGTAACCGCATGAGTCTACATAGGCGGGCGTCTGCCATGAAGCTATTCCCACCTGATGGGCCCAACGAGCAAGTCGCTATCGACATACTCGGGCCACTTCCGATAACGGAAGAAGGGAACAGGTACATCCTGGTCATGTCTGACCGCTTCACTAAGCTGTCAAGAGCGGCAGCCATCCCGAATGATACGGCATACACGATCATGAACGCAGTGGTTGACCACTGGATCAGTGCATACGGAGTCATGAAGCAACTCCTCTCCGATAACGGAGCAAACATTACGTCGGCATTCTGCACTAAGGTCCTGGGCATGTTCGGTATCGAACCACGTCGGGCATCCGACTACCACCCGCAGTCCAACGGGCAGGTGGAGCGGTTCAACCGCACCATCGTAAAGATGCTACAGTGCTACGTGGCCGAGCACACGAACACTTGGGACAGGCTTCTGTCCGTACTCACCCTGGCATACAATGCCAGGCCACATCGGAGCACAAACATTGCTCCGCTGGAGTGGGTCATGCCACTAGGCGTCGGTAACTTGACGCTGCCACCCGGCAGGTGCACTCGGTATGATACACCGAAGGGCCGACCCGCCGAACGCATCCACCTAGCTTGGTTGGCCAAGCTATCGTGGATGATTCCTAAGCTCAAGGGTGCCCTTGACAGAACACAACTTCGATATAAGAAGAACTTCGACGCCCGACTACGGGTGCGCAACGCAACCCTGGTAACAGGTGACCGGGTCTATATCAGACACCAGAAGTTCCGAGGGAACAAGCTTATGCAACCGGTCAAGGGACCGTACCAGATCCTCCACAGAGATGACCACTCTGTTATCTTACACTCCGATACGGAGATTCAACGCATCAGCATGAATGACGTCACACCTGCTCCGAAGCCGGAACAGCCTCAGCCGGTACCGGCTGGGTTGCTACATGAAGCTCTTACAACCCACCGGTCAGATGACCCGGTGGGACCGGATGGGATTCCATACCAAGTAGAGAGCGTGGTCGGACACACCGACCCGGACCTACCAGGACCCTGGTACGTCAAGGTTATGTGGGTCGGATACGACTCACCCACCTGGGAACAGGCGGCAAATATACCCCGCCAACTCCTCATGCCGTACATGAGGCGACGACGCCTACTGTAACAACCCAACCGACACCGACTTCGGCTGTTGGGGGGTGAGGCTCATACCTACTAAGTAGGGTGTGACATGGTTACGGCAGACTTAGGTTTCTAAGTCAAATCAGACTTAGGTTTCTAAGTCGAACCAAGCTTAGGTAACTAAGTAGAGCTAAGCTTAGGTAACTAAGTAAAACTTGAACCTTAATAAGTTAACTTAAAGGTAAAGGCTAACTCCGATAATATCGAAGTAACTAGGGAGCTTACACGGGAGGTTGACCTCCCCAAGCCAAGACACCAAGTGAGGGAGGATGACCTCCCCAAGCATGAACCTACCGGAAGAAGTTGGACGGGAGGCAAGGCACCACTGCGCCAGAAGGGGTACTCCCCAGGGCAGCAAACAGAGGCAAGCAATGCCCCCAAAGGGGATGAGTTTATACTCACTACTACCCGGCTACCATAAGGGTTGCCGGGGCCCTCTCCCGCACAAACAATAGCACTCCTCAGTGGGTAGACCGACTGCCCGAGGGAGGCCACTCACGCGTAAGCGCGTAGACCTCCGTGCTCCACCGGTCGGCAACGTCACGACGGTCGACCACCCGAGTTACCTCGGTGCATAGCTGGACGAGGGTGCTGCGGCCAGCCTCCACGTCCTCCAGAGCTTTCTGGAGGCGGTCCAGCACGCCACCGAAGCAACGCGCTGACCCAACCAGCGCAGCACCTGGGGGGATATCCCCCCGGCTAACAGAGAGACCCCCACGCATTGCGCGGGTAACAAGTGCGTCAACGCCCTCATACCAGAGACGGGGACCCCCGTCATGTAGGACAGGGGCGGGAGGTGACACTGGCGCAGCCAGAGGAGCCACAGGAGCCGACACGGCTACCACCGGAGCCGGTGGCACCTGATACGAGGCCCGGTAGGACCCTACCGAAGGGGCTCCACCGTAACCACGGCGGTACTCCGCCCGACGACGGGACACCTCACGCTCCCCACCCACAGAGCCCCACTCTCGGGGACGACGGCCAACCGCCGCCGGCATCGGGTTACCGAACCACGGAGCAAGGACCTGAAGAGGGTCATGGATAACCATGGGAATACCCAGGTCAGCAACAGCCTCGGTGGATGCCCACCCATGGCAACTGGGCTCACCCGGCTGAGTACGCCGGACACGCAACGAGTGACGAGGCAAGGGGGAAGCCCCAGCCTGCGGGTCCCGGTACGGGGGAAGGGCCAACACCCCAGCCCAGTTCACGGCATTGTGAACAGCCAGCAGGGCCTCGAACTCCCGGGCCAACCCGGTCTTGGCGGCTATCAGATCCACGCCCAACTGCGCGATGTGCCGACGGACACCCGTCGGAAGATGAAACAGACGACCCTGCCGGCGGACGGACAGCAAGAAGGATGAAGCCTGCCCGAGGGTAACCTCAAGGGTGAAGGTACCCTGCAACGGGTGGACCGGTCGCGAGGCCAACACACTCCCGAAGTAGCGAAGACAGGAGCCGGTGTCAAACCGGAAAGCAGGGGCGGGTTCCCACCCCTCCTGCCATAGCGGCGGGCGCACGGGAGTGTGTACCGGAGCACGACCGTTGCCGGTCTGCAACGCACACGTTATATCCGTGCGGAACGCATCCGCCATGACACCATGGTTACGTCGCCAACTCGACGCCGACTTCAACCCCGCCATGGGCGGGTAGGGAGCCGTCAACGACAGATACGGGGGTTCCCCCGGGTAGTAGTCAAAGTCGGGATACCGACCGGTACTGCCCACCGTCTCCCCAAACGCAACCGGCTCCGCCGCCGCCGCAATCCCCCGAGCACTAGCCGGGTAGTCAATCTCCCGCGGCAACGCGGGGGCAATCAGGTCGCAGACCCCGAAGTTGGGGTCGAGGTAGACCTCACCCCGTCCCACCCGGGTGCGCCAGAGCTGCGCATGCCGGTCGTCCGGCTGACTCAGGATCCAATGGTGTTCCACCCGGACCGCGTTCGGCTGGTTGACCAGCCGCACCAACTCCCGCTCCCAGCTCGAGTCCACCTTGACGCGCCGGGAGGATTCTCCACGGGGATGCACCAGGTGGAAGTCCACCCGCATACGCCCATCGGACTCCATCGACTCTTGCACCGTGAGGCCTCGAGCCCGAGCCACCAAGTCGGACACCGACATGGCGGGTTGACCCGCCGCCACGGCGACGCCGCCACCCAACGGGGCAACCCGGGCAGGACCAGGAAGAATCGGGGGCGCCGGGGGACGCACCACCGGCAGAGGGGCCGACGTCGGAGATGGACGAGGCCGAGGAGGAAGAAGAAGGGCGGGCGCCCGCCCGGAGTAACTCCCGGTGTCAACCGCCATGGGAGAAGGAGCGTCTTGACCGCTCGACACCCGCGGCACCGCAGGTATGGTACCGGCGCCGGCACCACCCGTCGGCGTAGCCCCCGCCTCGGAAGGGGAAGGCACTTGGACAGCCTCCGGAGCCGGAGCCCCGGCCGTGCGGACACCCGCACCGTCTTGACCCGCCGCACCGGGTGTCGCACCGCCACCACCACCCGCGTCAACGTCGGGACCGCCTCGAGGAGTCACCGCCCGGACACCCGGACCACCTTGACCAGCCGGAGTCGGCTGCGGGTCGCCACCTCCGCCGCAGGGCGGACCATCTTGAGGTAGCTGCAGTGAGCCGGCACCGGCACCAGGCTCCATCCGGGCAACCGGCAGAGAGGGGGTAGAAGCCGCCACGCGCGGTTGACCGCCGGGTTGACCTCCGGCCGACGGCACCGTCGTGCCGCTGCACACGGACGACAGTCCTCCGGCCGACAGACGGACGGACACCGCAGGCTCGTCGTCGTCAGACGAGCTCACCCCGTAACGCGCGGCGTCGGGACCGACAGGCGCGTCGTCCTCCATCTCCTCCCCGATCAGGAGGTCTTCCTCCTCTTCAAGCACCTGGGGATAGGACATGTTAACGGGTGCAGAGTCCCCCGCGCCCACAAGCCGTCGACGGCTACGACCCGGTACGGTGGGATAACCGGGACGAGCCAGGGAAGCGCGGGCCCCCGCGCTTATGACCACAAACGGCCACGAGAAGCGCCACAAACACGCGGGTCGACCCACGCCCCACGGGGCTACGAACGCGCTCCACCCAGGCACCTGGGCGGGACGGGGCCACCCCCACACACGGGGTAAGCAAGGGGGGTCACCCCCAACCGCCCCCACGCAACGCGGGCAGCCCCCGCCCCCCACTCAATCGTCCACACGAGAGGGACCCCCCTACCACCAGGCACCTGGCGGCGGATCCGCTTGCACCACCCCTCGGAAAGCGGGGTCGTGAACAAAAACCCGCATCGGGAAATTAACGGTCCGGAAAACGGATCGTGTGTGTACCACACAAAGGGGGGCACCCCCCTCGGACAACCTCGAAAAGGGGTGTCTGTCGCGACGGGGCGCAAAGCCCCACCCGACGGGTAAACAGTCACGCGACCCACTTACATTCGGTAACCCGAATGCAACTCGACCCGGGGACGGGCCGAATCTAAGGGGGGGATATGTAGCAATATGGTTGGCCGTATTGTGACCCTAATATCAGGGAGGCTACTTCTAATCCTTAACTTTCAATTTGAGAGTCCGAACTGGTCACGGTATCTATAAGTTACGTATGACCAGAGGGACTTGCATCTTGGGGTGGAGGGTAGTTAGTAGTGTCTCCGAGGGTTTATAACGAGGGGGCCGGTGGCGAATCCACCGCCGGCCAAGGTAGAACAACAAACCCCTCCCATTTGGGCTCCCATCTTGGTCCCGTGGCTTGCGCTCCAAGGACAGCAACCTTGGCCTCCCGGTGACGTTGGTGCCGATCCCCCTTGGTGAGTGTTCCCTGAGAGTGGACGTGCGACGGATTCCTATTGTGCTACACCCAGCCAGCCCCACTTGGGCGTGGCAAACGTCGCGCGAGCCGGGCATACTCGCCTCCTCGCCGTCGTCGCCGACGCTCCCGGCGCTCTCCCTCCGTGTCGGAAAACGAGCTGTCTTACTCCGTCTCGGAGTCCTCTACTCCGTCAGTGTCGGAGTCGGTCCGGCGTCTGCGTCGGCAACTTGCGCGCAAGACTAAGCAGAAGGGCAGCCGCGGTCGTCGCCACTTGCGCGGTCTCGCCGCTCGCCTCCACGTGAGGGCGAGGGCCGTGGGATTGGAGAGTCTAGCATGCATGCCTAGTTGGCAGCTGCCTTTGTTGTGAGAGTGTGAGGGTTAGGGCTGTAGTTAAAAGCCACTCTGCGTACCACTTCGACTTGAAGCACTCTCTTGGCACTGTTGCTCGGCCTTCCCTCACGTTGAGGGGGGGCTGTTAGGGTCCATCTCATTCCGGGCACAGTATGCCCGGACCTTCTCAGCGGGAAGGTCCTCCACATACTCCCACGTATCATCCTTGGCTTTGTAGCCGAACCAACGCACTCTCAACATGAGGCGGTTAGTGTCCTCATCCCAGCCGTGGTCGATGAACTTATCGAACACGTACTCCTGTGGGCCCTGTTTGGCCGCAGGCAGCGAGGGGAGGCGCCACGCTTCCAGCGCCCGCGCCCAAGCTGGGTCGCCTGCAGGCGGTGGTGCAACTTTGACCACGTCCTGTCCGTTCACTGTGCGGACCCCATCGTCACTTTCGATGGTGAAGCGCCGCCCATCAGTACGAAGGACCTGGTACGGCCCCTTCGTCTGGAATACCAACTTACCCCCAGTTGGGGTGTGTGAGTGTAACAGCACCCAGTCACCCTGCTCGGGGACGTGCTGAGCATTGCGCACCTTTTTGTCAAAGGTACGCTTGTAGCGCTTTTGTGCTTTGTCCATCTCAGCCCTGACTTTAGGGATGAGGTTTTCAAGCCTAGCAGCGAACTCCGCCTTACTCTCAGTAGGAGTAGGCGTACTGCCACCATCCTCCCTAGTTGGGAGCGGCCGCCGCACGGCAATAGACCGCACGCGACGGGGGGTCACAAATGCGAGGGGTACTTCCCCGGTAGATGAGTGAACCTGCGAATTGTAGGCAGTGGTAAGAATAGAAATGTATTGGTCCCACGTTTTCACATGCTCACTCACATAGTGGCGCAGCTGCCGAACAATAGTTTTGTTGAAGCGCTCCACCTGCCCATTAGTTTGTGGGTGGTAGGGGGTGGCATAGTTTGCCTTAACCCCCAACATATCCAGCACTCCCTGAAACAGTACAGACGCAAATTGCGGTCCATTGTCCGGTAGTGTACTATCCGGAATGCCATACGCGGTAACCCAGTGATCTAGGAAGGCTGACACGACCGACATGGCCGTGATCTCTGCCAGTGGGATCGCTCGCGTAAGTTTCGTGAAGCGATCGCAGATGACCAGGAGGTACTGGTTGCCCTCCTCGGTCACTGGCAGTGGCCCAACGATGTCCATCGCCAACGCGGCAAAGGGCTCCTTGGCCGGGAACAATAGCATAGCCGTAGTAGGCTGCCGTTCCATCAGACGGTTCTGCGCACAACTTGTGCAGGCAGCCACCAAACTGTAGCTGTCCACTACCATGGACGGCCAGTAGTACCTGGTCCTCAAGGTCTGGTACAGTTTACTAGACCCCAGGTGTCCACCTTTGGGAGCGTTATGCTCCCTCTCAAGGATACTGTCCTTGAGGGATGCGGGGACGACAAGTTGTTCGGTCCCCTGGAATACCCCACTCCTCATGAGGAGGCCATCGTCTCCCAGAAAGAACCGCGTCTCCGCCACTGTATCCAGTGTATCCCTCTGCGACTTGCAGAAGGGATCCTCGGCCTGGGCCTTCACCCCCTCGGCCAGGGACAGGGGCAAGTACTTCTTGTTCCCTGGCGCCTCGGGGTTCAACGCCTGACCCGAGCGCGTGACTACCCCCACGATGGGGATGTCCTCATCGACTGGGTTAGTGTCCAGCCCCTCGGTAGGTACCCGAGAAAGGCCGTCGGCAAGGGCATGTTGCCTGCCAGGTCGGTACTCAATATCAAAGTTGAAGGGTGCCAGTCGCACCCTCCACCGGTTGAGACGAGTGTTCGTACAATCCGTCTTAAAGATGAACTGCAACGCGCGGTGGTCACAGCGGATGAGGAACTTCTCACCCTCTAGGTAGTGACGAAGTGACGTCACCGCCCACACCACTGCGAGTCCTTCCAACTCGGTGACTCCGTAGTTCTTCTCGGCCGAGCTCAGCCCCTTGCTGAAGTATCCCACCGGCAAGTACTCCTTGTCCGGCTGCTGTTGAAGCAACACACAACCAATTTGGTCGTAGCTAGCGTCCACATCCAGGATGTAGTGGCCTCCCAACCTGGGAATAGCCAAGATGGGGGGCTTCAGCAGAAGGTCCCGAAGAGTATCAAAGGATTCCCGCTCCACCCGACGTGGGGGAGGCAGGTTCTTCGGTAGCGTTGAGCTAACTAGCTCATTCAACGGCTTCGCCACCTTGGCGAAGCCCTTGGTGAAACGTCGGTACACGTTACAGATCCCGAGGAAGCTCCTCATCTGGGTCTGGGTCCGGGGGTACTGAGCCTTACGGATGGCCCTTAACTTCTTCTCGTTGACACTGAGACGCCCCGGACGGACAACATATCCCAAGTATTCCACCTCTTGAGTGAAGAGGTGGCACTTACTCGCCTTCAGTGACACACCGGCGTCAGCAAGTAGCTTGAACACCTGGCCAAGATGGCCAATGTGTTCCTCCGGACTTCGGGAGAGCACAATGATATCGTCTAGGTACACCAGACAGATCTGCCACCGTACTCCGGCCAGAATCATGTCCATAGCATGCTGGAAAGTTGCCGGCGCGTTGCACAGTCCAAACGGTAGTCGCTTGCACTGGTAGGTACCACAGTGACAGGTAAAGGTAGTTTTATGCCTGTCCTCCGGGGCAATGGGAATTTGCCAGTACCCCGCGTTACAGTCCAGGGTAGAGAACACGTTTGCCTCCCCCAGAGAGTCCAGACAGTCGTCCATCCTAGGTAGGGGATAACTGTCCTTCACCGTGCTCTCGTTGAGCTCACGGTAGTCGATACAGAACCGGGGGGTCCCATCAACTTTGGGTACGATAACCACCGGACTCGCCCACTCGGCGTTGCTGGCCTCGATCACATCGAGGCCCTCCATGCGAGCAACTTGCTCCTTGGCGAGGGCCCTTGAACGGGGTCCTCCCCTATACGGTTGTTGGCGTAGAGGGGGTGCACCGGGCTTCAACTCGATCCGGTGTTGGGTAGCTCTCATGAGTCTCAATTGGCCATCCCACAACTTGTGATATTGGTCCAAGAGGCGTTCAACTTGAACCCTCAACCTGGGTGGAACACCCTCCATGTTCACATGGGGCCGAGGAGAGGCGGCCGACTTGGCTTGGTGCTTCTCGTTTCCTGACTTCGGGTCGCTACTCGCGCCCGCATTGAGGGTGACCGCTACTACCGGTCCCTCATATTGGTCGATATAGCCGAACTTGGCTCCCGACTTGAAATACTTGGGCGACAAGCTCAGGTTCATAACCTGGATCCTCAACGGGACTCCGGCTTTGGAGTCCATCGTGCCAAGGGCAACATGCACTTGATGCTTGCGAGCAAGACGGGGGTGAGGGTGCACCAACCCGTTCCCCGTATAATCAGTTACAACGTCAACGTGCGCCACCGAGTTGGGGGGCAACGTGACTTTACGGGCTAAACGCAGGGTAGCGGTAAACCCTTCCCTCACAGAGCAAACAGGATTCGACTGTGAGACTGTCACAGGAGCCTCAGACTTTCCCTTACCAAGGATGGGGATGGTTTCCCCATTCATCAACTTGACCCAATACTCAGGGCCACAAATCAAAGGCACTTGTGTTCCAACGTAAGGGGTACCCAGAAGCAGGGGTACCGATATATTCTCAACTACTCCATAGGTCACGTCGACCTCATGGGTCCCCAACCTAGTTGGTAGGGTCACGGCACCAAAGATGGGAAGTACCCCACCATTGATATCGATTAGATGGTCAGCTTTAGACCTGCAGCGTTGGAGCTTCATCTCCTTTTGTAATAGCGACTTGCGTATCAAGGAGGCTCCTGAATCGGTATCAAGTACGATACGGGCACAGCAGGCGCGGCCGGGGGCAAGTTGCACCCGTCCAGCCACCTGGAAGTTCTCACCCGTCAGAACCGCGATGACCCGACGTGGGTTTACGTTCTTGGGGAGTCCTACCCGAGGTGGGCGGACTCCCTTAGGTCGCCGCAGTATCCGGCACGGTTGGTTCATCCTCTTGACCCACTTGGCCGAGGCTGCCGTTGTGAGCTTCGGACGGCCAGCTCCAGCGGTCATTCGTTTCCCGCCGACTTGGCGTCCGAATCTGAGGGCGAAGCGGAAGACGACGAGTCCGAGGACGACGTGTCCGCCTCCTCCGCCGAGGGTGTGGCGACCGCGACGACCGGTCGAGACCCACCCTCGCGGCGTGAACGTACCTCGTTCGTAGCCGACTTCTTACTCGCATTCCGAACAAGTTGTTGGATGCGTTTACTCAACTTGGGGCAATCATATGCCCAGTGTCCATCGGAGTTGCAGTTCCAACACAGATTGTCAGTTCCCGGAGGGGTCTTCCCGACTGGGGAAGACGAAGAGGTACCCTGGGAAGTTCCCACGGCAGCTACCACCCTTTCCTTGCGGATTCGGCGTGCCTCTCTCAACTCTCTGGCCTGGCGCGCCTCCACACGTTCCTTGGCCAACTCGGCCTGACGCTCCTGGCGTTGTTCCTCCCGCAACTTGCGGTAGGCCTCACCTCTGCGGTAAGCGAACCTTGCCAACTCGGCCAGGGTCGCCCGGGCAGTGTTATGCTCCTGGGTCTCCATCCGGACTGACCAATGGAGTCCCTCCACAAACCGACTCTTCACCACAGCATGTGGATGAAGAAACCCACAAAGATTGTTGAGCTTACGAACTCGCTCCGCAAAGGACAACTCGTCCTCCGCCTCTTCCTGATGGGCTTGCGTAAACTCCTCAACTTGAGAAGCCAACGCTGCTTCATCCACCATGGCTCTCAACAACCAGTTGACGGGCTCCAAATAGGACGTCACCTCACCAGCGCCTCCACTTGAGGAGCTGGGCATGACGGACATAAGTTCTGTCCGCAGGTCCCCCTTTGTGAATTCCTGTAGCATATAGAACGCCATGCCTTCACTTATGGCATTGTCGTCACAGGCTTTTGTGAAACTACGTAGGAACTCAAAGACACGGAGGCGGGGAGTTCCATCCCACTCCGCTTTGTGCCCAAAAGAGTGAAGTGCATTCTTCTTGGCACGGCCCATGGCTCGGGCCTGGACAGGACCATAAGCCACCGACTTGTTGTGGAGGGCGTGGGTCTCACAATGAAAGATCCTCTGGTAGACCGGGTTGGCTACCTGGATCTTGGGCGGCACCTCACGTTGAGGGAACAACCGCTGTGGCACTGGGGTAAGTTGACCCTCAGTGCCCATAGTCTGGCGCGGCGCGCTTGGTGTAGCCGCCGGCGTTTCCGGGGGAAACTCCCCCGTGAAGGGCGTACGCCCCACCGAGTATGGTGTGGCTCCCTCGTTGGGAGTCACAGGTGTCGCCCCCTGTTCGGGGCGACCTGAGATAGGCGTAAGGAGGGATTCCCCCTGCGCCTGCGGGCTCGAAAGCCCCAATCCGGTCTGGACATTAAGGCCATCTGGCAAACTCGCCACAATCTGATTCAGAATAGTATTCGTCATCGTGACCACCAGGTCCGGCAAAGTCTGCCGCAACACATTGGTCGCCTCCCGACGGACAGTTTCCGCGAGGAGTGGATTGTCGTCTCCAGTTGAGTCTCGGTCCGCCTCCGGGAGTCCACCTGAGGGATAACCACGTTCCTCAGTGGTCTCAACCGGGGGCATGTGCGCGAGCCCATCGCCGACCAACGGAGGTCCGCCGTCCTCCGAAAGCCTAGTTGGCGACGGCTCCAAGCCAAAATTGGCTCCAACCCGAGTGGAACCCGCGGGGACAGTCCTCACCCCTTGGGACGTTCCCGTTGAGCTTACCACACGGTGGCCAGACTTCGGCCCACCCACATCAGAAGTGTCACCCGAGTGAACTCCCGACTGAGTCGGGGTGGCCTGTTGCCCGCCCGCACTTCCAGTCCTGCTGGCTTGAGGGACCTCTAGCTCCTCTGCGACCCCAGGTAAACCCACCTGTGTCTCACCAGTATTCGAAGGCACTGAAGTACATGCGTCACCCGTGTACTCCCCGGACGACGGGGGGTCCGAGCTAGCCATGTTGGCTGACGATCCGTATGACACGGTCCAAGCCCACCGTTCCTCTGAGACAGAGGGTCCCCTACACCCGGGTGCACCCAGAGGTAAAGTTTACCACTGTCCCCTGCTGCTCCACCAAATGTGGCAAAAACCACTTGCACACACGACACCCAAGTTGGGGCGGTGTACAAGGGCTGCCTCCCGTGTCGGGGGAACCGGAAGAAGTGTAAGTCGCACACACTCTATCCCTGTTGTGGGGCAATCCCCCCACTGACAAACAAGAAGATGGTGTGTGGTCCAACAGTTTCTTGGTCGGGACGGGGACGCAGGGCCAAGCCCCGCTGTCCCTCCCCTTATCCCCCCAGGGTCCCCTCAGAATCTCGCCACTCAGAATCTCCCACCCCAGCACCTGCCCACCGGGCCACACGAAAATTCAAGACGGTAAATGCAGAAAACCCTCAAATCCAAGTTGGATTTACTACTAAGCTAACTATCCCAAACTTAGGGAATATGGACCCAAATGCAGGGGGAGGAACGGATCAGGCTAGTGGCCTGCCGCCCCTTGCATGGCACGTGTTGCCCCCCTACCTGGGGGCCAATACTGCCACACCACGCATCGCGCCCCAGAGTCAGATCGCACGGCAGGGCTGGTGTGCCCCAGTCCAGCAGGCCAAAGAGGCACCAACGCATGCGTTTCTTGTGCGGTATGAACAGCCGCTTAATGGCACAAGTGCATCTTGGTACCAGATCATCGACCAGCTGAACTTCGTCACCATTGCATGGTGTGAATTTCTCACCTGGCACCAGTGCCTGGACCATTATAGAATTGTCACCAGTGCGTAATACCCATGAAGGGGGTAGCGTTTTGTCACCAGTGCCTGTGGCCCTCATGTATGCCGTAGGGGGCAGTCAGTCAAGCTTTTGTCACAGGTACGTCACCAGTGGTACCTCTTCTCCGACTGCCTGGCACCAGTGCGAGGACCATAACGGTATTGTCACCAATGGGTGATGTATGCTACATTTGGGGCACCAGTTTTGGCACCAGTGCGTGGCAGGCTGCACTATCAAATGTTTACAGCAGCTACCGCCGCCGCTCGGCCCCTGCGGCTGATCTGTCCCCGACAGCGGTGATGGTCGTGGCGGTTCTGGTGGCGCACGCTGGGACGGCGGGGCGGTGCTCAGGTGGCGGTAGATGGAGTGCAACACGCGCTTGGCAATGGGCTCCTGCCGCCCCATACGCCGCTCATCGTCGTACCACCGCTTGTGGCCCACCAGTGTGATGCCGTTGCCCACCGACGAGCGCCACAGGTAACCGCCGTTGCAGCCATTGGTGTTGTCCCTTCGACGCGCCGACGCGACGTCGAGGGCCGCGGCGTTGCGGATAACGTCCTCCCGCGCCCACTGCAGTAGCTGTGCGATGGGCGCGGAGGCGGGCTTGGGCCGCAGCGTCTCGGCAAAGAGGCCGCCACCGCGGCGAGGAGGAGATGCACCCCCACGCCACGGTGACGCCGGTTGAGGCAGCCGATGGGGGGGAGCGTCAGGTGGAGGGACCAGCCGGGGCGGCGGAGGTGCGGCCCGTCTCGCTTGCCGTCGCGGCGCACAAAAAAAGAACGATGAGGAGCGCGCGGAGAGGGCGACGGCGTGGGGAGGGTGGCGGCGTGGGGAGGGTGGCGGCGTGGGGAGGGTGGCGGCGTGGGGAGGGTGGCGGCAGAAGGAGCAGGCGCCTCGAGGTGGGAGGGAGGGGCACGCGGCGGACCGAGCGGGCGCGCCGCTCTGGGGGGAGGGGGAGGGAGGCGGAAGGGGAGGGTGGCGGATACGTGCGCGCGGTAGTGGGCAGCGAGAGGTTGGGCAGAGGGGGGGTCCGGAAAGGCCCGAGTGACGGCCAATGGGGCCCCGTCTGCGGCGGCGCCGGCCAACGGGGCCCCGCCGGCAGCAGCACGTCGCAGACTGCCAATGTCCCTTTAGATCCCTCACAAGCAAAGCGACAGAACACTCCCAAGCACAGACAGAACCCCCGCCCGCCCCCCCCCCCCCCCCCCCCCCCCCCCCCCCCCCCCCCCAGGCGCACCGCCAAAGGCGTGGCGCGCCTCGGGGGAGCAGCTCCCCCTCCCCAGGCGCACCGCCAAAGGCGTGGCGCGCCTGGGGGGAGGCGCACCGCCGAAGGCGTGGCACGCCTGAGGGGAGCAGGAGACGATGGGGACGGTTAGTAGCGACCACCCGTCCGTCGACGCTTGGTGGGGGCGGTCCACGTCCGCAGGGACGGGCTGTCGCCCGCCGACACAGGCGACCACGCCGGGGGAGGGGCGTACTCGCCTGCCGGGGGAGGGGAGTACGCCGGCACGACGGCAGGGGTGGGCGCCGGCGCCGCGGCAGGGGCGGGCGCCGGCGCCAAAGCAGGGGTGGGCGCCGGCCGATGCGACGGCGCCAAGGTCGAGCGCGCGTGGTGGGTCTCTCGGTCCCACGCCAAAAAGTTCAGGTACTCCGCCTTGAGGACCTCAGGCGTGAGTTCAGACCGCACCGCCTTCCCCCTTGCCATGGCGAAAAGGGATGGGCAGGGGCAAGGGGAAGGCGACGGGGACCGAGGCGGAGACGGGGATGGAGAGGGGGGGGGGTGGGGGGGCGGGGGGGGCGGCGGGGGTCGGGGGGGAGGTCGGGGACGGGGGCGTTCGGGGACGGGACGGGGGGGGCCAGCCAGCCACAAGCGCGCAGCGGCCTGGCAGAGAGGGGTACAAATGTGCAGCTCATTCGCCCGCCACAGCTCCCTTAGCTCGCCATGCTACCTCCGCCACAGCTCCCTTAGCTCGCCATGCTACCTCCGCCACAGCTCTGCTACCTCCGCCACAGCTCTGCTACCTCCGCCACAGCTCCGCGACAGTGAGGGCGACCGTGTCGCCGCGGTGTGCCGCCGCCGCCTCGTCTCGCGGGATGCCGCCCGCCCGCCCGCCCGCCCGCGCACGCGCGCGCCGCCGCCTCCCCCATCGTTAAGAAAATCCTCAACGAGGGAACGATCGTTTAACGACTTCAACGATGTTATTGAACGACTTCAAGGACTCTTGTTAACGATCTACTTACAGTGTACTCAGAGTACAACTTTGTTAACTGCGCTCAATCGCAAAGCGAAGTCTTCACAAGCCTGCGACCACCCGTGGTACACACACCTCGTCAGTTGGAGCCTCGTCAGTTGCAGCCCGCGCCGACGACCAGGGGCCCCAGTACGGGAAGCTCGACTGTAACACCTGGAAGATTGCAGATGGCGGCCTCGTCCCCATCGCAAGCGTCTACGTCGCGCGGGTACCGCTCGTGGACTGCCTCGCCAGCATGGTAGAAGACAAACCAAGAGTTGGTTGCCTGCCCATCGCTGTCCAGCACGTGGTCGCTAGGTTTCTGAAAGGCAGACCACAGGTCCCTCCAGCTGCTCCTACGCGACCGAAAGTGACGAAAATGAAAAGCGGTGGGAATGCCTGTCCCGGTGAGAGCTCGCAGTTCGCTGACGCGCGCGCAGGCTAGAGGCAAAGAAAGCAACTCGGACCCTGACTTGTTCGACTTCGCGCACATGTGGCGCTGTCCTCCAGAACTGCATTGCCAGATAAGTAAATACAACAGGCACCGGTCTTAACAACTATAACGAGTTCTCGGCGAAGTTCCCTAACGATTTAACGATCGTTATAACGATCGTTTAACGACTTTCGCTAATTAATTCTCTTAACGACTGACAACCTTGCCCCCACCCCCCCCCCCCCCGAGGGGCCTGACAGGGAGGGCCTCCCGCCGGTCGCGGCCGCGCGAGCGCGGCGATCCGCTCGCGCCGCCCGCCGACCGGGGGGAGCAGACCCACCGCCCCGCTGCGCCGCGCGGGCTGACCGTTCCGGGTAGGGGGGCGGGCGCCCCCGCACCGCCAGGTGGTGCACCGTTGACGGCTCACCCGCAGGCCTGGCTTCCTCGCCTCCCTCCTTCCCATCTTTCGTCCTCCCCCCAACCCCCCCCCCCCCCCCTTTACACATTTTCTGGGCGTCGGGATGGGGAGAAGCCGGCGATACAGGGGCGGGGCGCGGCGGGGGAAGAGTTGGTCCACGACCAAGTCTGGTCGTAGCGACTCCGTCAGTGGCGCTGGTGGTGGTGCTGGCGGTGGTGGTGGTGGCGGTGGTGGCCTTGGCGGCGGAAGTGGCGGTGGCGGTGGCGGTGGCGGTGGCGGTGTCGGTGGCGGTGGCGGCAGCTTCGCAGAGAGCAGCTACATCTCCGGATCCGAGGAGTCTACGTCTGCCGCCGCTGCTGCGGCGGCGGCGGCCGCTGTTGCTGCCGCCGCCGCCGCTGCTGCTGCCGCCGCATCCGCCACGCCGCCAGAGGCTGGCGGTGGTGGCGGCGGTGCCGCCTGTCCGAGTGCCTCCGCCTCTGCCGCTGCTGCGGCGGCGGCCGCAGCCGCTGCTCTGGCAGCTATCGCACCGCCGCCAGGGGCCAACATCGTTGAGACGCCGACTGTTGCTGACGACGGCGGTTGGGCGGCGGGCCTGGACGCCGGTTGCATCTACCTCAACAAGACCCGCCTAACCGACCCTGACGAGGTGTCCCACCTGGAGGACGTGCGCGGGGACATCCTCGGCCAGGTGCAGGCCGCAATGGAGGGGCTGGCGCGGTGCTTCGGCGCGACAGGCTGGGGCGTGGGGCCTAACCGCGTGGGTGATAAACGGCTGGCGGCGTCATCGACGGGTTTTCTCTACTTGCTGGCCGGCTATGCCGCGGGCGGCACCAGAGGCACGGGGCACAAAGCCATCCTGGCCGGTAAGTGCTTCTCGGAGTGTGGCCTTTCGTCTGGGTTCGCGCAGATGCGCAGCCGGTACGCGGGCGAGCTCGCTCGGAACGGCTGGGGGGGGCTGACTGCCGACCTGGACGCATAGTCCATGACGCTGAGGCGTCTTTAGACGCTGCCCGCGGATGTCGCCTTAAAGTCGGTCGCGGCCGTCGCGCTGGAGGTCGATGAGGACTCCGCCATCCGCGCGTGCGTGCAGAGGTACGCTGAGGAAGACCCTCGGTACGGTACGTTGCCGAACAGGGCTCGGGCTTCGCGGAAGCTATCTGTGTGTGGGTTAGGTGGCTTTTTTGACGCTCGTAGTCGTCTGTTTTATATGGCCGTGCATATGTTTCATGCTCAGCACGGACACTGCGAGCCGACGAATGGTGAGGGGAACTACGGGTATCCGGGTAACTTTGCGTTCGACGCGCATATGAACCGTACCCATGAGCATGTTGCGCGGAGGGACTCTGTCTATGGGCGGGGGCTGACATTGCTTTGGTATACATTTAGCAGGGTGGCCTGGAGAGAGCGCGGGGAAGGAGCAGGGGGAGAAGACGCGGGGGGAGAAGACACGGGGGGGGACGCAGTCGGGAGTGAGGATTGAGCGCGTACACGTAAATGCGTGTGTATATTCACACACAGCCGCGTCGGCGGGGAGAGGGGGCGGCAGCCGCGTCGGCGGCATCCGCGTCAGCCCCCGCCATGTGACCAGTCCTTGGCGTGGAGGGGGGGCGGCGGGGAGGGAGGGCGGCGGTAGCCGCGTCGGCGGGGAGGGGGGTCGTCTGCGACAAGCCACCTCCCGCGCGTAGGTGTGGGGAGGCAGCGCGTCCAGCTGGGCAACTATTCCGACCGACGAGCCCAGCCGCCGGCAGCTGCCGGTCGGGACGGGCGGGGCGAAAACCGTGTACCTGCGGGGGGTGGGGTCCCAGGAGAGGCACGAGGGCTCGGTGAGGAGCACGGGCAAGACGGTCGCCAACGGACCGTCCGCGGCATGGTCGCCGCGGCTGAGGCCGCCACTGCCGCCGCTCCCGCCGCCGTCGTCGCCCCTTTGTTAAGACCGCCCAGCAACGCGTCAAGGGCGGCATGGTACTGGGTATCGGCGACGTGGAGGGGGGAGACAAGCGCCAGCTACGGGGGCAGCCACGGGGGACGGCCGTCCGTCTACAGGAAGGGGGCGGCTGGCGGGCGGTGGCTGCCCACACGACGGGCTCTCTGTGCGGGGTGGCGGCCGCAGGGGCGGCACAGCAGCGGCGGCTGCCTCGGCGTCGGGGGCTTCCCCCCAACTTCCCCGCCATGGTCGACGCTGCCCCGGCGGCGGGAGAGTGTCACCGCCGTCTGCAGCCGGGGGGCCGTGCTGCATAGGGCGACACGCCAACGCGGAGGAAGTGGCACGCCTGCCGGCGGCGGATGGATGGAGGGGGAGAGGAACACGGGGGGGGGGGGGCGCGCCACCACCCCCACGCCCCCCCGGCCACCCCCCTCGCCGCGTCGGTCGACAGCAACGGGGAGGGGGGAACCCGCGGTGGTGGTGACGCCGCTGGCCCCCCCTCCCGCCGCTTTCGTTGACAACGCCGCCGCGGGCAGCTTACCCAACCGCCGCCGCCTGCCGCCACCGCCACCGCCGCCGCCGCCGCTGTCGCCGCCGCCGCCACCACCAAAACCACCGGCCGCGCGTCGTGGCCGCTCCCGAGGAGTACAGCCGCCGGGCGCAGCGCCACCGCCGTTGGGTCCGCCGCCGCGACTGGTGGCAGCGGCGGAGAGAAAGCGGGCAACGGCGGCGGCATCCGCGGGAGCATGACAACGGGACGATCGCTTCCCCCCACCCCTACCCCCTCCCCCCCCCCACCTCCTCCCCCCCCCCACAAAAAAAGTCGCGCGTATTGCACTGCACAAGGAGTCCACTGCAGCGTGGTCCGGCAGGGGGAAGAGGTGAGGTGGCCGGGGCGGAGCGACGGCAGGGCGTCCTCCGCTGCATGTGTTCCCGGTAGAGTGGTGCAGCGCCGCGGCGGTGGCATGGGAGGGGGCAGGTGAGCGAGCGGGGCGCCGCCCGCCGTGGGGAGCGCAACGCCCGAGTCGGGGACGCTGCGTGGCGGCAGGGCACGTGGCGGTGGCCAGGAGACGGCAGGGTGGAGCGTTTGACGGCACGGGGGTTTTGACGGCACCGGGGAGTGACAGCACGGGGGTTTTGATGCGACAGGGGCTTTGACGGCACCGGGGTTTTGACGCTACAGAGGTTTTAACGGCACCGGGGTTTTGACGGCACGGTTATTTTGACGGCACCGGGGTTTTGACGGACCGGGATTTTGACGGCACGGGGGTTTTGACGGCACCAGGGTTTTGACGCTACAGGGGTTTTGACGTCTCCTGGGTTTTGAAGGCACTGGGGTTTTTGCGGCAAGTGGGTTTTAGCGCCTTGCTGAAGAGGAGAAGGCCACCTGACGGGGCTTTTTGACGCCACCTTCGTTTCTGACTCTACCGGGGATTTGAAGCCACCGTGGTTTTGATGGCGCCGTGGTTTTGGTGGCATCGTGGTATTGACGACACCGGGGTTTTGACGCCACAGCAGTTTTGACGGCTGGTTGAGGGGGAGGACGTTTTCACAGTGCGTTTTGTCGCCACCGAGGTTTTGACGCCACCGAGGTCTTGACGCCACCGAGGCTTTGACGCCACCGGGTTTTTGACGCCTGGCGGAAGGGGCGGGAGCGTTTTGGCCTGGGAGGTTTTTGAACGGAGACCGCCCCGGACGGGCGCACTGGCGGAACATTGCTCTTTATTGGACAAAACTGCATGTACAGGTGCTGATGCTATGAACATTGTGGATGTTGCGCTGTATATATATCGACGTTGATACGAAAGAGTGCTTGACTGGCGTGACATCGCCGTCCTGGTAATTGATCACCTTAACGTGTCTACGAAATCAGTGCTGGCCTGGGAAACACATTTCCGCACAAAAAAAACGAAAAAAGACGAATTCCTATTGCTGAACTGTTCGTCACATCGCCGGGGTCCATACTAACTGAGACTTGTCGGGGATGAGCTTTGAGACCGTGAGGCCGAGAAGACAGAAATGCCAACAGAGCGCGAGAGAGCTCATCGGACGTGTGCGTTACATAGACTGCGACTTGTTCTTCGAGCCATCCATGAACCCGTAGGGCAACAAAACTTTGTTCCGTTTCAATCTTCTAAATAAAAACAAATCAGTTCTTCGTTGGTGGAGTGACTTCTTTGAATACTTCCGATAGCAAACGAGACCTTGTCCTTCTAATTAGGTGCGCGCATGCCAGCACTCCGTTTTTACCTTACTAGAGGGACTATGCGCGTCTAGCGTATGGAAGATTGAGGCAATAAAAGGTCTGTGATGCGCTTAAATGATCATCTGGGCCGCGTGCGCGCTACACTGATACATTCCACGAGTTTCACTTGATAGTTTTGGGTCGGAAAGCTCGGGTAATCTGTTGAAAGTGCATCGTGCTGGGAAGAGGTATCTACAGTTATTGACCATCATCGATGTCTCTTTCTTCTTTTCTTGGAGGCGCAGGCCATAAGCATGGGCCGAATACGTCACTGCCTTTTGTACACGCCACCCGTTGCTCTCTGCGATTTAGTGGTTCGATGGATTGCCCGGATCGAGGCTAGTGTGATGGACTCGTCCAGAGCGGTAGCCGTGATAAGCTCATTACATTTTGTCTCTGAGAGGCGGGAGGAGTCGTACCAATGTTGCCGCGTTTAGTGGATGGGCACTCACAGGCTTTCAAAGCGCCTGTCATGATGTCTCCTTCAGCAGGATAACGTACCAATCCGCCTGTACAAATGTCAATGAAAGAGAGAATTTGCGCGTTGCCTTTCGCAGTACCACCACTCTCTTCTATCGCTTGTATGCCGCGCGTAATCTCCCATTCGAAAATGTGGGATACCCAGCCTCACTGGCCAATGATCGTCATCCTTTCACATTCTCCCAAAATGACTCACCTGTGGTCAGAGGCTTCCTGTGGACCCCCCTCTTCCTATGCAAGGAGACACCATTAGATGAATCGGAAAAGTCAACCCATCCTCCACCAACACAGTGCGCCGGGATTTCTCGCAAGAATTGTCACGGAAGAACATACAACAAATTATCATGAGAAATATTAGCTGGCGTGGTACGCGGTACAATCCTTTGACATTTGAAAGAACCGGACGTAACATCATTCAGCAGCTTACTCATGTCTATAGATGTCTCTCGCGTAAAGAATCCTCTTTTTTGTTGAGCGAGGTCGAGCGGAAGTAGCGGACTTTGAAGATTGTGTAAATTCTAAAGACATCCCAGAAGCCGCCTGTACGGCCCCTGAGAGCGCGATCATCGCAATGTGGAACACTTTTCTGTACGCAATAAGTCATCTGCATTAGGTCGGAAGAGTTGCATCCAACAGCAACGAAGAGATCTCGTTCTGCTCGTCACGACGGTATGTACAACTCAAAATGTTCAGTGCCAAAAAGTCATGCTTCTTCAGTAAGCAGCCTCGTAGTGACCTAGCACATTTGTTGCCAAACCGATTCTCAGGACAACTAGTAATTTGCCGTCAGTTGCCTCAAGAACGAAACATGCTTGGTGAGTAAGGTCTCAACTCTCAACGACGCAGCATGATTCTGAGGACTATCCCTCGAGCAGTTTTTTGAACCTTGGCAAGAACATAGTCAGCGTGGCCGTGAAATCTCACTTGTGTCTGTCTTCCGACTTCTCTTACGTACACTTGCATCTCGTTTAATAGATGACACTGCTTCAGCTTTCGTACATGATCTATCTCAAGCTTCACGCGATTTCAATTACTTCAAATGCGCTCAACGCAGTCCTCGAAAGCTGTTTCGTTGACGTTTTGAAAAAGCATGGAGTCAAGCCGTGGAAACTTCAGCGGCTCGCACATGAACTGAAGGTAAGACTCATTTAAATCGATGGCAGAATGATACTTGCATCTGGACCGCGAGTTCTGAGAGTCAATCTGCGGTTTCGTCCTTGGCGGTCAAGCTCAGTTTTCTGGACGAGCGGACAATGCGCTGTGGATCGTATAAGGTTTGGAGTGTCCCGAACTGTAAGTTAGTCCGGCAAATTCAGGAGACACAGAGCGCAAAAAGAAATTGTATGAGAACAAGCGCACGCTCGGTGATGCGAAGAGAGCCGGGGCGCTAAGAACGGTCTAAGGGGGGCATCTCGTGACTTTACAATAATTCCATAGAGCCGCAGTCGAATACTAAATGGCGGTCAACAGCACTCCGCGGCCATGAGTCCGATAGCCCTATTCGGTGGATTCTTGAATACAGTGAAATACTGCGGACGACGAAGAGTGAGTGTGTGCACTTAAAACGAAGACAGTTCCAGTCCTTCTTTCCCAGGACAAGCTCGGGGGGCCGCGTTTTGTAGTATCGGATCATAACACAAGTAGGAGTTGCAAGCGACCGAAACCAAAAACCAGTTTTGCCTTTACGGGGATTACCGTTCCAATAGGGGCGGGCGACTAGGGCAGTGCGCCGCGCCTCTTTTTTGCTGGTGCGCGGGGCGGGGGCGCTAAATCACGCCGTGAAAGGGCCCCGAGACCGTCATCGCCCCATTAAAGTGCCCTTGTAGCCCCCACTACCCATATACTCTGAATACAACTTTGAGCGGCAGTCTCCCCAACTAGCTGGCGATGAATTAAGAATCGGTCGCCTGTGGCTTGCGCTTGCGTTCTGGTCCCCGTTGATCTCTTCGTTTTGGAGCAGCTTGCAGCTTTGTCAGTGCCTATTGATAATGCCTGATTCCTACCATACCCACCAATCGCGCCTCAAGAGCCTGGGCGATTCGGGGATCATCTCGCCCTTTTCGCGCCTTAGCAGCGCCGAAATAACGCTCTCCAAGGCGCGTGGGGCGAATTCTATGGACCTGCGGACGACGAGAGAGTTCTTGTTTTCTTTTGGACTCTGAAATCGAAATTGTCGCGCATTCTTTACTTGTTCATATCCGCTCTCACGCCCCATTTATGACATTATACTGATCAAGAGGTGTGGTTGATTTCGCATGCGCGCCAACAAGAACGTTTTCTGTGGGGCATGCTTCAAGGTTTGCAACGCTTCCAGTTTGAACAACGCGCCTCCAAATGGCTATTGTGAATGGCCTTCTTCACTTCGCCTTGAAACACGGACCAAGGAGTCTTTTCGCGAGCGTTTAGCTGGTTAAGACACGAACGCGCAATGAAAGTATACGGTGGCTCTGTGCTGCTGCTTGGTGGGAACCCTGCTCTTGTATGGGGGAACACCATTACCCGACGCCGATCCCTTCGGGGTGGTTGGATTTGAGGCGAGTATGATGGGACCCGAGAGATGGTGAACTGATCCTACGCACGGCGAAGCCAGAGGAAACTCTGTCGGAGGCTCGTAGCGGGGCTGACGTTCAAATCGCTCGTCGAACTGGGCTATTGTGGCGAAAGACTAATCGAACCATCTAGTAGCTGTTTCACTCCGAGGTTTCCCTCAGGATAGCGGGAGCAGATCAGTCAGTATCATCCGGTAATGCGAATGATGGTGGCGTCGGGAGAGTAACTCCTTCGGCCTGTTCTCAAATACTAGATAGGTGAGGAGCCGCCAACGTCGCTTAAAACAGTAAACGCCATGCGGACAGTGCTTGCTCTCAGTGGGTTGATTGTGGTAAGCAGAACTGGCAATGCGGGAAGAACCGAAAGCGAAGCGACGATAAGGTGCGAAGAGCCCAGCTCATTCAGACGCCAGAAAAGGTGTTGATTCATACATACAGCAGGACAGTGGCCATGGAAGTCGGAATCCGCGAAGGAGCGTGTAACAACTCACCTTCTGAATGGACCATCTCTGAAACGGATGGCGCTTAAGCGGGGGACCGAGGCGTCGCCGTTGGGTTACATACATAGTCTCAATGAGTCGGAGGACTTTCGAGTTTCGAACTACGGTACACTTGCATGGAAACCGGGCGTAAGCTCGGGTTGAACGACCCCTAGTGTAGATCTTCGTGGCAGAAACAAGTATTCATGTGAAAACCTTGAAGACTGAAGTGGGGAACGGTTCCACGCGAACAGTGCTTGGATGTGGGTTCGTCGGTCCAAAGAGATAGGGAAACTCTGAATTTAGGTGCGCTCTTGGAGAGCAGTTTATCGCGCTCTTGCAGCACAGTCCATCGTAAGGTAAGCGGGATAACACTTCCGCGCCAGGATGTGGAAACAGTGGTTACAGCAAAATTCGGCAAGGCAACTGACATCGGGGACGCCCGTAGGAGCTCCGAGCTGGGATCTCTTTCCCGAAATGTGCCAACCCCCCTGGAATCGGTTCGTCCGGAGATCGGGGGCGAAATGCCGGAAAAGCACCGCACGTCTTGTGGTGTTCGGAACGCTTGAGTGACCCTTAGAAACACAGGGGAAAGCAGCGGTCTTACACTTGTGTGTCATGAGGAGTTGTCACACCTGGATTTCAACTATAATCGCATCAGGCCCCTAATGTGGACAGCACCTTGTCAATACTGTAATGTAGAGAAGGGAAGTCGGCTAAATAGATCCGTAACTTTGAGGAAAGAAATGGCTCTAATATTCGGGCTTGTTGGGACGCCCATGGGCGTCGATTCTTTTAAAAAGCAGACGAGCCAGAAGCAGATATTGCGACCGTCCGGACGTGGACGCAAATGTGTCACAGTAACGGAGAAGGGGCTTTCTCGCTTTCCACTCGAACCCTCGACTTTCGTTCCTAACTACTACCGAGGATCAACTCCTCCTGACTAGGTCCCACTACTACTCACCAATTGAAACCCCCACGCTCTCACACCCCAAAGGACCCTCCGTACCCATCCCAGCCGGGTCCTCCACTTCAAAGCACCGAGCGTACCCATCGGCCACGGCACGGGCGTTGGACCGCCACAGCGCAACCGAGATGGCGCTGCGCAGTCGCGCCCGTGCCGTGGCCAGGCGGGGACCCCCAAAGGTGTCCCGCAGCCACGCCGCAGTGGCGGGCCCAACCCGCCCGTACACCTCCCACACCAGTGGGGTAAAGACGTGCGCGGGCGGGCCAGCGGGGAGGGCGCGGGCGTAGCGCCCCACCTTGACGCCCTCCCGCGTCTCGGCCGCCACGGGCGCCAGCGGGGTGCCAGCCACCCGCGGCGCCAGCACAGACGAAAAGGAGGACGCCACAGAGACGTCCCCCCAGGTCACCTCCCCCCCCCCCACACGGGTGGCCCGGAAGTCAGGGCGGAGGGAGGCGCGGGAGGTGTCCAAACCCACCTCCACCACCACCTCCCCCCACCCCTCCGCCCGGCGCAGCGCCCCCGCTACAAGGTGCACCACGTGGTGGTGCAACCGCGTGTGGCGGGGGCGCTGCTCGGGGCAGGCCGACAAAAAGTGGCGCCCCGCGGCATCCGCGGCCGCCCCACAGCGGCAGCGGGCGGCCGGCGGCGACGACCGCGGCGCCACGCCGAGCCACAGACGCACAGCCGTGCGCATCGCCACCCCCGGGATGGCCGTCCCATCCAGCCCGGGGGTGGGCAGCGCCGACAGCCAGGCGGCGGCGCCATGCCCCTGGCACGCCGCCATGCCCGCGCGCTGCCAGAGCGAAAGCTCGGCGTAGGTGCGCGCGCGGGCGGCGGCGTGCGCAGGCAGCGACAGGTCCCGCTGGGACGCCCGGACGTCCCCCCCCCCCAGCAGCCCCCGCCACGACAGTGGCACGTGCGGCGCCGGACCGTGTAGGCCGTCGGCCGGTGTCCCAGGGGTGGCACCGGCGCCGCACAGGGGGGCGAGAGGGGAGGGGGGGCGGGCGGGGGGAGCCAGCGGGTCGCCGCCGCTACGGGCGGGCGCGCGCGGCGCGGGCCGCGGACGCACCCACAGCACGCCGCTGGTGGGGGCGGCACAGTGGGCCTGCTGGGCTGCAAGCAGCTCCAGCAGGCCCCCACACAGCTTCGAGGACGCCGCCGTCGGCGGCGGCGGGCGGGACGAGAGCAGCGGCGGGGGGGTGGGGGGAGGAGGTGGACTCGCCGGCACGACCCACTCAAACTCCACCGCCTCCCCATCGGGGCCCCACCCCCACCAGCGCTCGTGCGGGGCGACCTCGGCGCGGGGGCGGACGCCCGCCGGACGCGCGGGGGCCCCAGGCGCGGCGGCGCAAGCTCCACGAGCTGGGGTGGAGGGGGTGTGCGCCGGTGGCCGCGCGGGGGGGCGCAGCGGCGCGCGGGCGGCCGGCCGCGGCGGCGGCCGGCGGGGCGGGGGGTCGAACAGGTGGCGTCCCAGAGGAGCCCCCCCCCCCCGCCACCGCCCACTGGTCGTTGTGGCGCTGCGTCGCTTCGTCACCCCCCCCACCACGCCCCCCGGGCGCCGGACAGCGGGGCGGGGCTGCGCAGGGCGGGGGGGAGCTCCCCCGCCGGGCTGGCACGGCGTCACGACGCCGCCGTCCGCCGCTGCCACCGGCAACCGCAGCAGGTCGTCGCGGATGGCGGCGAGGGCGGGGGAGTAGGCGGCGCCGGCGCGCAGGGCGTCCACCCAGGACGCCAGCGCCGCCGCCGGCAGCACACGCGCCCTCCCCCCAATACCCAGCCCCCCCATGGCCAGGGGGAGCGCCGCGCGATCCGCCACCGCCGTCCGCGTCGCGGCGCTGTCCCGCGCGTCGCACAGCGCGGACAGCACCACCCGCTGCGCGTCCCGGTCGACGGCCCCCGCCAGGCGGGCGCCCCACACCAGCGGCAGGGCGCGAAGCCAGTAGTTGGCTCGCGGGCCCGCACACAGGCGCAGCAGCAGCAGCTGCCCCTGCAGCTCAGCCGCAGGAAGTGCCGCGATGGCGGCGAACAGACGGCCGTGGTCGGCGGCGAGGGCATCCACCCCCGCCGCCACGTGGGCGTCGCTGCCGAGGGGGACAGAGAACTGCGTCACCCCCTCGGCCGCCCACGTCGCCGGCCACCCCGCCGGCGCAGGCAGCCCAGCCGGCGACCAGCCAGCACACTTGGCTGGCGCCAGCTCGGCGTCGACCGCCCGGCCCAGGCGGTCGGCGTCAGCAAGCGCTGAGGGGAGGGAGGCGGGCGGGCCAACCACGACCACGTCGTCGTGGAAGGCCCGCACCAGCAGGTCGGGGTGGGCGGCAGCGAGCCGGCGCAGCACCAGCCACAGCGCGGCGGCGTGGAGCAGCGGGCCTAGCGGGTCACCCTGCTGGGCGCCCCGCTCGGCTATTAGCACGACACTCTAACCAGCTGAGTTACACCGTCTTTGGATATCCTGACTCCAGAAGGGACAAGACATGGCGCTCAGTAGGGGGTTGACCTCGTGGAGAGTCGACACCGGTGTGAACTGGTGGCAATGGCTGTCGTAGGGCACTCAAAGGTATGGGCTGACTGTTCTCGTAAAATTGTTGGTTCAAGCGACATGCCATCCCACACGACAGTAAATAGTGTAGTCTTGAAGAGCTCCCACAGGACAGAATACAGACTGGGTTGCAGACGGAGAGAGCAACATCCGTTCTGCTTCTGGGCGCAAATTATTCAGGTAGTCAAGAATGCCTCGTCATCTAAACAAATGGGATGAGATTGTTCGAGTGAAAAGCTACCCCCCGCATGGAAAGGCACGTGGTACCATCCTCGCGGGGAAACTCGAGAGCGGGATCCCGGGTCATGATCGGAGCAGATGGTAAAAACCCACGTGACCGATGGGGTGACCCTGTGGCGTGACGCTAAGTTGCGGGACATCACGCTCTCATAATACGCATCCGTCGCGGTGACTGATCGGGACTGGGCTCGGTCGATGGCCAGCCGGCCTCCAGGCTCAGCATCCAGTCCGGGAATGAGGGGTTGAGAAACCTGGGGAACTTCCAGAATTAGTGACGCGCACGAATGGTTTACCGAGACTCCCACTGTCCCTATCTACTATCTAGCGAAGCCACAGCGAAGGGAACGGACTTGGAAAAAACATTCAGCGAAGAATGAAGACCCTGTTGAGCTTGACACTAGTCCGACTTTGTGTGATGGGTTGGGAGTCGTACTCCAAGAGGCAGGGGCAACTCGACAGTGAAGTACCTGTGCTCCCAAATTTGTTCTACTTCCTCCCGCCAGCAGAGATGGGTGGTAACACCCTTTATCTAGGATTCACGCCTCTTCAGAGGCGGACATGCGCAAAGGACATTGCCAGGTCGGAAGTTTGCCTGGGGCGGCACATCTGTTTAAAGATGACCCAGGTGTCCTAAGATGAGCTCAGAGGGAACAGAAATCTCACATAGAACAAAAGGGTAAAATCTCATTTGACTTTGACTTTCAGTTCGAATGCACACTTTTAAAGCATGGCCTACGGATCCTTTTGACGTTTAGGGTTGGAGCAAGAGTCTCAGAAGAGTTAACACGCGTTGCGGTATTGCTGATTTATGAATTCTGTCCTAGGGGACCGAGACTGACTCTCTCAGACGGGCTCACAGCCACTCAGGTAAGGAAAAGTGACCGGCTCTCGAGCCGATGTGCCTCTACAGGCTGCAATAACCTCTTCTCTGTCTCACCTCTTCTGGGAATCGAGTGGTTCTGTCAAGATCTTCCGCTGAACGGATCCGGAAAATAAAAAACAATGAAGTTTTTGAGAAGAACTGTGGCGGGTTGTTTCAGACTACTCATTATTTGAGACACTTGAAGTTTATCGCTGGAGTGCAGTACTCGATGCGGCTTGAGGAGCTCTCTCTTCTCGTGCTCTTCGTTTTTTCCTTTCTCCGCTTGTCTATGTATTTTATGCGTTTTTGTATCTCTGAGAATGTCACGTATCTTCCAACTGACGGCCAGAGAATGCCAAGAACTTTTGGAATTCGGGGGGCGACCTTCTGGGAACTCGCTCGATTCGCATCTTTTTGACGCCTTCGAGCCAATGGGGAGGCGTTCCGGAAGGCAAACTGTCAAATGAGAGCGCGCTGACAACTACTGTAGGTCGCTGCTTTGTGCGTCCAGTGCCTTCAGAGACGCAATCCTCAGACGCCTCTATCTCAGTTCGACCGACCTCATGAGAGTTCTATAGTAAGCCACCACAAAAAGCAAGAGACAGTTTTAGCCTTTTCTGGCCCAGCATACGACGAAATCATTGCGATGTCAAGCAGCTGTCCAGTCAATGCGGTGCCCGTTACTCTCAGAAATTAACTGGCTAGTGGCAGCCAAGCGTTCATAGCGACGTTGCTTTCTGATCCTTCGATGTCGGCTCTTCCTGTCATTGCGAACCAGATTTCGCCTAGTGTTGGATTATTCACTCACTAATAGGGAGCGTGAGCTGGGTCTACACTGTATGTCCAACAGCTGGATAGCAGGGCTTGTGTCTTAGGCGGCGGGACTTTTCAAAACCCGTGCCTTTGTCTTCGCGCGCGACGGCAGGGCCCAGAATGGATTTTCTGGCTTGACTCGTGGGGAATAGATAGAGATCGTCAAATATCGGGAGACCCCTTAGAGTGTTGAGCCATCAAATGCGTGTCGAAAGGTTAGACGCAGCGAGCAGTGGCCGTCGCATGGCTTGATTCCATCAAAATCGGAAGAATGTCAGAGGATTGAAAAATCCGCAAGGCAAGCCCCCAAGATCTCTTCTCGTGGACTATGGGGAAGATTCAAAGGATCTAAAGCGTGCTGTACAAACGGACTGTGAATGTACAATTACTTGGCGTCCTGAGGTCATTAAGAAAGAGCACTAAGATGCCGTCACAGAAGAGTGTTTTCCTTGCTCATCGTACTTACAAAAACGAGCAGTACAACAGAACAGAGCAGCAGCTATGTCTAATCTCGGCGCGCCAAGCGATCTATTCAACCCGAAAACAGAAAAAGTACCTAGGACAAAGTTTCTATCGTCGATCGCTGTAATTACTGTGTTGAACTGAGCAGATGCAACGTGTCTCACCAGTGTGCTCCCTGGCTGAGAATAGATACCTTGGGAGCGGTATTCGTGTTTTAGCTTTGCCCTGGAAAAGCAGGGAGCACCGCGAGGCTATCGATTTAGCTAGCTGTCCCTACCGTCTGCTACTCAAAATGAACAACTTGTCTGTGTCCCTGCCTAATGATATTCTTGGTAAAAACCGAAAGGGCGCACCACGAAGCTCTCGATTTCGCTGTCGTTATCATCTTCCACTAAAAAATGGATTACCTGTACGTGTCCCTGCCTAATTTTATGATTGGTAAGTAAGGGTTTACCGCACAGCTCTTGACTTAGCTAGCTTTCGCCAACATCTGCCACTTATATTTGGACAGCCTGTCTCTGTTCCTGCCTCGTTATTTGGAATCGAGCGTTTCCAGCGGTACACATTTTGCACTTTATTCTTCACTCGCTCGGTCCTCCTTTTTTTTTCTGCCGTTACCAGAGGGAGTCGCTCCGCCCGTTCACATTAGGGGTGCGACCCTCCGTCGCGGGAAATCAACATCTTCTATCCCCACACGCCATAACTACAAACGCTCTCTATGGAATCACACATGATCGAGTCTGTCGCCTCGAAGCCATTCGCGCTGAGTCATACAAACAGTACGGCCGATTATGGAAATGGATAATCACAACATACAGCAAATTGGGAATATAAGAAGCCAAGTTAATCGAGGTTACTTTGCTTTCTTTCACTCAACGACGCGCCACATGGATACGATCCATGGGCACCTCTCCAAGGCCGTGGGTTTGAATATGCTCTTTCGGGACCTAACGTGAAGTGTCGTTCACGGGGCCGTAGAGCAGCGGCGGGTGACAAGAGGAGGGGACCGTCCCGGCGGAGGCGCACGCGATTGGCAGGCTGGCCCAAGCGACATGCTGAAGAATATCTTTGGGCGACGCTACCCGCCACAGACTGGCGGGTGGCTTCCGTTGGGCCATCAGGGGGATCGAGCCGGCGCCACCGAGATAACAGTTGTGGAAAGTATTGGAGGTTGGGTGGAAGGCACGGGTGGTGTGGCGGTCTCCACCACCGCAAGTGTCTTGCGTCTCAACAACAAGCCCATCTAATTAAGTACCTCTTGTGCGTCCCGGAACAAGTGGGCATTGATTACAACATGGTAATTATACTGTTTTGATCAATTCAGTTCGCGCCGCTTCGACAACTACTCCGGAAAACGCGCCTCATCACGCGAGGTCGACGGGCACACAGTCGCCCGAGAGCGCCCATCCGCTGGCCGGCTCCTTGCGGACGAGCACTCGCCCCTGCCCCTGCCCTCCCTCCGCCTTGCCCTTGCTCATCCTGCCCATCGAACTCCGCCCCCCCCCCCCCCCCCACCCTTCCCCCCCCCCCGTCCCTTCTCCTTTCTTTCCCCACCATGTCATCTGCCCCGACCCCGCCCGCGTCGGGTGTCACCACCCAGCTCGCCGCCCTTGCCGCCCGCTACACTGGCGCCGGCGACGGGCACCTGCACGACTGGGCGACCGCGTCGGCCCGCGACGCGGCGGCGCTGTACGTCGGCCGCGAGTCGTGGCTCCGCTGTTTTGCGCTCGCGGAGGGGGGGGGAGTGAGCGTTGCGCGCGCGCGGCGCAACATGCTGGAGCGTCTGCATGACCCATGTGGGGTGGACGACCGGGCAGGGGGGGGGGGGGGTGGAAAGTAATATGGAAGAAGCAAAAAATAGGCGCGGCGAGAGTGTGGGAGAGCTGCTGGGATCGCGGGCTGGGGCAGGTGCGTTTTGCCCTCTGTGTTTCCAGGGACGGTAGCGGATAAAGACGGGAGAGCAAGGGAAGTGAGCGCGGCGGTATGGGGGAGAGGGCGTGGTGGTGACGGGGGACGAGTGATGTGGTCAGGAGGCGAACGCAGGGAGGAGGTGAAGGCCAGAGGGAAAGAAGAGCTGTGCTCAAAGGGCGATGTACTGTACGGTGAGTAGGGGGGCTACTTTACATGGACGCGTAGGACTGCAACCTCGCCGATCCCGTCACCTCCGTCCACCCGGTGCCCGTCCGCTGCGGTGGTGTGGAAGCGCGGGTTTCGGTCGGCGCCGATCGTGGTCCGCCCGCCGCTCGCAGCCCACGCTGCTGCATCGCCGCCGCTCGACGCACCCCTGTCGAGTCTTTCTTCTAGCTACCCTTGCTTCCCATTCCTACGGCCAAGCCCCTCTTGTCGTTTTTGAGACAGGTTGTTTGGCTTGGCTCGTCGACCCTCCCTTCCCCCCCCCGCCCTGTCTGACGCCCTCCCCTCCCTTTCGGCAAACCCCCGATGGCGGCCTTCCTGGCACCACCTGGCCTCTCGGTTGGGGCCGCCTGCCCACCTCAGGTGTGCGCCACCCCCCGTCGCAGCACCGCCCCTGTCGTTTTGGCGTCTGTCGCAGGTGGCGAAGAGAGGGTGGCGGCAGCGGCAGCGACGGCGGTGACGACCGCGTCTGGCGTGGGCGCCCTCTCCCTCCCCACCCCGTCTGGCTTGACCGAGCCGGTCGGCTCGCCACCACCGTCGGGTGGCCGGTCTGTGTGGCAGCGGCTGGTGCGTGGGGCGGGCACGGCCGCTGCGGCGGCGGCGCTCGGGTGCCACGTGGCCAGTGGCGGCCGCGTTACGCTACCGGGCGGCGGCGGCGGTGGCGGCGGCGGTGGCGGCGGCTTGTCGTTGCGGCCGGCGGCAGCGGTGGCGGCCGAGCCGGGCATGACGGCGGCTGTGGCTGCCGCTGCGGACACGGCCCCAGCAGCCATGGTCGGCGGGCCGCGAGGGCGGACAGTGGGCGTGGTGCCGCCGCCATCGTTGAGTGGTGGTGACTCTGCTGGCGTCGCTTTTCAGCAGATTGACCTGGGCAAGCTGGGCGTCAAGTACGATGACCTCATCAACGACCGTGTGCTGATGAGCGACAAGACGGTTGCGTACAATGAGGCAGAGTTGGAGATTATGGAATTGGAAGATCTCCAGCAGCTCGACGGATGGCGGCAGGGGCTCAAGCTGGGGGTGTCCCTCGGCGTGTCGGCTACGGGCCTCGCCATCCTCTACAAGGGCGGCGTGCTGTGGGAGCGGTGGATCAAGGAACAGGAGAAGAAGGACATGGAGGACGAGATTGAGCTGACGGGTACCTTTATTGCCCCATCGGCGGTGCGGCTGGCCGAGGAGGAGGAAGCGGCGGCCAAGAAGAAGAAGAAGAGGAAGGACAAGCAGAACAAGGACAAGGATGGGGGGGGTGAGGGGGATTCGCCCAAACCGACGACTGGCTAGTCGCGCTGATTCGGTGGAGTAGCTCTTGGGGGTAGTCTTGCAAGGGGGGGTGATGTTGGGGGGTGGGCTGCACCAGTGAACGGAGAAACAGGGATGGGGGGGTTAGGCGGGGTGCCTGTGCGCTTTTTTTTTTTTGCTTCAGACCAGCAGACAAACTCCTGGTTGAAGATCAGGGCAGCTATTCTTTCTAAGGGGGTGGCGCTCCTCAGTAGTCTCGCGCGGGCAGTCCTATGGTCTCCCCCCCCCTGCGGCCCGCGCTTCCTTCCTTAATCCCGGTCACGACGCCCAACGCCGCCCCCCACCGGTGGCAGCCGGAGCACACCGTCAAGCCGCCCCAGCAGGTCCTCCACCGCCGCGCCGTCAACCCCAATCGCCTCCCGCTCCTCCAGGCTGTATCGGCGGGGCAAGGCGGCCAGCAGCTCCGCCGCTGCGTCGGCAACCCCGCGCCGTACGGGGCGGAGGAGCAGCGCCGCGGCGGCGGAAGACGAGAGGTAGACGCGGAGGCGCTCGACGATGGGGGGAAGGTCCGTATCAATTGCATTGACGACCGCCGCCCAGGTGGCTGCGACGGCGGCGGGGTGGGCAAAGGAGTCAGGCGACGCCTTAAGGGCCGCGTAGCCAGCCGGGCTGGAAGCGGTAGCGTCAGGTGCGAGCGGCGCGCTCTCCAACGCAGCGCTATCACCGTCATTGTCGCTGTCACCAACGACAGCGGTGGTGGAGGCCGCGTCTGCTCCCCCCGCCGTCGCCACCGACGCCAAGAAGCTCAGTAGGGGGCGGAGGACGAGGCGGCACGTGTCGAGGATCCACTCCTCGGCCGCCCCGCGGACGGCAGCTTCCAGGTCCCCCCTGCTGTCGCCCGTCGTGGCGGTTAGCCCCGGCCCTGGCAGGCGCGCAAGCGCTCGGACGGGCGCCTCCCCCCGCGCGACCGACGCGACCAACTCCCGGAGTCGCACAAAGTCCAAACGCCGTTCCGTGTAGCCAAAGTCCACGTCAAACGGCGCCATCTGCTCACGCACGCAAAGCAGCTGCCAGAGAAGAAAGAGACGGGCGTGTTCCCGCGCTCCATCCTCGTCCCCGCGGGGGGCGGCTGCTGCAATGCGCGCCGCGGCAGCCGAGACGGCCGCCACGCACGCTCGAACAGCTTCATGGGCGAGGCCGGAAAATACGGGGGCATCAACGACCCGATACACCATCGACAGCAGCCGCAGCGTGCGTTCGACGGGCGGGTACCAGGTAGCGTAGATGCCCGTCAAGGGTGCCGCATCGCCAGCAGCATCGTCGGCATCGTCAGCGTCAGCAGACGCCGCCACCACAGCTGTGGTGGTAGTAGCGGAAGTTGTCGCAGCTGACGCCCCCACTGCCGCGGCACCCGTCGCGGCACCAGCCACACCATCGGCTGCGTTTGCCTCTCCTGATGCGTCGGCCGGACGAGGCAGCGACGTAGGCGGTGCAACCAGCTCCCCCCCACTCGGGATCCCCGCCGCCTCGGCTGCAGCATCACCTGTGACACTGCCCTCCCCCGCCCCGGTCAATGACACAGAAGACGACAGGGGAGTGTCTGGCGGCGCAGGTGTGGACATCGCGCTGATGCCTGCCGCAACAGCCGCTGCCCGCGCAGCTCGGGCGGCCGCGGCACGGCGCGCGCGGCGCTCCACCGCCCGCCGGGCGCGAAGGATGCGGGCAGGGTAGTCCAGCTCGGCAGGTCGCGGGACGTAGCCTCGCACGTGGTCGCGGAGGAACACGTCGGACCGGTAGCAGATGCGCTCCTGGGCGTCGGCAATAGCGCGCGCCGCAGCGGGTGCGTAGGCGCGGGCAGCAGCGGCGGTGGCAGCAGCGGCGGCCGCTGCAGCCGCGGCAGCCGCGCCTGATGACACGCCACCGTCTGCGGCCACGTCGCTGTCAGCAAGCGCCAGCAGGCGAGGGGTGCCGCCACGGGAGCGCCCGCCTCCACCTCCACCGCCTCCACCGCCGTTGAGGCCAGCACCAAACGAAACTTCTGTCTTAAGCACTTCCACCAGGTAGACAAGCACATCCAGCCGCGCTTCGGCTACAATCGCCGGCCGCAGCGCTTCGTACACGACGGTGCACAGGTCTCGAAGGAGGACAGAAAGGGCTTCGGGCTCCTCAGCGGCCGCCACAGAGTCAGCCTCTTCCGAGGCGGCATCGTCCAGCTCGGCTGCGCCGCTATCGCGGCCGCTGATGCCCCCCGCATCCACGCTGCCACCCCGTCGATGACGGCGGCGGGTAGCCGCCGTTGCGGCCTCCCAGCGCCGCCGCGCGGCCTCGGCAGCAGGTGTTGGAAAAAAGTGCGCATACAGGCTGGCCTCAAGGCACGCCACCCGCCGCACAAACGCGGACGCGGAGCGCGCTGCGTCCACAACGCGGGCGCCCTCTACCAGCGCTGCCACGTGGGCAGCCACGGCTGGCGCGACCAGACGGCGGCGGGCGGTCACGTACGCCTCCTCGCACTCAGCGTAGAGGGAAAGGGCGGCTCGGCGGGTGGCGTCGGCACCGATGCCCAGACCAACACTGCCACCACGACTGCCGCCACCAAGAGGGGTGGCACCGCCAATGATTCCGCTCCCCCCCAGCCGAGGGCTCGCGTCCCCGCCCCAGCGGCGGAAGCCCCGGCCATAGGGCGATGACGGTGCCGCGCCAGAGCCAGAACCCGCAGGGTAGGCGCGTGCGTGGAGCTCCGTCATCAGGCTCTTGATCTTGGGCGCCACCGTGCGAAAGCGCAGATACTCGACCGACGCGTCGGTCAACAGCTCGTCCTGGGCAAAACCAGGAACGCCCGGCGGTCCACCGCCGCCCTCTCCAGTCGCAGCCGACAGCGAAGCGCCCATGCCGATGGCGGCCACGGGCGCGTCGTCGACGCCATCCACGGCCGCAGCCGACGGGCGCCCCCGACCCGGCAGACCTCCACCCTTCCTTCGCCCGCTGTCGCCCCCGGCAGCGTCGGCCGCCGCCTCGACCGCCGCGGCGGCCGCAGACGCCCGCGTCTCGACCTCCCGTCGCTCACGAGCAACCGCCGCGGCCGCCGCCTCCACCGTCACCACCGTGTGATCACGGACGTCGCCGAAAGCGCGGCGCTGGAGGCCAACAAACCGCGCCAGGTAGCCGTCTGCATCCACGACGGTGCCGGCACAGCTGCTGGCATACGCAACGCACTCGTCTAGCCGGTGAAGGAGCGTCACAAAGTCGGGGGTGCCAGGCACGACGCGGCGGATGGGTGTGCCGCCCACCCCTGGCGCACCGCCGCCACCCGCAGCGGCCGCGCTGCTGCCACCACCCGTCAGGGCGACGAGGCCGCTCAGCGCGCCACCGCCGACGACGCTCCCTACGCCTGCCGACGTAGGTCGCATCAGCGCACCACCAGGTAGCTCTGTGCCGTCGGGCGCCACGCCCAGCTGCGCGGCCAGCACCTCGAGCTGATCAAAGTAGTGGAGCCGCCCGCGGATGGCCGCCGCCACCGCCGCCGCGTGCGCGCGGCCAGCCGATAGGGCCGCTCCATCCGCAGCAACGGTGGCCACGTCCGCCGCCGCCGCGTCGCGGCCGGCGGCCACGGCCGCCAGCGACTCGCGGGCGGCGGCGGCGGCGGCGGCCAGTGCAGTAGCCTCGGCCGCCGCGGAGCGGGCAGCTTCAACGGCGGCAGCCAGGGGGGCCTCGTCCGCAGCCGCGTCGGCGGCGGCGGCAGCGGCTAGCCAGGCCCGTACGTCCGTGTCGGTGGACAGGAGGGGGAGGGCGGCGAGGAGAGCAGCCGGGGATGGCGGCGGGGCGTCGCCGACAGAGGCCGAGGTAGGAGCCGATGCCGTGGTGCCGCCACCGCTGCTCGAAGGTGCCTGAGAGGGGGGGGGAGGAGGCTCCAACGCCGCGAGTAGGGATGCCTGCTGTGGGGTGACGGGCGCCGCGGCCTCCCAGCGGCGAAGAAACTCACCATGGCTACGAGTACAAACGAGGTAGGTGGGTGCAGATAGGGGGGGAATTCAGCCAACCAAAGCCTTGCAACATGGGAAGGACACCAACGACGTGAGTGCCGCAGGTCTCCTTCAGGCCATGGCTCACTTCCAGACGAGGGGACGACGTGGCAACCAGACACGTGCATCCCGCTGCGAAGACCACGTCGATGCTACGACTGGCAACCCAATACAGCACCAGCAAACGCTGGTGCTCACCAGAAGGACACCATACCTCCGCGCCCGCGCGCTTGTTGGCATCGACGACGCCATGGCGGTGGCCCGCCGGCGGCTTGACGGCCAGGACCCACGCGTCCAGTGGGGGAAGGATGGCACTTGCGAGGTTGACTCGGTAGACTGCCTGCTGACATCTGGGCAGAACGATGTCCTCACGGCGGGCGGCTTCCAAGACCTTACAGTGATGCGAAGCATGAACTTGGCAGCCTCTTGGTCGAAAACAGTTCAGTCGACATAAGTATTGAGAGTGAAGCCATTCGGTTTCGGTTCGTTGCGAGGGCGAAACGGGCACCCGCGCAAGTACAAGGTCGATGACATCAGCTGGGCGTAGATGACGCCCATGCCTCAGCCACAGCAGAGCAGGCCCATGACCGAGCCACAGCAGAGCAGAGCGGCACGGAACGAAACTAAATGTTCTTGCAGGCGGCAGCGTGTGTTTGTATACTGTACCATCCCTTCGTCGCGACCAACGCATGCGCGCCGCCAAAGAAGGACACCCCCCACGCCGTGCAACGCCGCGCGAGGCCCGCCCAGCGTCGCCGCTGCTCTCACACCGAACAGAGTACCCCCGCACAACATGATGGTGTGACGCCCGTCCCCCGTCCGCAAACGCACCGCCATGCACGCTTCGCTCGGACACCAAGAGGCACACTAGCCTTCCCACCTGCACCCGGCCTATGGGTCAGCACGGACTGTCCGCGGACGCCTTTGCAGCGGCGGCACAGCAGCTACAAGGGGTCTGCCGCTGCACCACCGTCCCTCATCAGCACGGACAGCTCCCGCCTGCTTAACGCCCCGTGCTTGAAGGCGACAGTGGCAATCGACTAAAGTACGACACCACCCCGCACCACCCCGCTCGTCCCTGCCCCGCACAAGATTGTCGTGCACAGCTCAGGCGCGTGGGCGCTCCGCCAGGCCCGGTGCCCCGCCAGCAGGTCCGCCATACCGCGCGGTTGCCGGCCTGCCACCCCGTCGCCGATGCCCCGCGCCGCGGCCGGCGCCGGTAGCGGCAGGGACGGCAACCTCTACCAATAGCGGACCCACACGTCCGCCACAGATGCCTCACTCGGCGGTCGGCCACGACGGCGTCGCAGGCGAGGAGCGGCCCCAGGTGACGGGCGTCTTGGTGTATTGCCATTGCGCCGTTACCGTGACGCCTGCCCCCCCGCCGCAGCAGACATCCCCCCAGTGCGCCCAACGCCGCCAAAAGCGGCGCTTGCAGTTAAAGACAGCTTTCCAAGCAGAGCATCGTGACCAGCCCAAGCAGCGCACTTAAACCTTTCCCCGGTCGTCGCCGCAGCCCAGCCTCAGCTCCTCCCCTCCCCCCACCTCCCCCTTCCCGTCCGCCACTCGCCATGGGAGCCCCTCAGGCGTCCTTTTTCCGCTCGTACTCCCCGCCTCCCCGCCCCCCCTGGAGCCCCACGCCCAGCCCCGCGCCCTCCCCCGCACCGAGAGGGAGGGAACCAAGGCCACGCAGGAGAGTGAAGGACAGGACGGCAACGACGAGGAACGCCACCAGCGCAGCGCCCGAAAAGGTAGTCACGTCCATACCGGGAATACTCCCAGGGGGAGGGGCGGCAGTGAGGAAGAACATGGTAGACAGAGGGACAGTGACGGGAGGAGATGGGAGACGTGGTGGATTGTAGGGGGGGAGTGGCTGGTCGGAGCAGAGGGGGGTGAGGGGGGACAGGGGTGGCGGAGCGCAGGGAGGAGAGACCCTGGCCAGAGAAATGAATGAGAAGTGAAACACGATGGGGCGGCCACGGCCCGCATCGGCCAGGGCGGTGGATGTGGAGGCCAGCGGCCAGGAAGGGCCAAGAGGGCGCGCAACACGCCCGGACGGCCGGCGGCGGAGGCGCCGCGAGAAGCGTCTTTGCGTCTTGACAGCGGTGCGGGGGACGCGGCGCAAACCAGGGAGGAGGTGCCGCAGCGGGCACGCCGGGGGGCAGGAGGGAAGGGGCGAGCGGCCGTCCGTGTCCCCCAAGCGCGGGGGACAGCGACGAAGCGCGGCGGTTGGCCGTGTGTCGAGGCGGAACTGGGTGGTTTTGTTTTCCTGTGTCAGCATGACCCACATCAACGAATTTTTGGATTAAACCAAAAAAGAACACGGTCACGCGCACCACAGTCTTGGCCGTGGTCCCGGGAAGCGCCCCGGAAGGCGCCGTGGGAGGCGCTTCCGACACCACCCCTACCCTACCACAACACCCCTCTACACCTTCGGAATGTCCGACACCCACTCCAAGCGCACCAGCAGCACCGCCGGCCGCGCGTCGGCGGACCGCACGGCCCGTCCGTCGGGGCCCGCCAGCGGCAGCGCCACCACCCCGTTGGGCAGCATGGGCAGCGGGAAGGACACGTAGCCGAGCAGGTCATCCGACCGGGCCGTGTCCTCGTCCCACACGGTAAATACCAGCAACGCCACCCGCCGGTCCGTGACGCGAAGCTTGGACGGCGCCCCGGCGGACGGGCCCGCCGCCCACGCGGGCGCGAACCCATTGTTGGCCACCGCCGCCGTCCTCGCCTTGGCCGACGGCTCGAAGTCGCCCGCCGAGGCGGCGTCGTAGAGCTTGACCTTGACGTACGGGTCAATCATGTCGGTGGGTGCGCCCGCGGCGGCGCCCCCCGCGGCGGGCAGCCGCGCGCCCGCCAGAATGTGGAGGGTGAGGTAGCCGCACTCTGCCGAGGGCGGGTGCACGGCGGGCCCTTTGGTGGTCAGCCGCGGCCGCGGCACGTAGCCGCACGCATTGTTGGCGAGGAATCGCCCGTGGTTCAGCCGCATCCCCGCGTCGTGCTCCTGCCAGTTGAGCGCCACCACTTGCGCGCCCGCATTCCACGCCACCGTCGGGTCATAGTTGCTGCTGCTCACCCGGCTGGCCGCGGGGTAGACGCGCGTCACGTTGCGTGCATTATACGTGGTAAACAGCGAGCGGTACTTCTCCACCATTGACTCAACCTTAGTCTCGTTAAAGGAGCACACGTCCGTGACGGGCTGGCCCGGGGGGTGCATGTCGCCCCTTTCAAACGCTGCCTGTACCGCCGCTCGGCTGCCACCGCCGAGCGTGACCAGCGCGGCCAGCTCCACCGCCACCGCCTTGACCTTCTTTTTTGCCTTGCCACCAGCCGCGTCGCTGCCCCCACTGCCGCCGCTGCCGTTGGACGCGTCAGAGTCATCGTCCCCACTCACCTCGATCGCCGCAGGCGCTTCCGCGGGCGCCGCCGAGGCGGACGGGTCGCCCGTGGCGGCCGCGGCCAGCGCAGCGACCGCACCCTTCTTTGCCTTGATCAGCACCTTGCCTAGGAGGGAGCCCAACGTGGGCAGTGCATCCGCGTCAGACGGCTGAGGGAGACGCAGGAGGTTGCCGAGACCCTTTGTCAGGTGGACAGCCATCCGCACCTGCTGCGCCAGACAGCAGTGGTTCTCCAGCGACAGGATGACGGGGGCGGTGGAGGCGACAAATGCGTACTTGGCCACCACGTCAATGACGTCTCTAAAGGGCACCTTGGACGTGAGCGTGTGGCCATGGTAGACGACGGGCTCGCCTTCGTCACCGTCCCACACGTCAATCTCCACACACCGACAGCCGTGAAGGAGGACCATGCGGTACATGTCGGCAGACGAGTCGCTCTGTAGCTGGTCGCCCTGTGGAGGCAAACGGAAAAGAGGGGCGCCAAAGAGAGAGATGGTAGTGAGACACGCCCGCTCGTTAAGGAGGAAAAGGATAGAGCATAAACAGAAGGTCAAGCGGCGACGCCAAACGCGAGAAACATTCGTCAGCACCATGGCGATATGACCAGCGCCCCACCAGCGCAGCGGATGCCTCAAACACCAGAGCACCTACAGCCCAATCGGCACCACCAACACACACACATGCACCCCGCAGCCCCCCACTCAGGCGAGTCACTGACCAGCCTATGCCCCCCCCTGACCGCCCACGAGAACGCCCCGCCCCCAGCCCTACCTGCAAGTACGTGTTGTGGGAGCTGTTGATCCAAAACTCGCTCAGCGGGAGGCCGAGCGTCTCCTCAGCGGGCGACGCCGCCACCTCCTCTGCGGAGTGATCCAACAGTGACGGCGACACGACGCACGCCTCGGCCGACGAGAGCACCTCGGCAAACGTCAGCAGGTCACACGCCGTCACTTCCTCGTCGTCCCCATACTTGACCATCAGCGCCGAAGCCGCGTCGGGCGTGATGGACATGGTCGACGCCAAGCCCGCCACCGACAGCAGCGCCGGCGCGTGGTCACTGGCCGCGGCGCCATCGTCGGCCGTCGAAGCGGCCGCCGTCGTCACTGGCGCGGGGTCCGCCGCAACTGCATCGGCAAAGAGCCCCTCGACGACGGGGTTGACGTGTAGGCGGCGGTAAAACGTGATAAACTGGGGAAAGGTCAGCCGCGGGCCGGCGCCCAGGTCGCTGCTGCTAAACGAATCATCGTCCGAGCCCACCGTCGCAGCCGCCCCCGCCCCCGCCTCCGACGTCGCGGCGGCGGCAGCGGTGGCACGCCGAAACGCGGCGCTGATATCCGCCTTGTCGACCCGCACCCGCAGCGACTCGGTGAGGCGGAGCACCTCGGCGCGCGTCAGCCCCCCTGACCGGTCACCGTCGGCGCGCGCCCACGCGGCGCGGACGGCGGCGAGGGTGGACCCCCGCGGCGCCCCCCCCCCCGCCGCCTCCCCCGCCTTCGCGGCAACGGTCGCCAGCGCGGCGCGCCACGCCTCGGCGCCCGCCGCGTCCTCTCCCGCCAGCAGCAGCACGTCACCCGCGGGGGTGACCACCTTGAACGCGTGCGGCCGGCCCGCCTCAATCGCCTCCCCCGTGGAGAGGCTATCGACGAGTGCGCCCGCAATGTGAAAGGTGCGCGTCGACGGCGACGATGGCCGAACGCGGGAGCCTTCCGACGCGTAGCAGAGGCGGCCGTCGGCAAAGAGGGTGGCGCTCTTCTCCTTCCACGCCGACCGGCGAAGGAGGCGGCGGGTGCGGCCCGAACCGCCCCGCTTCCACAGGCCCCCGCGGCGGGTCACGTCAGTGGCGGCCGCCACCACGGGGGGGGGGGTCACCGCCTCCGCCGCCACCGTCGCCGGCCCGGCGCGGGTGGCCATGACAGGGGGGGGGGGGTGTCGCGGCCGCCCACACACCCGCACGGGGACGATGGGGATGACGTGCGCATCCGCCGCGAGCCGCCAGATAAGGTAGAGACGATCGGCAGACGGTGCCAGTGGGGACGCGAAGTGGGGGGGGGGCAGGGAATGGGGGTAGGTGAGGGGGTGAACGGGGAGCACAGGCGTTCGGCTGCTGGCCAAGACGCCAGCGGTGGGGAAACAAGCTTCAACCAGCCACAGGGACTGGGAACGGAGTGAAGGACAGAACGACGCAGCGTCGAATGCCAGACGCGATAGACCCAGCGCGACAGCGGAGAACAGCTGCAATGACGGTGAGTGGAGCGACACGGCGGACGGCAGCACAAGGGGGGCGGGGCGCTCACGCAGCAGACCGCCGCACGCAGGCCAGGCTGGTCAGGCAATGCAGCGCCCAACGGGCTGTCCAGGCGCCCCCCCAACACTCACAGCCAAAGCAGCGTCCCACAACCACCAAACAGAATCCCCTCCCCCGCGCCGACGGGAATGGCACGCCGACCGCCAACCGACTCGCCCCCACGACCGCCCCGCGCGGTGGGGAAAGTTGCGCGTCCCACAGACGCGTGCGTCGGCGGCCATACGCGAGCGGGGCACAAAAAATGGGTGTCCCACCGAGACGCGAGAAGGGGGTCGGGGAGGCCGCCCGCCATTGGATGGCGCCCCCAGGGCGGGACGGTGTCGCTCGCGGCGGGATTGTGGTGCGGGTCGTAGAGCTGGCCCCGCGTGGCCGTGCGTGGCCGGCTGACCCTGCTGTACTGCCCTGCACGCCGACGGAAGGGAGGGTCAAGGCAGACGGCTACAGTACAGTGGTGTGCCGCAGTGCTTCTGCAGTTGTCCAATGGCATGCATCCACACGATTCACTGTCATGGGGTTTTGACCCCGACTGCGAGCCGGATACCCGACTCGCCAGCCAGAGTGGTGCAAGTAAATCCCCAGTACACACAGTACAGTAGGGACCTGGTGGCTCGGGTCAAGCGGGCTGTGCCTCTCCCTCAAGGTCCAATGGAGGAGGAACGGGAGGGACTCCCCACATCACTGCCGCCGCCAGGGCTGCCCCCGTGATGCCCTCTTGGCGGAAGTCGCCGCTGCCGCGGCCGCCAGCATCGGCACTGGCGCCGGCTCCTTCGGCGCAACGCCTCTAGCCATTGCGGCAGCTGCGGCCGCGGCGACGGGGAGGCACGCACGCTGCCGCCGCTCCCCGCAGCTGCCGCCATAGCCTGCCGCGGCGAGAGCCCACTTGGCACTGGCGTCAACCGTGGGCAGGGCAGAGCCCCTGATCCCCCCCACCACAGCACGTGGCGGCAGCAGTGGCGGTTGCGGTGGCGGAGGAGAAAGGGTGACAGTGGCTCCGGTGGCGGTGGCGGTGGCGGTGGCGGTGGCCGTAGAGAAGGGGTGGCGGTGGCGGTGCAGAAGGGGTTGCGGTACTGTAGCGGTGGAGAAGGGGTGGTGGTGGCGGGGACGGGTGCCTGGGCCGAGCGACGAATGGAAGGTTTTCAAACAGATAAGGCTGGATTTATCTAGGAAGAACAAGCCACAGAATATAGCCACCTCAGTCGTCAGTCGTCAAGTAGCCCCATGTTCGACTTGGGCAATTCCACGATGCTATCTCTAACGCGCTTTCAATGACAATGGCGTCCTATCAATCGACTTCTCTCGGAGACTTGAAAGATGAAGTACTAGCCATTTAGGTAGATAAAGTACTAGCCCAAACCCCACAGTCGGCGACGCATTTTCGCGCGCTTTCCCGTCCGCGCCACGCCGCGCTACCGCCAGCGCCGGCCGATGGCGCGCTCACCCCTCGTCCCCGACCCAGGGCTCGAGGGCGGTGGGTGACGGCGCGGCGTTGGCGGGTGGCTGGCAGCTCGCCCCCGTCCCTTCGTCGACGGGGAGCGCCCCTCCGAAGCGTAGATGTACCATCCTGCGGGGACCCAACGGCGCTGACGCCACGCTAGCGGCGCCACGTCACCAACCTACCCCCGCTTGATCGCCTTCAGCCTCCTCTTATTCCCGCGCTTGTTGACGGCATCGCCATACCCTTCCCCACCCCACCCCCCGCTCCTCTGATTCCTGCCGGCCAGTCGGCGAATCCCCCTTGCCCTCTGGGTCCCTCCCCCGCGCATCTGTCCGCATCGCCGCCATGGCGGCGGTGCGTCCCCCCCCCTTGACGTTGGCGGCGTACCCGCCCGTCCCCCTGGACGGCGGCGGCGGCGGGAGTACGCCGTCCTCCCCCGGCGACTTCTCCGACGTTGCCCCCGCGCCACCCTCCCCCACCGCCTACCTACCCCCCTCCCCCTCCTCCTCCCCGCCGCCGTCACCGCCGCCGCCGGGGCGGCGGCACGGCCTGTCCTCGTCATCCCCTTCCTCCTCTTCCTCCTCTTCCTCCTCTGATCCGGCGGCTGGGGACGGGGGTGGCAGAGGGGGGGGAGGCGGGAGGAGTGGCCACGGTGGGGGCGGCGGCACCAGCGCCGCCCGCCGCCGCCGGTCGGCCGACCGTGCGGCGGCGCGGGCGGCGGCGCGCGGCGCCGGGCTGGCGCGGCGGACCAAGCGGCGGCGCCACGCGCTGCTCGCCCACCCGGCGGTGGCGTCGGGGGTGGCGGCCGCCCGGGGGGAGCCCCCGCCGCCGCCTCCGCCACCCCCACCAAAGAAGCGGCGGGGGGGTGGGGGGGGGGTGGGCGCCACCGCACCGCCCCCTGCCCCCGCCCCTGGCGTCTCGCCAGCTGCCGCTGCGGCGGCCGTTGTCGCCGCCACGGGGGCCCCTCCCCCCGCCACTGGCGCGACGACGACGGCGGCGGCGGCGGCCGCCACCGGCCGGCGGCCGCCCGACCTGTGGGCGGCGCTGGCGCCCGCCTACCCCCGCCCTACCGCCGCGTCGGCAACGGCCGCCGCGTTTGGCGCCATGTACGCGGGCCTGTCGTCGGGGGGGCTCGACGGCGCGGCGCTGGCGCCCGCCTCGTCGGGGGATGCCAGCAGCCACGTCCTGCCGCCGGGGCGGGTGGCGCTCAACCTGCCGGGCGTGGCGCTGCCGCCGACGCTGCTGCCGTCGACGATGGGGGGGGGGGGGGGGTGGACGCTGCTGCTGGGCGAAAAGCCGGGACCCCCGCCGCCGCCGCCCGTCGCGGCCGCACGCGGCGTGGTGGCCCGCCGTCGCCTCTGCCCCCCACCTCCCCCCCCCGCGCCGCCACCGCTGCCTTCCCGCCGTCAGCCACAGCCGCGGGGGCGGCGGCAGCAACGGCGGCGGCGGCGGCGGCCACTGCCGCGGGCGACGCCTATGCCGCCGCCGCGTCGGTGGGCGCCTACGGGGCGGGCATCCCCCCCGAGTCTGCGCTCGCGGCGGCCCCCCGGTCGGCGGCCCTCCTGGCCGGCGTGCGGCACCCGCGCAAGGCGGCGGTCGGGCTGCCGCGGCTGGAGCCCCCCCCGGCCATGGCGGTGCTGGAGGCGGCCGGCCGCGGCGGCCACCGCCGCGTGACGGTGGCGGGGCGGGTGCGAGACCGGGGGGACGGGGTGCGGCTGATGCGGGCGGCGGGGGGGGTGGCCGCCGCGGCGGTCGAGGCGGCGGCGGCGGAGCGGGAGCGGCTGGGGGGGGGTGGTGATGGTGGGGGGGGGGGGTGGGCGTTGAAGGGGAGCGGGGGGGGGAGGACGGCGCCGCCGGCGCCACGGGCGTGGGGCTCGGGAAGGGGGGCACGCCCCGCGGCGGCCGCGCGGCGGCCACTGCCGTCGGCCGCGGCGGTGTGGGCGGTGACGCGACGGCAGCGGCGGCGGCCGCCGCAGCGACTGCTGGCAGGGGCGGCGGGCGGAAGGGGGCCTCTGCGGCGGTACCCCCCCCCCCCCCCCCCGGCGGCGCGCTGGGGAACCCCCCCGGCGGCGCGCGGGCGACCCCCTCCCCCCCTGCTGCGGCATCTGTCCCCCCCCCGAGGCGGGTCTGCCCCCCCTGGCATCCGAGCTGGTCGGCCCGTTTGCCAAACACGACGGCCGCATGACGCTGTACGTGCACCTCGAGTGCGCCATGTGGGCGCCCGAAGTCTACTCGGACCCCACCTCTGGCGCCCTCCGCAACGTCTACGACGCCTACCTCCGCGGCCGACGGCTGACGTGTGGGGCGTGTGGCGACAAGGGCGCCACCATTGGCTGCTACATCGCGGCGTGCAAAAAGGTCTACCACTTTCGGTGCCTCGGGCCAGGCCGGTGCGTCACGCACGACGCGCACTTTGCGGCGTTTTGTCCCGCCCACGGGCGGCGCGCGACGATGCCATCGTACATGGCGCTACTCGAGGCGGCCGCCGCGGCCGCCGCCGACGCCACCGCCCGCGCGGCGGCGGCGTCGGCCGACGACTCGACGGCGGGGCTCGACACCCCCCACGGCGCCTACACGCAGCTGCGGCGCAACGCAACGGAGACGCTCTTTTGTGCCGCCTCGGGCGTGGCGAGCGTGGTGCCCGACCCGACGCCGGGCGTCCCCGCGGCGGTCATCATGGCCATGCGCACGGCACAGGTGCTGCGGCCGGGGGAGCGCCTCGTCCTCCGCGACCGCCCCCGGCGGGTGCCGGTTAGCCTCGTCGACATGGTGACAGGCCGGCTGGCCGCCCTCGCGTCGCACCCGCCGCCGCCGCCGCGGGGCGCCGACGGCAGCGACGCGGCGGCAGCGGCGGGTGCGCCGCCACCACGGCCGTCCCTGCCGGAACGGTCGCGGGTGGTGCTGCTGCGGAACCTGCGCGGCGCGCCCGTCTACGCGCCGGGCACGCTGCGGGCGGGGCGTCCGACGGTGCCGTCCTCTTTTTCTCGCACCGACGTGGTGGGCGTGTCGCCGACCGCCGCCGCCGCCGCTGCGGGGGGGGGGGAGGCTGGGGTTGGGGGCGATCCCACTCCGGGGGAGCCCCCCGCCGCGCCTTCGCCGCCGCCGCCGCCGCCGCCGCCACCACCGCCGCCGCCGCCACCACCACCACCGCCGCCGCGGTCGTCACCGCTGGTGGGCTCCGCGTCGAGGCCGCCACGGCCGCCGCGTGCCCCACCGGCGGCGCCACCACCGCCGCCACCGCCGCGGCGGCCGCCGCTTGCGTCACGGGTGCTGCCGCCGCCGCCACCACCGCCCGCCGGTCTGCGCGCGCCGTGGCCGCCAGGGGGTCGTGGGGCGGCCGCGCCGCCGCCCCCACCGCCACCACCGCCACCGCCACCTCCACCACCACCGCGGCCGCCACGGCCGGCAGCAGGGGCAGCGGCGGCGGCAGCAGCGGCGGCGCCAACAGCAGACGCGGCCGTTCCACCATTGACCAATGCCGCGGCCCTCCCATCTCTCCCCACGGCAGCGGCAGCAGCGCCGCCGCCGCGGCCTGGTGTGGCTGCCCTGGCAGCAGCAGCAGCAGCAGCAGCGGCGGCGGCGGCGGCGGCAACAGCCCCCCCCCCCCCGCTCCCGCCCCTCCCCACCCCCTCTGCGTGGGCGCTCTTCCTCGCCCACAACCTCCCCCGCGAGCGGGCGGCGCGGCCCGACGACCCGCCGGGCACGGCGGTGCGCAACGTCGCGACGCTGTGGAGCCTCCTCGACGCGCCCCAGCGGGAGCCGTTTTACGCCCACGCCGCCGCCGTTGGGCGGGGGGAGGTGCCGCCGCCGCCGCCGCCGCTGCCGCCGCTGGGTGGCGCGGGTGGCGCGGGGGGGGCGCCCACAGCCGCGGGGGGGGGCACAGCCGCTGGTGGGAGTGGGGGTGGGGGTCGGAGTGGTGGGGGGGGTGGGAGTGGCGGTGGTGGCGGCAGCGGTACCGGGCGGGCGGCGCCGTCGAGCCGCCACCGCCGCCCATCGGGCGGCGGCGGCGGTGGGGGGCGTGGGGGTGGGGGTGGGGGCGGCGGCGGCGGGCGCAAGCGCGGGCGCCCGCCCGCGTCACGGTGGGGCACGGGCGGCAAGCGGCCGCGGTCTGGCACGACGGCGGCGGCGGCGGCGGCAGCGGGTGGGGGCGCCGGCGGGTCGGCCAGCCCGCCAGCAGCGGCGGCGGGCCACCGGCGGCGGCTGGTGGTGGTCGACTCGGACTGACCGGCCGGCCGCCCCCGCGCGCGCGCGGGCGTCCCGCCACACCCCATTACCAAACCCCACCTGCCGGGGGATGGCCGGCGTTTTCATTTCAGCCACTGCGACGAACCTCCCTTCCCCCTCCCCCCCCACCCCTCCCCTCCCCCCCTCTCCCCACTCCTCCCTCTTGTGCGCGAGGTCCACCCCGTCGGCCGCCGTCTGGGGGGAGGGCCGATGTGGTGCCGCCCTGTCGGGCGCGCGCGCGCGCGTGACGCCGGTGTGCGTCGTGGGTTGACGGGCAGGTGGGTGGGTGGGTGGGTGGGTGGGTGAGCGGCGGTGGGTGTGTGGGTGCCCAGGGTTGGGGGGAGACACCCGCCGTCCCGCGTCTTGGGGCGGGGTGGTGCGTTCTGCGGTGAGGTCAGTGGTGGGCGGCGGGCGGTGGCGATGGCGAAACTTATTTACCCCACCCGTCTACCCTCGGGGAAGGGCGCTTGTGCCCGGTACCGGGGGGGGGGGTGGTAGGGCGGCGGCGGCGGCAGAGCGCCGTAACGCCGCTACCTCCCTTGGAACGCAACCCCTTGCGCTCTTCTGCGTCTCCGTCCGGTTGTCGGCGCGAGGCGTAGGAGGACGGCCATTCACTCGGGCGTTCCGCTGCTTGCAGGGTGGGTGGCCGGTCTGCGCTGCTCCTCACCCCTTCCCTGCCCCTCCCCCTCGCCAATGGCCAACGTACCAGGTACAACGAGGCAGCAGCCGCTGTGCATGTATGGGAGTGCGCGGGAGGCATTCGACGGGGCACCCCCCCCCCACCGGCACCGAGTGCTTCCTGGGTGGAACGTCGTTCCGCGTACAGCTTTGACCTTTCCCGTTGTTCTGTGCTGGTCCAGACACTCCTCGTGTTTCTCTCGATAAGCCCAGTTGTTTATCCCGTTGCGCCAACCCGCCCACACCGGCCTCCTCCCCCGCGACCAGCGTCTGTACACGGCGGCCCCGCCATCGGCGGCCCGCCCGAGGCCGTCAAGGCGTCCTCACCTGGGGCGTACCCCGCCCCCGTAAATACGTCAACCCCTCCTCCACCCCCCCCCCCCCCCCCCCCCCCCCCCCCCCCCCCCCAGCATACACATCCCACGCACGCCGTAGTGTGTGGGCTCCACTCAAAAGAGCCACTCGTTCACCCGCTCCAGCACCCGCACCTGCGTGTAGATGCTGTGGCCCGACAGGACCTCGGTGGTGAGGCCCAGGAGGAAGCCAAACATGGCGGCGCGGCCGTTGAGCAGCTCCGCCGACGGCACCCACCCAAACTTGCCACCGTCTGACGCGGCGGTCTTGGCGGCCGACGCCTCGGCGACCTTGCCAAACTTGCGCTTGGGCGGCTCCGCCCCCATCCGCACCGCCGCCCCCCCGGCGGCGACGCGGCGGCGGGCAACGGCGGCGACGCGCGTGGCGGGGGGGGCGGTCACAAAGTTGGACCGGGCGGCCAGGGGGGCGGGGCGGACGGCCGTGAGGGTGGGGGCAACAAACGCCATGACGGCAGGGGGGAGAGGGAGGAGAGGGGGAGGTGCTAAGGCAGGGAGTGGGGTAGTGAGGGGGAACGGGGAAAGGCAGATGCGAGATGGGAGGTTGGAGGAAGCGTGGGGTTGGCCCTCGGGGGGGTTGATGGGAGATGGGAGAGTGGGAGAGATGTTATGCTGTACCGTTGAAATGCCGAGTGAGTGTTCTCCTGGCATGCGAGAGCGGGCGTGGGGATGAAGACCAGCACTGGTCTTTAAACAGGTGGAAGCGGTACCGTTGCGGCGCTCACCCACCTCCCCCTGCCCACCGTCTGGTAGCCGCCCCGCCGCCCGCGCACGAGCGCGGCGGGTCGGGCGGCGGCGGCTCGCCGCCGAGCGACGCCGCCCCTCCCAGTGCCATTGTCACTCATTCCCGGCGACGGCACCCCCCCTGCCGCCACCCTTGCGCCGACGGGCGGCCGGCACCGCTCGACGCCCACCACATGCAACGGACACGGCGTGGATCGGGGCCGTTTTGCACATCCCCGACCCCGCACCCCCAGCAAACGGCACACGAGCAGATCTGGCCGGCGGCCAATGACGCCTGCCTCTCTCTCCCACCCGCCATGACCATGTCTTTGGCGCCCGCTGCTGGTCGGGCGCAGTCGCCAGATGGACTCAATCGGGTCGGATCTGCGGCGCGGCCGCGTGGCCACCCACGGGGAAGACTGCTGGTTCTGGTGCCCCTCTCCATTCGTGCCGGTTGAGGCCCAGGGGCCCAGTGGGGGTTTGGCTGCTGTGCTGGTGCGCACGGCCGGGAGCTGTCTGGCTATGGTGGCGGCGGGCGTCCGGGGTCCGCGCTCTCCCACCGGCCTGGTCGGGGTGTGGTGGGGCGGGGGCCGACGCCGCGGCGGGCGGGCGGTCGCGCCGCCGCCGCGAAGGCGACGCGCTGCGGAACGATACGGGGGTGGAGGGGGGGGGGGCGGGAGCGGGGGGCTGCCACTCCGTCGCCCCCCACCCCGTCGACGAGCGTCCAGGCGCGGGAGCTGAGCCGTCCCGGCGGGACGCCCCCCTCCCGTCCTGTGGCAGGGGTATCTATCCCACGGCGGCACACCCGCCACCGGGATGGGTGGCCACCGCCAACAGCAGCGGCGGGGGTCGGCCGCGCCCGCGGCCGCTGTTGGCCGTGCCGACGCGCGCGGGCGAGCCCGACGCCCCGGCTGGCAAGTCTCTGCCTGTTGACTTGGCGTGTCGTCCCGCGGCCACAGGCAGTGGACGCGCCATCCCCTCCCCCACCGCTGACTCTGCCGCCGTCGCCACCGCCACCGCCACTGCCGCTGCCGTCCGCCATGGCTTGAAGGGCGGGGGGGCGGGGTGGGGGGGTGGGATGGACAGAAGGGCGGGGGACTTTGACCGGCCCCCGCCGCCTTATGTGCACTTGCCGCTGAGCACTCTCTCTCTCCGTGTGCCGCGACCCCCTCCTCCCTCTGTCTGTCATCCACCTTTGTCGGCCGCGTTGGAGCTGCGGGGGGGGCGGGCTGGGGGGGTGTCTCCTGGGGACGGCTGGGGCAGCGGGCGTCTGGTGGTCGGTCGACGGCCTAGTGGGGAGGCTGGAGGGGGGAGGGGGGTTTGGGCGACGCCGACGGGCAGGCCGCACGCGGCTCTGCTGGCTGCTAGCTGTCGGTTGGCCGCCGCGCGGCGGCAGCAGGGATGGATGGTACTCGCCAGTGGCCGCCCTGCTTGGGGTAGTCGTTTCCCCTCGGTCCCGTCTGACTCCCACCAACGCCGCGTGGGAGCGCCGGGCGGCGGCCACCCTGGCGCGTTTTGTGCCCCTCCGCCGCGATAGGCGGGCCATCGGTGGCCGTTGCGCGGGTCCACCTCCCCTGCCATGCGGGTGGTGTGTTTTGGCGGCGTTTGCTTTTTGCAACGGCGGCGGGCGGCGGCGGCGGTGGCGGTGACAGTGGTGGCATTGGCTGACCTGTCGTCACGCCATCCGTGGCGGTCGCGGCTTCATGTCAACACGCAGCTGTCGCTGGGTGGAGTGGGCGGGAGGCAGGGGTGTGGGGGGGCGGGGGGCCGGGGCTCATCATAGGAGGGGGGGCCGAGGAGGGATCGCCTGCCCGCGCCGCAGCCTCCGCCACCTCGGTTGACCGGCCGGGTGCGCCCGAGAACGGGCCACCAACATGCCGAGTGACTGGATCCAGGGGTAGGGGCTCCCCAGTGCGACGCTGTGCTGAGACTGGAGGGGAGTGCGGCGGCAGCCGCCGCCGTGGCGGCAGATGTGGTGTAGATAGCAATGTATGTAGAGGGCGCGAGGGGGGGGGGGGTGCAGGCAGAGAGGCACGCCCACGGCCGGGGTGTACCGGGGGGTTCGCTGGAAAGAGGCAAGGGGCGCACCCTCATGCAGGAAGTCACATCTCAAACTACCAAGTCAGAATACGGCCACATTCCTGTCAAGAACTTCACCTAGGTAGTCGTACATTAGTCTGCTCGACTGGATGCGAGATGCATATCTCGGGGCCCATTTCATAGGACTTGAACAAGAAATGTCCATGATGATGACGGAGCGTCGAACGCCCGTCGAGAATTGAGGCTTGACGGGAAAATAGGGAGCGTGCCGCCATCCGTTGCGACAGCTCCCCCTCTTCACTTCCGCGGCGCGTGGGCCCGCGCCCAGACGTGCGCTTCGAGGGCTCCCCCCTCCACCGTCGGACGTCCCCTCTCCCGCATTTGCCACATCGCCAGTGTCCGACACGACGGGACAGTACGGGATGACCATGACGCCGGCCATCCCCCCCCCCCCTCCCACCGACACGCCGCCCACCCCCAACAACGGGGACTCGGACGACGACGATGACCCCCCCCCGCTGCCACCCGCCGTCGACGCGGCGGTCGGCCGCGTCGTGGCGCTGCGCGGCGGCGCGCGCGTGCGCGCGCGCGCCGCCGCCGCGCTGCGTGCCGCGGGCGCGCTGCGCGCCGCAGCGCGCCGCGAGGCGGGCACCGCGGCGCGGGGGCGCCGTGGCCGCCACCGCCACAGCGGTTCGGCCGGCGCGGCCGCCTCCACCGACGCCGATGCAAACGCTGATGCAGACGCTGTCGCCGCCGACCGCCGCCGCCGCCGCCGCCGCCGCCGCCAGCGGTTGGCGTCGATGGCGGCGGCGGCATCGCCGACGGTGGCGGCTGGCGGCTCGGGTGATGGTGGAGCTGATGGCGGCAGCGGCGCTAGTCGCCCCGCCGTGGCGTCGCCCACGGGGGCGGTGGCGGCGGGTGGCAAGGCAGTCGAGACGGCGGCGGCGGGCCGGCACGCGGCGGCTGTGGCAGCTGCCGAGGCAGTACCGGCTGTTGCGTCGGCGGCGGCGGCGGCGGCGGCGGCGGCGGCGGCGGCAGCGGCAGCGGTGGCCGCCTCTCCCTCACAGCCTCGTGGGAAGAGGGGGAGGACAGGGGCGGGGGGCGGCGCTGCTGCGTCATCTGGGGAGCCCCGCGCTACCGCTGTGCCTTGGCGCCGGGCCGCGGTGTTGGGGGATGGCCGGATGGCCGGTGCGGTACGTAGGTGGGGCGGGCGGGGGGTGGGGAGTGGAGGGGAGAGCGAGGGGAGGGGGGGGAGGTGCCTGTCTACGGCCGCACCTCCGCCGCGCTATCGCCGCCGCGCCTGTGCGCCGGCGGTGCTGGCTGCTGCTGTCAGTGTGCGGTTGGCGCGTGGCGATGGCGGGCGGCTTTGAATGGCGTGCTGACCGAGTGCGGTCCGGTTCATTGGGCTTCTCTTGGAGACAGCCGCCCCCCTGTGTGCTTGCGGACGCGTTGTACATGGGCGGTGACCCTGTTTGCTGGCACCTCCGCCTCCCCCCCCTCCCGCTTCCCTCCCTCTCCCACTCTCCCTCTCGTCGTTCCCCGCGGCGGGTCCGTTTGGTTTGGCTCCCTCTCAGCCGGCAGCAGTGGCTCCTTCCTTGGTCCTTCCACCGCTTACCCCCCTTTCCCTGCCCGACGGGCCCCTTTTGCCCGACCCCGACGACACGCCAGACCTCCCCCTCCTCGCTCCCGGCGTCGGCGTCGGCAGCGTCAGCGGCGGGCCCCGCAAGCGCCGCCGCCCGCCGCGCCCCCTTGCGCGCCCCGACCACGACAGCGTGTCTGACGGCGCCAGTCCGTCGCCCGTCCGCCGACGCTCCCGCCACCGCCGCCAGCTGGGCGACTCGTCCGCAGCGCCCTCCGCCGTTGCCTCGTCACCGGCGCGAGTCGCTACGCAAGTCAGTCAGCGGGGCGGCGGCGGCGGTGGTCGCCGTCAGGCAGCCAGCCGGTTTGTCATGGACGGTGGCCGCCGGTCTGAAGAGGACGACGCCGACGCGCTGGCTCGTGGGGATCCCGAGGACCCCGGCACTCTACCGTCTACGTTTATTGTGTCGGATGGGGAGGAAGAAGAAGAGGAGGAGGAGGAGGAGGAGGGGGAGGAGGAGGAGGAGGTGGTGGTGGAGTTGGAGGAAGAGGACGAGGACGAGACCCGTCCGTCGCGCCGTGCCGCCACGGCGAAAGCGTCCCACCGCCAACGGCGAGGGCGACGCCTGCGTGGTGACCGTGGCGGCAGCGGCGGCCGTGGCCACGCATCGGCTGGCCCAGCGGCAGAGGTGGCTGCGGCGGCGTCGGCGAGCGACTACGACTCGGACAGCAGCGGCATTGTGCTGGACGGGCCGATCCTCGTGGGCGACGATGACGACGTAGCGGCGGGCGCGGGCGACGGCCCCCACTTTTCCACCCAGCCCCTGATGTTCGGGGGTGCGACGGCGCAGCCGGCGCTCCCCCCCGTCCATGACGAGCACGTGTGGAAGCTGCTCGTCGAGGCACTGTCCATGGGCGCCCTCGAGCCCGCGTGGACGCGACACCGGTACATGGCGCAGCGAGCGCACGTGGCAGGCGCCCTGGCAAACGTGGACGACCGGATCCACTCGAGTCTCGCCGCCCTCCGCGCCGCGTCGTGGACGCCGGCCATTGCCAACGCGCTGCGCACCCGCCCGCGAGCGGCCATCACTTTGCCGCCGTCCGTCGTGGGCTACGTCGCGTGCGACTTGTGCCGCAAGTGGAACCACGCGCGGTGTGTGGTGCGCCTGTCGGGCCGCCACTACGAGTCCTCTACGTACTGGCCGACGCCGATTGTGTACGAGGTGGGGGGGGTAGTTCCGTCTGGGGGGGGGATGGGCGCCGTAGGAGGGGGAGGGGGGGGGGAGGCAGTCGCCGTGACGCTCGGGCCGGACGAGGCGCGTCGGGCGTCCAAGTTTAACGCTACCGACTCGGTCAGCGACAGCGACGGGGAGGGAATGCGACCTGCGCGGGAGCCGCGGCGGCGGCAGCGGCAGCGGCAGCGGCAGCGGCAGCGCCTGCGGCGGCGGCGGCAATGGCAGCGGCAGCAACGACGGGGGACGGGGTCCCTCTCCGACAGCGGCTCGGATGGCGCCGCCCCCGCGACTGGGTCGTCATCGGAGAGATCCGCCGCGGGCAGCAGCAGCCGCAGCAGCCGCAGCAGCCGCAGCAGCCGCAGCAGCCGCAGCAGCTGCGGCAGCAGCGGCTCCCCGTCTGGCTCCACCACCCCCACCTCTGCGTCGAGCACCGAAGACGACCAGGAGGCGTTCGTCGCCGCCCACCCCGCCCTCGCTCGCAACCTGGCGGCGTGGTCGTCGGCCCGCCGCGCGGCGGGCACCCGCCACACCACCACCCTCTGGGCGGGCCACTCGTGTGGCCACCGCGCAGCCATCTACCACCGGCTCGCCCACTACTACCGCTACGCCGCGGGGGTGGTGCGGCGGCGGGTGGCGGCGCTGCTGGGGCGTGGCTCCATCCGCGTGGCCCTCCCGCCGTCCATCGAGGACCGGGACCGGGTGGTCCATGCGGTGACGACTCGGCTGGTCCGCAACGCCCGGCTGCTCGACACGCTGCGCTCCTACCTGGATGACGTGTTGGAGGAGGCGCGCGTCTACCGCCAGGCGCGGCGAATCGACTTTTTCGCCAACCCCTCCCCGCGCCTGCGGCTGCTGCGGTTGCACGTGGCCGCGACGGGGGAGGTGGGCGAGTCGGATACCGTCAGTGAATGAGGGGAGGGGGCGAAGGGCGTGGGTGGGTGGGGAGGGAGGGAGGGGTGAGGGAGCAAGGGATGGGGAAGGAAGACGGGGCTCACGTGCACCGGTTTCGTTTCAGCTGTTCCCCTGTACTCAATAGTGTCTTCCGTCTGCCGACACGTCAAGCTCCTCGTAGGGTTGGGTGTGAGGAACCGAAACACCCGTGGTGACCACCACGGTGGCCTGGTGTTGGGTCAGGACACTCAGTGAACGGTCTACCTTGCCTCTCCCCCGTGGCTACAAACGTAGTCCACGGGGGTTGTCCTACTTGTCCTGGGCACCGCTCGGACCTCAGTCCCCTGCGCCCCCCAGCGTGCATCCCCGCACAGGCGTCCCTCTCCCGCGGCCTCCCCTGAGTGCTACGATCTCTCCCGTTGTCATCTCGGCTGAGCACTCGGTGGGAGCCGACTCGGCTACTAGCCGAGTCGGCGCAGTGCCCCTTAAACCGGCGTCTCGGAAATCGTGCGAAATCGATGTTTTGGCGTTGCGCGGATCGTTGTGACCGACCCCTCCCACAGCATCATTCCTCCCCGTTTTTCCCCCTTTTTTTCTACACAAGCTTGTGTACCGCGGCGGGGTCACCGTTGCGAGCCTCCGTCAGCGGGGGTAAAGCGCAACGGCCTGTGCTCCGCGATGGTACCTCTGCCACAAGTAGCGGTGACCCCGAAGATTATGCACAAGCGCTTCCACATGGCGAGAGGCCAGCGGCGCGCAAGAGTTTGCTGGAATGTCTGCTCAGATCAGCATGCATTGCGGAGGGCAGTGTGCTTCAGGCGCATCTTGCCTCCCCGCGGGGGCGACTGGGCTCACTTATTGGGTTCTGAGCAGTTCTCTGCCAGCTCATCGGATGCCTTCGGGGGTTCAGGTACGCAACGCAACAATTACCATCCTACCAAACAGGCTGCCCAACAAGAGATGCGGCGCGCTTTGAGGCACTTCCACAAAATCACATCCTGTCACGCAATGTCACATCCGTCGGAACGGCAAGATCTTGGATTGCCGGTCGTTTGGGTGCCAATCAATCACTGCGTTGCACGACAGGATGACACCTCGTATTTCTCGCCCTACTCGGTCGCTACGGAGCTGCTACTCCCCCCCCCGTCCTCACTATCGCTGTCACTCCCCACAGCCGCGGGCCCAGGGCACACCTTGATGTGCTCCGCCATTGCCGCACCCGCCGGCAGAGTCTTGGCGCAGGGGGGGCACACCCAGAACGCGTCACATGGGCACCCCGTCCACGTCTTGCCCCCGCGGTGCACCTTGTCGGCGCACACGCGACAGCGATGGTTCTCCCGAGTCGCCACCTTCTCCGCTTCCTTGGCCTCCCTGTCCGCCTTCTTCTTGGCGCGTTCGTCGCGGCGGGCCTCCCTTTCCTGCTGCGTCTTGGCCTCCTCTGCCTCCGCCTTGCGCTGGCTCTCAATGAGGTAGAAGGGCGAGTCGACCACGCCTTTCTGGACCACTGCCTTGCCACTGACCGTCCCCCGCACGCTGCTGTCCACCCTGGTTTGGGCATCTTGGATGACGAGGGCCGCTTGTAGCAATATGGTCGGCCGTATTGTGACCCTAATATTAGGGGGGCTACTTCTGATCCTTGGCTTTCAATTTGAGAGTCCGTACTGGTCACGGTATCTATAAGTTACGTATGACCAGAGGGACTTGCATCTTGGGGTGGAGGGTAGTTAGTAGTGTCTCCGAGGGTTTATAACGAGGGGGCCGGCGGCGAATCCACCGCCGGCCAAGGCAGAACAACAAACCCCTCCCATTTGGGCTCCCATCTTGGTCCCGTGGCTTGCGCTCCAAGGACAGCAACCTTGGCCTCCCGGTGACGTTGGTGCCGATCCCCCGTGGTGAGTGTTCCCTGAGAGTGGACGTGTAACGGATACCCTATTGTGCTACATTGGTGGAGCAGCAGGGGACGGGTCTCCGTCACCCTTGTGGTGACGCCGTCTTCGGCCCTGGCACACAAATAGGGATCCAGTCCTTTTCTTGTACTCGTGGTGCGGCGATCTGTTGATTGTTTTGAGTGGTTGCGTTTGACTGCGATCTACGGTTACTCTCCCCCAACTACCCCCTCGCTCTCTTATTCGTGGTGACTGTTACGTCGGTTGACTGATTGTGACTATGTCTACCCAAGAGACGGGGAACGTTCAAGGTGACAGATCAGCGTCGACGCCGACCCCGGAGCTGAACCCGGGAACCGGGATCGGTAACCCGATCGACAGCATTGAGACGCCGATGCTCTCCGGTGCCGGATCGACGTTTGGTACGGCACGGACGGCCGTGGGCGGCGGATCGCCGCAACTGTCCTCTGCCGACCTCACGCCGCCGCCACCTTCACGAGGAGACTCCCTGATGGCATCATTGGCTCGCATCGAAGCCCGGTTCACCGGGCTCGACGCCCGTCAAGAGCGTACGGAGGACGCAATGGCGGTGCTGATGTCAGCACGCCATACGACGGTACCCCGTCGGGTCCCTCCCACACCGGTACGGTTCGAACCGGCCGGACTACTTTCGGAGGCCACCAGGGTCAACCCCGTAACGTTATGGCCCTATCGGACCCCACAACCACCACACACAGGAAACCACAGACTGGCCAGGAAGGAACAGGTAAGAGCCCAAGCGTGGTCCACTCGCCCACCCCGTCAGAGGTAACGGTAACAAGGACAAAAGCCCGAGGGAGCAAGAACCCAAAGCACTGTTGATTTTACAAGATGGCCCCGGGGAGACCCCGGAGCTACCCTCAAGAACCTCCCCCCCTGGCCCCTCCAGGGGCCCAGAGCGGGGCCCCCAGAGGGCGCCCCCCCGGCGGGCCTAATGCCAGCAAGGCATCGGCCACTCACCGGGCCAACTATCGAAAAGCAAGCGAAAATCTCCCCACACACAAATGTCAATCCCCAGAAAAAACCCAGTGGGAAAAAACGGGAAAGACACGAAATCACGCAAGGAAAACAAACACGAAAATCAAGTACACCACAAAGGGGTCAGCAAGCCCACAACCCGGGCGAGTCCTCCAGTCGGGTGGGCCAATCAGGGCTCCGGGTGTGTCGCCACAACACCGGGCCACGTGGCCAAGGATCCCCGGCCAGCGTAGGGTTCCACGTACCACTGCCGGCCGGGTCCCAAGTCACCTCACCGAGGGCCCGCCTGTCCCCAAAGGCCAGAACGCCACAAGGCCCCCTCACTAGGGCCGAGCGTCCCGCCGGCCAGTTGGGTCCAATGCGTCAGCGGGCCGAGGGGAGGGACCAGTGGAGATACCACCGGCTACCCACGCGACCAGTAGGGGTCAGATGGACGGTCCAGAACAGAGAGAGGCACAGTCTCGCGGTCCGCAAGGGCCAGATGGAGTCCGACCGGGTCACCACGCGCGGAGGGAGGAGAGTAGAGAGGGGAGGGGGAGTGGGACTGTGCGGGGTGCAGGAGAGTAGCGAGGGGTGTAGGGGGTGTGGTGTGTGCGCCGGCGTGGCCCCCGCCCGGTATCTGCCTGTATGCCCCCCCCCCCCCCTCCCCCTAGGACGCAGCGCGTTAGGGGGGGGGTGAGAGGCGGCACGCAGGGGGCCGCGCCAGCGAGAGGGGGGACAGACCGGGCCAGAACCGAGGGTGGTCACTACTTAACCGGACCCCCTCTGGTCCAGCGTGGTCGTCTCTTCCCCTGGCCACCTCACCTGTCTCATCGTGTCCACGCTGGCCCCGGCGGATCCACCTTTCCCTCGGGGTCTTCCTCCTCCTCGTACCCCTTCTCCTCCACCCTATCCACCTGATCCACCTGGTCCACCACTTTCTCCTCCTCCCCTCCACCTCGCTGTGCTGATCCTTGTTGGCCCTGACGGGCCCGTGTAGCGGGACAAGATGGACGTCGACCGGGGCAGCGGGACCAGTTCGACTCAAGGGCCCACCGGGGGCCACGACGACCATGCCGCGGGTCAAGAGGAAGAAGGCGCGGGCCAGTTGTACGTCGACGTGGTCGGTATGGTCCCGGAGAACTTCACGCCCGGGGCCCGCGAAGCTTGGGGTCGAGAGCAGGCCCGTGGCTGGGTCACGACGACTTCGGCACACGCTTCTTTCCGGGCCATTGACGGGCCCATGGTGGGGAACTCCTTTCGTAAGCAGATGGCCAAGTTGCCCGAGGCGCGGGTCCCGATGAGGGCCGACCGGGCCAACTCGATCACGGTGGTCCGTCACTCCGGCGAGGTGGGCTACGTGACCCGGTACAAGGATGTGCGGTCCAAGATGGAACAGTTGGGGTCTCCTATGCCGATGGCACCCATGGCCCAATACGTTCTCGCGGCCCCCCCGTTTCTGGACCACGACTGCTTCCAGGCGGACCCCAAGGACCTGGTTACGAATCGTCACCACCGGGACAAGATGGGCTTCCTCGTGGACTACCACCAGCAAGAGTTCCCTAGCTGTCCCGTTGGCGTCAGGGCCCTTCATTACGTGCGGGTCCCTCACTGGTTCAAGGGTGTCGACATTCCGTTTGGGTCCGTGGTCGCGCTTCCCGTGGTCCATTGCTACTTCCGGGACATGCTAAGGGCCAACGATTTGTTCACGTGGAACGTCTTCAAGTCCGAATGGGCCGTGACGGCCGGGGTCTTCCTGCTCAACGAGGCCCTGTGCGGGGCCAGGGCTTGGCTCTACTCTCGGACCTTGCGCACGTGGATCCGGCGCGTGACCCCGGAGTTCATCTGCCAGAACCGTGACGGGCCAGTCGCCGCGGCGGCGAGGGACCTGAAGGCCCTCCTTGACTTGCTGGACCAAGTAACCCCTGTCGCCGGTCTGGAGGCCCGTCTTCTCCGTGAGCGTGGCCCTGATCGGATCCGTTCGACATGGATCAAGGTCTCTTTCGAGTCGGTGGACGGGGTCTGGTCAGCAGTTGTCCATGAGGACTTGACCCCGCTGGCCCTTCCGTATTCTTCCGATGTTCTTGAGAGCCGTGCGATGCTGGCCGGGGACTGTGACGCGGGACCAGCGGATCATTCTGGCTCCCTAGACCCGGGCGTCCGCCATCTCGGGGTCTCGTCGGGGTCAACTGGTGGTCGCCGGACTCCCGTGTCGGGTCCTACTGTTCTTGTAGCCAATCTCCTGGGCCACGGTGATGTCCCGGATTCGGACCTGGCGGAGCTAGAGTGGCAGCTCCCCCCCTTGTCCGCGCTGGCCCTCCGAAGTCTTATCGGCGGATCCGTGGGGCAGTTGGAGTCGGCCCGGGTGGGCCCAGTGGTTGCCGCAAGCCTTCACACTGTGGTCAATGTTGGGTCACGTGTGGCCAAGTGGACCCGAGCTCAAGCGACCCTGGACACCCCGGACTACAAGGCCCTCCTGGATATCGTGGACCGTAACGGGCTACGTACGGACCTGGCCCATGAGCTGGGCGAGGCCACCAAGATGGCCCAGAACGAGTGGCGGGGCGAGGCTCCGGGGTCCCGTGTTCGTGGTCGGGACGATATGGACCCGGAAGAGGATCCGCGTGCGGAGACTCGTGGCCGTTACTAAGCAATCTTTGTAGTCTGGTGGGTCGTCATCTTGGCTGTCCCTTTTCTTCTTTTTCTTCTTGAGTGTGCTTGGCCCTCTCTCCATGATGTTGTAATCCATAAAGGTCCGTCTTGCGTCTTATCCTCTTGTAGCAGTGGGGCCTAAGTGGTCCTGGAGCATACCGGGTCTTTGGGGTTGAGAGGGGTTTGTGGGAGCCGGACTTGAAGGGGTTCCAAAAAATAGGGTTCAACATGGATAATCTTGAGGTACTCCCCCCTTTCTCTTTTCCCATCCTCCTGTCAAGTACAGACCCCCTCGATTCATATACAAGGGGTCCTGATATCCATAGGGATTACCTAAATGGGGGACAAAGGAGAGAGGTCAAGCTCTGGCCCATAGATCTGCACCAGGTTCCAGGCACCAGGGCCACACGGAATAGATGGCCTTGAAGGGTTGTAGCACAATAGGAATCCGTCGCACGTCCACTCTCAGGGAACACTCACCAAGGGGGATCGGCACCAACATCACCGGGAGGCCAAGGTTGCTGTCCTTGGAGCGCAAGCCACGGGACCAAGATGGGAGCCCAAATGGGAGGGGTTTGTTGTTCTACCTTGGCCGGCGGTGGATTCGCCACCGGCCCCCTCGTTATAAACCCTCGGAGACACTACTAACTACCCTCCACCCCAAGATGCAAGTCCCTCTGGTCATACGTAACTTATAGATACCGTGACCAGTACGAACTATCAAATTGAAAGTTAAGGGTTAGAAGTAGCCCCCCTGATATTAGGGTCACAATACGGACAACCATATTGCTACATATCCCCCCCTTAGATTCGGCCCGTCCTCGGGTCGAGTTGCATTCGGGGTACCGAATGTAAGTGGGTCGCGTGACCGTTTACCCGTCGGGTGGGGCTTTGCGCCCCGTCGCGACAGACACCCCTTTTCGAGGTTGTCTCAGGGGGGTGCCCCCCTTTGCGTGGTACACACACACGATCCGTTTTCCGGACCGTTAAATTCCCGATGCGGGTTGCTGTTCACGCCCCCCCTTTCCGAGGGGTGGTGCAAGCGGATCCGCCACCAGGTGCCTGGTGGTAGGGGGGCCCCTCTCGTGTGGACGATTGAGTGGGGGGCGGGGGCTGCCCGCGTTGCGTGGGGGCGGTTGGGGGTGACCCCCCTTGCTTACCCCGTGTGTGGGTGTGGCCCCGTCCCGCCCAGGTGCCTGGGTGGAGCGCGGTCGTAGCCCCGTGGGGCGCGGGTCGACCCGCGTGCCTGCGGCGCTTCTCGTGGCCGTTTGTGGTCATAAGCGCGGGTGTCCGCGCTTCCCTGGCTCGTCCCGGTTATCCCACCGTACCGGGTGGTAGCCGTCGACGGCTTGTGGGCGCGGGGGACTCCGCACCCGTTATCATGTCCTATCCCCAGGTGCTTGAAGAGGAGGAAGACCTCCTGATCGGGGAGGAGATGGAGGACGACGCGCCTGTCGGTCCCGACGCCGCGCGTTACGGGGTGAGCTCGTCTGACGACGACGGGCCTGCGGTGTCCGTCCGTCTGTCGGCCGGAGGACTGTCGTCCGTGTGCAGCGGCACGACGGTGCCGTCGGCCGGAGGTCAACCCGGCGGTCAACCGCGCGTGGCGGCTTCTACCCCCTCTCTGCCGGCTGCCCGGATGGGGCCTGGTGCCGATGCCGGCTCACCGCAGGTACCTCAAGATGGTCCGCCCTGCGGCGGAGGTCGCGACCCGCAGCCGACTCCGGCTGGTCAAGGTGGTCCGGGTGTCCGGGCGGTGACTCCTCGAGGCGGTCCCGACGTTGACGCGGGTGGTGGTGGCGGTGCGACACCCGGTGCGGTGGGTCAAGACGGTGCGGGTGTCCGCACGGCCGGGGCTCCGGCTCCGGAGGCTGTCCAAGTGCCTTCCACTTCCGAGGCGGGGGCTACGCCGACGGGTGGTGCCGGCGCCGGTACCATACCTGCGGTGCCGCGGGTGTCGAGCGGTCAAGACGCTCCTTCTCCCATGGCGGTTGACACCGGGAGTTACTCCGGGCGGGTGCCCGCCCTTCTTCTTCCTCCTCGGCCTCGTCCATCTCCGACGTCGGCCCCTCTGCCGGTGGTGCGTCCCCCGGCGCCCCCGATTCTTCCTGGTCCTGCCCGGGTTGCCCCGTTGGGTGGCGGCGTCGCCGTGGCGGCGGGTCAACCCGCCATGTCGGTGTCCGACTTGGTGGCTCGGGTTCGAGGCCTCACGGTGCAAGAGTCGATGGAGTCCGATGGGCGTATGCGGGTGGACTTCCACCTGGTGCATCCCCGTGGAGAATCCTCCCGGCGCGTCAAGGTGGACCCGTGCTGGGAGCGGGAGTTGGTGCGGCTGGTCAACCAGCCGAACGCGGTCCGGGTGGAACACCATTGGATCCTGAGTCAGCCGGACGACCGGCATGCGCAGCTCTGGCGCACCCGGGTGGGACGGGGCGAGGTCTACCTCGACCCCAACTTCGGGGTCTGCGACTTGATTGCCCCCGCGTTGCCACGGGAGATTGACTACCCGGCTAGTGCTCGGGGGATTGCGGCGGCGGCGGAGCCGGTTGCGTTTGGGGAGACGGTGAGCCGTACCGGTCGGTATCCCGACTTTGACTACTACCCGGGGGTACCCCCGTATCTGTCGTTGACGGCTCCCTACCCGCCCATGGCGGGGTTGAAGTCGGCGTCGAGTTGGCGACGTAACCATGGTGTCATGGCGGATGCGTTCCGCACGGATATAACGTGTGCGTTGCAGACCGGCAACGGTCGTGCTCCGGTATACACTCCCGTGCGCCCGCCGCTATGGCAGGAGGGGTGGGAACCCGCCCCTGCTTTCCGGTTTGACACCGGCTCCTGCCTCCGATACTTCGGGAGTGTGTTGGCCTCCCGGCCGGTCCACCCGTTGCAGGGTACCTTCACCCTTGAGGTTACCCTCGGGCAGGCTTCATCCTTCTTGCTGTCCGTCCGCCGGCAGGGTCGTCTGTTTCATCTTCCGAAGGGTGTCCGTCGGCACATCGCGCAGTTGGGCGTGGATCTGATAGCCGCCAAGACCGGGTTGGCCCGGGAGTTCGAAGCCCTGCTGACTGTTCACGATGCCGTGAACTGGGCTGGGGTGTTGGCCCTTCCCCCGTACCGGGACCCGCAGGCTGGGGCTTCCCCCTTGCCTCGTCACTCGTTGCGTGTCCGGCGTACTCAGCCGGGTGAGCCTAGTTGCCATGGGTGGGCGTCCACCGAGGCCGTTCCTGACTTGGGTATTCCCATGGTTATCCATGACCCTCTTCAGGTCCTTGCTCCGTGGTTCGGTAACCCGATGCCTGCGGCGGTTGGCCGTCGTCCCCGAGAGTGGGGCTCTGCGGGTGGGGAGCGTGAGGTGTCCCGTCGTCGGGCGGAGTACCGCCGTGGTTACGGTGGAGCCCCTTCGGTAGGGTCCTACCGGGCCTCGTATCAGGTGCCACCGGCTCCGGTGGTAGCCGTGTCGGCTCCTGTGGCTCCTCTGGCTGCGCCAGTGTCACCTCCCGCCCCTGTCCTACATGACGGGGGTCCCCGTCTCTGGTATGAAGGCGTTGACGCCCTTGTTACCCGCGCAATGCGTGGGGGTCTCTCTGTTAGCTGGGGGGATATCCCCCCAGGTGCTGCGCTGGTTGGGTCAGCGCGTTGCCTCGGTGGCGTGCTGGACCGCCTCCAGAAAGCTCTGGAGGACGTGGAGGCTGGCCGCAGCACCCTCGTCCAGCTATGCACCGAGGTAACTCGGGTGGTCGACCGTCGTGACATTGCCGACCGGTGGAGCACGGAGGTATACGCGCTTACGCGTGAGTGGCCTCCCTCGGGCAGTGGGTCTACCCACTGAGGAGTGCTATTTGTTTGTGAGGGAGAGGGTCCCGGCAACCCTTATGGTAGCCGGGTAGTAGTGAGTATAAACTCATCCCCCGCTGGGGGCATTGCTTGCCTCTGTTTGCTGCCCTGGGGAGTACCCCTTCTGGCTCAGTGGTGCCTTGCCTCCCGTCCAACTTCTTCCGGTTGGTTCATGCTTGGGGAGGTTATCCTCCCTCACTTTGTGTCTTGGCTTTGGGAGGTCATCCTCCCGTGTAAGCCTCCTAGTTACTTCGATATTATCGGAGTTAGCCTTTACCTTTAAGTTACCTTATTAAGGTTCAGGTTTTTACTTAGTTACCTAAGCTTAGCTCTACTTAGTTACCTAAGCTTGGTTCGACTTAGAAACCTAAGTCTGCTTTAACCATGTCACACCCTACTTAGTAGGTATAAGCCTCACCCCCCAACAGCCGAAGTCGGTGTCGGTTGGGTTGTTACAGTAGGCGTCGTCGCCTCATGTAAGGCATGAGTAGTTGGCGGGGTATATTTGCCGCCTGTTCCCAGGTGGGTGAGTCGTATCCGACCCACATAACCTTGACGTACCAGGGTCCTGGTAGGTCCGGGTCGGTGTGTCCGACCACGCTCTCTACTTGGTATGGAATCCCATCCGGTCCCACCGGGTCATCTGACCGGTGGGTTGTAAGGGCTTCATGTAGCAACCCAGCCGGTACCGGCTGAGGCTGTTCCGGCTTCGGAGCAGGTGTGACATCATTCATACTGATGCGTTGGATCTCCGTATCGGAGTGTAAGATAACAGAGTGGTCATCTCTGTGGAGGATCTGGTACGGTCCCTTGACCGGTTGCATAAGCTTGTTCCCTCGGAACTTCTGGTGTCTGATATAGACCCAGTCACCTGTTACCAGGGTTGCGTTGCGCACCCGTAGTCGGGCGTCGAAGTTCTTCTTGTATCGAAGTTGTGTTCTGTCAAGGGCACCCTTGAGCTTAGGAATCATCCACGATAGCTTGGCCAACCAAGCTAGGTGGAGGCGTTCGGCGGGTCGGCCCTTCGGTGTATCATACCGAGTGCACCTGCCTGGCGGCAGCGTCATGTTACCGACGCCTAGTGGCGTGACCCACTCCAGCGGAGCAATGTTTGTGCTCCGATGTGGCCTGGCATTGTATGCCAGGGTGAGTACGGACAGAAGCCTGTCCCAAGTGTTCGTGTGCTCGGCCACGTAGCACTGTAGCATCTTTACGATGGTGCGGTTGAACCGCTCCACCTGCCCGTTGGACTGCGGGTGGTAGTCGGATGCCCGACGTGGTTCGATACCGAACATGCCCAGGACCTTAGTGCAGAATGCCGACGTAAGGTTTGCTCCGTTATCGGAGAGGAGTTGCTTCATGACTCCGTATGCACTGATCCAGTGGTCAACCACTGCGTTCATGATCGTGTATGCTGTATCATTCGGGATGGCTGCCGCTCGTGACAGCTTGGTGAATCGGTCAGACATGACCAGGATGTACCTGTTCCCTTCTTCCGTTACCGGAAGTGGCCCGAGTATGTCGATAGCGACTTGCTCGTTGGGCCCATCGGGTGGGAATAGCTTCATGGCAGACGCCTGCCTATGTAGACTCATGCGGTTACGCGCACAGGGGTGGCATCCTCTTACGTGGTCGACCACGTCGACGGCCATTGCTGGCCAGTAGAAGAACCTTCGCATTGCTGCGAACATACGTGAACCCCCCGGGTGTCCGGCTGTAGGGTTCTCATGTTCTCGTTCCATGACGGCTTGCCGTAAGGACACGGGAACCACGACTTGATGTCGTCCATCGGCGGGTGCCCGCCGGTATATGAGTCCGTCTTCGTTCTCGGAGAAGATGCCGGCCGTACCGGCCAGGAGGTTAGCACGATGACGTCTACAGTCATCGTCGTTGGCCTGTGCCTCGCGGAAGTCCGCGAGGGTCAATGGGCACGCAAGGTGTGCCATGGTATGGTCAGCCATACCCTGGGTAGCATTACCCACCAAGCACACCGGTACTACCGGGATGTCCTCGTCCACCGGGCGGGTATCCCCGCTCGGGGTGTCGAGTCGAGACAACGCGTCTCCGAGGTGGTGGGGTTGACCCAGCCTTATACACCGTGCGGTAGTCGTGCTCGGCCATCTTCAGCCTCCATCGGGCTAGCCTCCCATGGCTATCGGAATCCTTGTCACCAAGGTTGAGGAGCCATCGTAGGGGTTCGTGGTCGGACCTCACGATGAACCTGGAGCCCTCCAGGTATGGACGGAGCAGTTGCACTGCCCATATAACTCCGAGGCATTCACGCTCGGTGGCACTATAGTTCCGCTCAGCCGGGTTGAGTGTCCGGCTGAAGTACCCTACCGGACGTAGGTCCGGGATAACGTTATCGGTACCGATCAACGTCTCTCCCTGTAACAGGGTGCATCCCACTTGTGTATCACACGCATCGACATCGATGACGAAGGTACCCCGTCTATGCGGTAACGCAAGGACGGGTGGGGCTAGTAGGGCTCGCTTCAGCGACTCGAATGCCTCCTCTTCGCTAGGCGAAGGGGGTTGGAGTACCTTGGGTAAGGTACTGCTCGTAAGAACCGTTAACGGTTTAGCTATCCGAGCGAAGTCCTTGACGAACTGTCGGTATACATTGCACATTCCCAGGAAGCTCTTGAGCTGCGTCTGGGTGTTAGGGAACCGGGCATCCCGGAGTGCCCGGGTATTGGCTTCGAGTACCCCTAGTTTACCAGGGGTTATCTGGTGGCCCAGATATTCGACCGTCTGTTGGAAGAAGGCGCACTTCTTCAGACGCAGGGTTACCCCGGCGTTCCTCAAGAGGGTGAGTACCTCGTCAACATGTTGTACATGGTCATCCATGTTACGCGAGAAGACGATGACGTCATCGAGGTACACTAGGCAGTTACGCCACTTCACCCCAGACAGTATGATGTCGATAGCCCGCTGGAATGTAGCGGGGGCGTTGGACAATCCGAAGGGCATCCTTAGGAACTCGTACACTCCACTGTGACAGACGAATGCCGTCTTGGGGATATCCTCGTCCGCCACCGGGATCTGCCAGTATCCGGCATTGCAGTCGATGGTGGTAAACACCGTAGCCTCCCCCAGGGAGTCGATGCATTCATCCATCCTTGGTAAAGGGTATGAGTCCTTCTTGGTAACCAAGTTGAGGCGTCGATAATCGATGCAAACCGAGGGGTTTGATCCTTCTTCGGCACAATAACGACTGGGGCACCCCATTCCGACATCGAAGGTCGGATCACCTTAGCTTCACTCATCCTCTTCACTTCTCCATCAACGATCTCTCGTTGCATAGGTCCCGCTCGGTGCGGTTGTGACCGGGCGGGTCGTGCGCCTGGTACCAGGTCTATACGATGTTGGGTTGCCCCAATGGTTCCCAAGGCCCCGCCTGTCCACATAACGTCATGCTTTCTTAGCATCCGTCGTACCCCTTCGGCTACCGAAGGGGGAAGGTGGTCGAGGTCAGCCTCGGCCAGTGCCTTCAAGGCCTCTTGGTCCTTTGGCGGCAGGTCCGCCGGAGCCGCCGATGGGTTAGGCTTCCCGTCATCGGGTTGCTGTCGCTCGGTGGTCTCGGCGACCGCCAGTACTTCAAGTGGTTCCACTTGACCTTCCTTATCAGGGGTAAGGATATCTCCTTCGTAGAGTTCGGCAATCCCGAGGATAGTTCCCTTCGGGAGGGTGACTGCCTTACGGCGATAGTTCGCCATCACTAGGAGGGGACGACCCTTCTGCTGGGAGGTCTATGAGACCGTTGGCCATGGTCAACCCATGGCGCTTGTACGTCCGTAGGTTGGACTGGACTCTGCAGATGCCTGCGAGGTCGCAGTTAACCGGGAGGACTGTCTCTGACAACGGCTCAAAGCGAGTCCGCTTGGCCAACCGAAGTGTCTTCGGCTCCGACGCTTGCGTACACCTCAGCCACGTTAACGTGGCTTCCTTGTAGCGTCAGGTCCCTGACGATAGCCGT